>WEKW01003603.1:44449-60247 GCA_013389905.1 Sula dactylatra | reverse complement strand
CGGAGGCGGCCCCGGCCCCACACCGCCCCCTGCAACCCACCCACCCTCACTTTAAACCGGGGCGCTGGGGCAGAGCTGCTGTCCCGGGTGAGAGGAACACGGGTGGGGCTCCTCCACGGGGCGAGGGGCACCCCTCGGCCCCTGCCGCCCTCTGCCGAGCCCAGCTCTGGGGGTGCCAGCTCTCACGGGGGGAACCGCAGCAAAAAGCGGCGTCCGGCAGACTATAAAGACGAAAAACACACAGAGCTGCTCTTTATTCCCCTGCTCCTCTCTTTCCCCCATCAACCGGGAAGGGGGGTACGGCCCTGACTTCAGAAAACATCAGTTGAGGCGGGGGCTGGAGCTGGGAGGGGGGAACTGAGAAAAGCAGCTGCTTCAAGACGATCTTGGTGAGCCAGCTGGGAAGCCAGCCGACAAACGATGCAAGCTTTGTGTAAAAAGCCATCCCAGTCTGCTTCAGAACACCCTTCTGTCACTACAGCTCTGCTAAAATAACGATGCTTGAGGTGCAAAGCTGAAGTAAGAAAGTTAAGTCTAAGCCAGTACTCTAAGTAGCATCCGAAAGCAAAACCCTGGGAAAGGAACATCACGGGACAGGGCTGGCAGAAAGCAAACGGCGTGTCACCACCACCAGCCCTGGAACACAACGCAATACAGAGGCCCCTGCTTCAGCAGCTCCACATCGTGCTTCATCCACACGGTAATTCCAGGGGGCTGCAGAGCGGTCGTCGACTGCACTGCCTCCGAAAGGCACAGAACAGGGCGGTACTCCGGTACGACTGTACGGGGGGCTTGCCGGGGTTCTGCAAAGGTGGCTTTCACACGATTAAGCTCCCTTTTAAGCTTATAAAGCGTCAAGAAGGTCACTTGATAGAAGCGTCTCATTAAAGTGGCTTTTTATTTGCTCCCCTCCACACCCTGCTGCCTGTTACTTGGTCCCATGTCCCCCTCAATGAACTGTAAGGGCTTTAAGGAACAACTTTATTGCAGGCAAGCAGAAGCTAATTATCACCAGGATTTAGGTCAGCTTCAGTTCAAGACCTAACCAGGTCTTGCTTAAGTCAACGGCTGGGTTTCCCACTGGTTTAACCAAGGGCCACGTTCTCATAACCACACACACAACAATCAACAGTATTTGTCAAATAAATTTGCTACTTCGTTTGATCCTTTGTATTGCAAGCATGGATCCAAGTGTCCTTTCTGAGCACAAAATAAATCGGCAGAACATCGCTACAGTGGAGGACAAAGCCAGCCAGGGAGGTCATGGTCACCACGAAACAGAAGGGAATATTCTAGGTCAGCAACACTAGGATTTATTTTCTAAAGGGGTTTCAGAAAATACCATCATTTATGATGTGGTTCAAAGATGTCAAGTAACACATCTCATTCTTCTTTAATACATCATCACTTCAGGGTAGAACGGACAAAGTTTGGTGCTCTTAAGATTTTAGGGCTTCCTCAGTGCAGGGATAGGATCTAAAAGCCAAGGGTACCAGATATTTTCCCCACCTGTGCAGTTTTCTAGCTAAGAAAAGCTCTGTATGAAGCATACAAAATCCAGTCATGCAAGCGCATGGATCTTGAAGCCTGAATTGTTTCAGCCACATAAGGTTTGATAATTTTAATAAGAAATTATTAACCCACACATCAAGAAGTAACAGAGGATAGCCTTTGATGTGCTATTAAAATCAGAAGATCAGAGCAAGGGTTAAGGAGAACAGCAAGTAGGAAGAAATGGAAAAATAGAAAGAACCTACTCTGTGATGCTGGATACATTAGCTCCAGTCAGTGCTATTTGGAACCGATTCTGAGACAGTTCTCAATACTCCTCCCATTAAAACTGTAAATGAAGTTAAGACAGTTATGTTGGAATTTTTTTTTTTTTTGAAACAGACCTTTTTCTGTACCTTTTTTCCAGCCTTTAAATTGTGTTACGCTTCCACACCACTGACATAAAATGACTGAAGTGACCTACAACTTCATCCTGAGACCAAAGCAAGTGGCAGTGTTCTTTGTGCAGCTTGATGAGGCAGGGTATTTTGAATCCTGCAGCACAAAACATGCACCAAATAGAACACAAGGCAAGCCAGGAATAAAGCTAGGAAATTGCTGCATTGAAATATGTGGCATGAAACATTCATTTGTTTTTCCCTATTCCTCCCTCTCTCATTTTCCAGATACATCTAAGCTGTTTCATTCATAGCAAGTGAAATCGATAATGCTTTTAGCCCTGAGTACATCAAGAGTTCAGTACAAGGCTGCACCCCTTTCAAATCTAACCCCTACCGGAACTGAACAGGACCAAATCCCAAATGTAAAAGAAATGCTGGAGCAGGCCCAGCATAGCCATATAGGTGTTTTTTTGCAAGTAAATACATATACATACACATACACTGGGGCTCTGAAGCGGATGGGGAAAGCAACAATATTCTAACACTTCTCAGTGCACTGCATTGAGCATCAAAGCAGCTTGGGTAGGAAACTCTTGTCTCTTGAGGGTGGCGGGGAACAAGCCATTTCACTAATTAAAGCTGTTCTGCCATGCTTCATCTTCTGACATTTGAGCAGTCCAGTCTCCCTCAGTCACAGTTCTCCTGCCACGGACAAACGGGAACATGCCATTGAGCTCAAGCCAGAGGCTGTGCTTTATAAGGCTGATAACTTGTGACTCAGCTCAGCAACAAATTAAAACCACCAACCAAACCAAGAGGTTACAATCCAAACATGCATTTAAAGGAAGACACTCGTATCCACTGAACTTTAGGATGCCTCTTCCATCATCGGGTTAGTCTTTCTTACATTACAACATAACTAACGAACACAAGTGGCCAAAACAACCTGCCACCAACCAGCAGAACCAGGAGCAGTTTTCTCCTGCTAGGTTTCACCATGTAATAAGAGTTTTCTTCTGCATGCTAACACACCACTAAAGGAACGCCAAATATTTCTCTCCAGCAGTACTCCCTTCAGAAATAAGCTAACAAAGGCCAACTCCGAGAAGAGCCCTTCACGTGCTATCTCCTGAAGTACTAAACACGGGACAATTTTCACCTTCCTGGCAGAGCAAGGCACAGACTGCAAGAAGCACTTGCCAAATGCACATTAGCCCCTGTCTCCTCAACAGCTTTGAATTACTGTGGATGAGAGCCACGGTTATTTCAAAGGCAACTTTGTTGCTTTGAGTTGTTTTGGGT
The DNA here is from genome assembly GCA_013389905.1 of Sula dactylatra. Taxonomy (NCBI): domain Eukaryota; kingdom Metazoa; phylum Chordata; class Aves; order Suliformes; family Sulidae; genus Sula; species Sula dactylatra. The sequence goes on along the minus strand of WEKW01003603.1, from coordinate 57,053 downwards.
TTTCTTGTTTTTTGTTTGGTTGGTTTTGGTTTTTTAAGTTCCATTCTTCATGAAGATAACGGCAACAGCAAGCCCAGAGATCACTCAAAAGGAACTGCTGCTAAAGGGATTGATCAGAAGTTTTAGATGAGAAGCAGATCCATGTTCTTCCCAGGGTCTCCACCTATAGACACATCAAGATGACATCTACCCAACCATATGGCCCACTTAAAAAAAAAAAAAAAATCTGTTTCCTGGTGCCAGTTCTGTCCCTACCTTATCTATCCACCACTACCCCAAACCGAACCCCACGGAGTCACTTATGTCAGGTAATGGGAAAAGCAAAGAAAAAGCATGGCACTTAGGTCCTTGACTTCCTCTTCCAAAACCTGGTGGTTTTGAAAGCTGGAGAATCAGGAAGCATAATATGGCCAAATTCACAAGTGAAGGATGCCTGGCGCTCACTTTTCAGTTGAAAAGCTAACTTGAAAGAATTGCTCTATGCTCTTCCCATTTGTCTTCGTTGCCGTTTGCCTTCCCTTTCCTCCCCCTCAAAGCCTTTAACTTCATTTACAATGTAGGCAAAACGAAGTTCTCTGGCATTTGTTAATTTCCAGCATTATGTCTTTCTAATTAAATTTCTGTGCATCTCTGTTTAGTGTTTGGGACGTAATTGAAGGAGGTGGTTCCTACAATTCAGCCACCAGCATGAGCCAACCTAAAGGTTTTCCAAAGCTCACAACAGGAACAAGCAGCTTTCAAACCAGCCTAACAATTCCCCGGAGAGCCAGAACCGCAGCAGGCAGCTTCCATCACCATACCCAGAGATGACTATGTTGTAATCCTCACAAACACATAGATCCACGCAGACTAGATCTACTCTATGATACCCAGCAAAACTTAGATTCTGATTTCCCCCCCCCCAAAAAAAACCTGTAGTCTGTTATCGCATCAATTTGTCCTACAGACTGTGGAAATCAGAGCTACAGTGCTATCTCTCTGAGATAGCAGAATTAGCTATAAAGTACAAAGTTGGGAAAGAAAAAAAAATCTCATTTCTGCTAATTGAGTACAAGTTTTTCTCAGGCTTTCACCTACCCCAAAGGGGTGCTTACTCTTTTGGGGGATTAAACTTGCTGCAGAAGCCTTTGGAGCCTGCCCAGCGCTACTTGCCCTTGCAGATAGACCTTAGCAAAACCAGACTGACAGAATTTATTGAGAATACTTCTTTTCCACTGCACCTAAGAAATGGCTGGGAGAAAGAGTTTAGAAAAAAATAAGCAGATCCTGAAGCCAAGGAGTCGAGATGCTGGCAGGAGGGGGATTTTGGAGTGTCTTCTATTTCCATTTGAAAGTGAGTTCTCAGTATTGAGATACACCCCGCTCAGCCTGCAGATTCATCTGTACTTTTAAACACAAACTTCTTGTTAAACAACAACTTAAAAAAAGCAAACCTCCTCAGCACATTATGTATTTTAATGGAACTGTCCTTGATGTGTGATATGAAGGCAAATTCATTTCCTGTCAGACTGACTCAGTCTGATGGACTTTCAGGCTGCAGTTTTTCCACTGCTCTTAATGACTTGTTGCAATGGAGATGAGTGCTCTGCGTACAGCAATGCCATCTTCTGGCACAGTTCCTGTGAGAAAGGGAGCTTGCTGAATACCACTAAAAGAAAGCTCCTCTTTTAGGAAAACAGAAACTCAGGCTCCACAATAAATCTCGGATTTTTCCCTCTCCATTGCACGTACTCTTGGGCTCCAATTGTTCAAGGGACTGAAATGAAGCGGTGAGAACTCACACAGTGTGCTGTAGGAGCAAACTCGCTCAAGCGCATCTTAAAAGCATCACCAAGAGCTAAGATTTACACAAACTCGAAGGTAAAGCACAGTGGCTGAAGACATGGATGTGCTCAAAGCTCATCAACACAGGAACCTGGCAGGAAGGGCAAGCAGTCAAATGGAGCCAACTGTGCTTAGCCCTGGGAAAATGCTTTCTCTATCAGCAAACATTTCACACATCTGATTTATTTTACTTTTGTATTCCCAGCCAGAGAGTCTATATTAAGCAACAGCAAAGATTGAAAACACATGCTATTTACATTAAGGGAATAAACAAGGGCTAACAATTCATAGCTTCCTCACAATTCCGATGTTCTCCTGAACCATCTCTATTTGTCATTTGGGGGTACAGTAGGATGGGCTTCAGATAAATATTTCCCACTAGACCTAATACCTACGCTTTTTTTCCCCCAAAACGTTCAAGGTTCATGCTACAGTATGTATTCAGAGTCCAGATTTCAAAAACTGAACAAGAAAGTGAGATCTTAAGTAGTTCTACTCTGAAATAATACTTCAGGAGAAACAACATCGTGCCGTTCTTATTTACTGCGTCACCCGATACCGAACGGCCACCCTGGGAATCAGATGTGCTGCGGAGATGCTAACCTTGCGTTCTTGGCCAAAACAGCCCATGCCCTGCTGCTTCTCAGATACCACTACCATCAGTAAGATGACGGGCAGGCAAATTACAGTTCATTCCTTTCCCTCTGATATTTTCCTTCTGCAACTCATCCAGAGATATCTAAAAACCACTTCGCAACACCCATAAACACACTTTCCTTTGCTCTCCACCAATGAAAAAAATAATTTGAGGAAGCCTTTTTGTGAATGAAATCAACCACTGATTCTCATATATTTGTTCGTTAGGAAAGTATCACCTCCACCTAGTTATTTTACAGAAGAAGAGCATATAAATATGTCTGTGCTTTCACATATGAGAACGGTATTTTGGGCTGTAATTTGTGAAACTGCCGGACAAAGCGGAAAGCGTTGTGCTTCCATTTCCAATTTCTTTGATGTCTTCCACTGTCATGCCTCTGCTTCTTTCCCACTCTATGAGTTTTGGTTTCCTCTTCTCTCTCTCCTCACCCTGTGTTTCTTTCAGTCCTCATAAACAAGGGCCTTCCCCAACTTTCCTGTACCAAAGTTATCTTCTCCTGCATTTCCTACTGCTCTAAGTTAAAAGCAGTTTTTACAGATGGCTCCCTCTGTGAAGAGTACGGCCTTCATCGATGGTTGTAACCAACCTCTTAACACACATCGTTGTGCAAAAGGAAGCCAGAAAACATTTCTTTTTCTAAGAGAGTTTCAGGTTTTGAACTTGTGTAAGATGTGCGACAAATACCACCAGAACTGTTCACAAAGCACTTCAAGTCCCAGATTTCTGTCTTACGTTGGTGAAGAGATTAACAGACTGTCCCATCAAAAGTCTCCTTTTGGAGGTCAGTGATAATCAGATGCTTTGCACATTGTGAAGTCCCCATCCTCCTTACGGCAGTGCCAGAAGGAGAGAAGACTGCAGGAGAGTTTGGAAGCTTTTACAGGCACAGCAAAATAGTCACCTGCCCAACCACGGTACCAGCATGGCACAAGGCGCTACCTTCCAAATAGAGACCGACTCTTCCTGCAAAACATAAGCACCCTGACATCTTCTAAATCCCTCATCTTTTAATTTGGCCTTCCTAGGCTGATGCTCACAAAACTCAGGTTTGTTTTAACATCAGTTGCAAATAACAACCATTTTGACAGCCTGGGCTGCCTGAATGCATCAGCAGCTTAGCCTGGCATGACTCACGAGGCTGTGACCCAACAGAAAGCACCGCACAATCTACACTGCTAAAGCATTAAAAAGAAACAAGAGGAAGAAATACACAGTTTGGCAGCCACCAGAATTGCTCTGGGATCTGCCTGATTTATTTGAATTACATTCAAGTTGCAACATGACTTCATCTCTCGAGTCTTAAAAAGAATCCATACGGGGGAAAAAAAACACTTCTGAAACAAATTCTTAGGTGTCTAGTAAAAAGAAAAAGCCGAGTAAACTGTTTCCCACAGTAAGCGTGCCTAGAGACTCTTGTTCCCATAGATTCCCATTAGACTAAGGTCAACAGTTACAGATATTCTGCATGCTCTCAGCACTTCTTACTAGTTGATAATAATTCCCTTTCAGAAATTTTATATTTCATCTTTAACAATACTGAATATTTCAAGATGACGGTACTTTGATCAGATTCTCTGCGCCTAGTCCGACTGAAAGAGGGAAAGCATGTATTGAGGCACGGACTGCAGTTCAAGTGCATTTTTCAAAACTGTTTTGATATATCTGATAAGCCATTTAAAAGCCAGCCTATAAAAAACAGCCAGACAGGCACTTCCAAGAAAACATCATCATTACTGGAAGTATCCTCTGGACACATTTACATAAAACCCACTAAGACTGTCCTAACATACGTGGTAAATAGAACAAAGAGACAACCACAGTCACTCAAAACATGAGGCTGAACAGCTGACACCATCAGGTTTGGTTTTAAGGCTCATTCAGCCACATGTTTTGTTGGTTTCTTCCTCCGCAGGGGAGATCAGTCATTCAAAATAATGTTGCTTGGGTCTTACCACCCAAATTCTCAATCGCTACCTAACTTCATTTTTTTTTTAGAGAGTACGTCAATGTTCAAGTTTTGTGATCTTCAAGCACTGTCACAAATAGCATCGTTATGTCTAGCAAATACACAACAGCTGCAGAATAAGCAATGCTCCAGCAGGTCAACTGGTATGGAAGTGGTGCTATTGACTTTTTGGAAGCTGCATATTTCGTTTTCCTTTACTTGTATTATAAAAGTATAAATTACTAGTTTAAAGCTACTCCTGTATCTCAGTTACTTAGGCATTAATGCGTACAACATGAAGACAAAAAGCTCATTTTTTTTTCATTTCACACTTCCATCTCGCCAGCAGCACACAAAAGCTAACCTCCCTTCCAATACAACCATGCTTGCCAACGGTTGATAATACACCAGGGCGACTTCCAGAGGTGAGAAGGATACAAACTGGCACACTCAGGAAAGAGCAGAGCCAAGACGCAGGTGTTCGAAAGCAAAAGCTATATTCTTACCTCCGCTATAGCAATTTTTCTCAGCATGAGAAAACAGCAGACTACCTGACAAGTTTTTGCAGACAGATACAAAATCAAGATCTGGTCTCCAACAGCTGTAAATTCAACCTCTCAAAAGATTTAAAAAAAAGAAACGACAATGAAGAACATGCTGCTAATTTCAAGATCTCATTATCTGAGTGATCTTCTCATACAGGTTTGATAGCTTCAACCTTTGCTCGCTCTGACAAAGCTACAGTAAACAAAGACTTCTCTTCCCATAGGGATACCCAATATATGAAAAAGCTTAGGAAATACAAAACAAATCCAACTGAAAAGCACTTAGGGCCAAATGTAATAATTCTGCAGATCAGTAGCTGAATACGATGGGTCTTTTCCTATTATCTCTTCAGAAACCGCCCAACTACACAAAGTAATCTCAGACAAGCGCCTAGAGGGTTCTTCACGCAACAACGCTGTTTCACTATAGCTCTTCCTTCGCAAGGGCAATTAAAAACCTGAGGAAAGCACAGAAGACAGTCTATGATACACAAACGCGTTTGTACACAGGACACCTGAAACGCGTACGCTTTTCAAGTATTTGGCTAGTTGAGTTATATGACTTGTCTTCTGAAGTTCATGCCTCTGGGTAAACACAGCCATTTCCCATGTCTGCTGGTGTCCAAATTCCTCGTGAGTAATCCCAATAATGCAAATTTGGAATCAGAAGTGAAGTATGTGTCTTGTCAAATCATGCACACCAGTAACCAGTTTTCAACAGTATTTTTGTCTGGCACCACAGTCAAATAGCGGGTTCTGGTGACAATACCAAGCTTTGCCTTTTCTTTTTTTTTTTTTTTTTGTAAACAGGTTTTTTTCCTGTATTCAAAGTAACACTAATTGGTCTCTCATTACCACAGTTTTAAAGTGAAATGAACCAAAACAACGCCACTCAGTGGAGTTTGCATTTGGGGTAGCAGATGACGCACCTGCTGCTCTCCACCACGTTACGGAGCTGGCTTTGACACCTAGCTCACTGTTCTCTTTGGAGCAGCGGCTTCATGCCAGCAGAGCAGATCAGTTGTCAGGTGAAACAGGATTACCGAACGTTCTTTCATCAAGGAGGCGAGATGCGAGTTTTCATCAGGCAGGGAATCATGACTTATGAAATCTCATCTCAAAAAATTGAGACAGACTTAAAATACGTTTTCATTTTTTTAATCGACACAGATGCTGATCTGCCCTTTAAAGAATTACACTTGTTGTATCCTCTGTTGTGGGCAATACAGACAAATTAAAAGCTTAACACATTCAACCTGCCTAAACCAAGACAAAAGTTAACGTCACCTGTGATCTGCAATATTTCATTTAGGCTTAGAGAAAAGATGAAAGAAGATTCCCACCTTTCCCAATTCCTTTTTTCCAACCTTTCTGGTCACCAGTGTAAAATTTTCACATCAGTTGAAGCCTTGCAGTGGTGGGGGGGGAAAGTCTTCAGTTTAATGACTGCTTTAATGTAAGTATTGTATATCTAGCCACAAAACTGCTCTCACTTTCGGCAGAATATAATCCTCCACAGAGACATTCAATTACAATCAAGGGCAACATTCTATCCCCAGTTTGGTTTGTACAGGTTTTCCAGCAACAGGAGGTATATAGAACTGACACAAAATGCCCCGTGCAAACCATTATTCAGTACTTAAGTGTTAAAGAGAAGGACTTCTCCAAATGCATACTGATTTCTATATGCATATTTATGTTCTTCTAAATTTGATACTTAAATTGGCTAAAATTATTTTAATTGTACATTAAATGGGCTTTGAGTGAAATATGTAGTCATTAACATAATTAAAAATGCAATAGAAACATCACCTTTTATAGTTATTCTGTGGCTTCCACTGGATCTTAAGTATAAAAAAAGTCAATGGCTCAGCTATCATAATCTATGTTACCATGGTAAGTCTTCTGCTGTACATAATTCCATCTTCCTACAAGCAGGGACCAAAAATACATATTTGTGTCATCTCCAAATGACAAGATTTGATTTTTCATTCCTGTACCAAAGTGCGCTTCTGAAAACACATCTATCTTTGTAATTCCGTTTAGGTCAGGATTATTTTACGACAACTACAGGTATTTAGAGTTTAAGACAAAGATTCAAGAAATCACCCATTCACAGTACGAAATTTTTATTGTCTGATTTCACAATGCTTTAACACAACTTTTCCTGCTCTAATCCTTTCAACTTCCTACAATGTGAAAAAACGTCTCTCTACTACGTACCTTAAGCCAGTATTTTCCAATTTTTTCCCTTCCAGGTCAGTGTATCATTGTGTGCTCCTCTAGTCATTTCACTAGAAAAATAAGTCTAGAGGGTTTGTTGCAATTTCTTCATCAAGTATAAAGTCTTTGGTACAGATGCTTCCTATTAGATCTTTAAAAATATATATTGCCAAAGCAAAAGGAGAGATATCAAATAAACATTTACCTTTCAACAAAAATCATTACACCCTTTTGAATAAGACTTAATATAGCCTTTTTTACAATAGTGTATATTCTACAGCTGAGCTGTTGTTTTAAGTAGCCAGCGTCAGAACATTTATTACTACAAAATAATATCTCTTGGGAATTGTTTAATAAAGATACTATGCATTCTGCAACAATGAGCCGCTCCGTGCGCTTACAAATTAATTCTTCAGGTCGTATGTACAAGCCTTAGAAATTCCATTTGAGATCCAGCTGAATTAAAATTCAAGATAAAACAAGTATTTACGTACTATTATCTCTCCAACCTCTTAGACAGATTCAGTTTGCATCAAGATGTGTTTTGCAACAGAAGCTCACACAACTTATTCCAAGTAACCACTAGCAGGGTATTCCACAAGTAGAACTTAACTGAAAAAGATTAATAACATGTTCTTTATGCAGCCCTGAAATGAATGCTAATTTTGTGATTTCTGCAGAAGCAACGCAGACTAAGAAGAGATTTTAAGCTGTAGCTGAAACTAAGGGGACCAACTTCCTCGACTCCTTGTTAAACAGCAGCAGGACTGAATAGATACTGTTTTTTGTTCTGAGGTTTGTTTGTCATAGCAGTAGTATCATAGGAACCCAGAGGGTTCACTTGGAGCTTGTTTTTACAATACAGGGCATTTCTAGCATTTCAAATTGACAGATCATTAGTGTCAGAGTCATCAGGACATTCTATTATTCATCTCAAAAAAAAATCATGATGCTGTTGTTCAGCAGTTTTCTATGACTGAAATGAATCTCTACACTAACACTACAACTCTACTTGATGAAAAAAAGAAAAAAAATCACAGGCGCAAGGCACCCATACTTTGAGGTGAAACTGTTACAGGGAACTGTATTATTGCTGCATGTCAGTGATGCACCAGTAAAGCTCAGTGCGAAAAGCTCCCGGAGGCACTAACCAAATTAAAGCGCAAAGGGACAACAGAAGAAGTAGGGGTTGGCCATCTCCTCAACTTCCAAACGCCTCACAGCACAGATCCTCTGCGATGTTCCAGTAATCTTACATTAGCAAAACTTAAAAAGGCAAGCCAACCACCTTTCATGTGTGTGGAAACTAACTCCAGGTAAAGGTCTAGGTTTAGATGCACCCCTCCAAAATGGGCACAGTAATGAGGAGGCTGAGAGGTGCAGAGAACACCAAATCCCGTTTCCTTGCACTGAAGCCTGTGTCAGGTCACACTACGTATAAACAGAGCCTTCTACCACCCCACCACCACTTGTAGATGCAAAGTTTTGCACCTCGCCTCTATACCATAATACAAGTAGCCTTTCAGGCAATCTGGTATTTCTTAAAAAACCATTACAGACAAAGGAGTCCCCAGTTTCAGCAAGCGCAGCCGATACCGTAAAATCTTGACAGGGACTTCTTATGCTTTTGCATCCATTGGTACCTCTGGCTGTCACCTGAAGCCATGACTAGAAAGCAGCAGAGCCAAGCCCAGCCAGCGAGGGGGCCTTAGCTGCCTGAGCCACGGAGCCCTGAACAACGTACGGGGGAACGTGCCACTACACAACACTCTGGGCCATCCGGTGCAATGTGTCAACTCACACCTTGCTGGATCCATGTGCTACCGTAAACAAATAACCCAAGCGTTCAGAGCCATCGTCAGAAGCTCACAGGAAAAGCCAGGTCCCCTCTGCGCCCACCCCACAAAGGATTCCCCAGCCTTCCAAGCGCAGTGCTCTTGCAGAGACAGCAAGACGACACCAAGACCAAGGTCAAACAGCTTGAGAAGTTAAGGCCTTGAACCTTAACCTCAAGGGAGCTGCAATAGCATGGTTCAGACACAGGTGCCAAGACCTGTGGACCAAGGAGCAGTTTTACTCTGGGTGATAAGAGGTTATCACTAATTAGCCCATGCCGAGTAAGTAATTGCACATTATAAAAACAGAGTATCAATTGATTTTCTACAGTGTCTTCCCGTCAACTTACCAAATCTTAAGAACACATTCAAAACATGTCAGACAAAATGCTTTTATACAGATTTCATACGCATTTGCTTTACTAAATATAGATTCTCTTCTTCGAGCTGAACAAACGGAAGGGCAACTAGCAGCCACTGGAGCCAACAGGAGTTTTGCTGAGGTACTTTTACTTCTAAATATTTACACCAACTCCTCTTGCTCATTACTTGCTCTGACTTACCCAACCGTCACTATGAGAACTGTAAGGCTTCCCTCTTTTGCATTTCAGTGCCACAGGAACTTAAGATCCTCTGTTGTTCTTGCTCCTTTTTTTACAAATAAATAGTTTTCTCCAGTCCCATCCTTAGAACTTCATAATTACCATAGAAGAATAACAGGAAATCAAGTTTGTTGTTTGGGGGTTTTTTGTTTGTTTCAGCAATTGAGCCATTGCGATGATTCATATGAAGCAACGGTTTGCTGAACATACATTTTCCCCTTTAAGGGTGAGATGACACGCATACCAGCTTAGTATTCCTGTAACTCAAATGAGATGAATGCTTAGATATAGCAGGAATGTGGGCTCTTGCTCTAAAGACCTTCCTAAGATCATACGGCTGTTTGCAAACAGAAACACAAGAAAATTTGACCTGGCAACTCAAACGGACTATTCCGATACTTTCAGCCTCGGAACTGAGCTTTGCTCATGCAGGGTTTTGATCCAGCAGGGGGAAAGTGTATTACCCATTGCTTCCAGTACGTTTCAGTCCTCAGGAACAGCCCGTTCTTCCTCTCCGTAAAGTCTGAAGAAGGTTGTTCTGACACATAATCACTTGGGGGTGGCAGTGGGCAGTAAAAATAGGACTGAAACAGCATCTTTTCATCAATTTTTGTCACCTGGAAAATCATGTGTGCTCCTGATACGGGACCAAAGTTAGAGACACTCAGACCAGGAGGAGGGGTGTCAGCCCTTTTTTCTGCTTTTCAGGTATACTCCAATATTGTCCATACCAAAGAGCCCTAGAATCGCTTGGAGCATCCACCTTGTCAAACGCCAGCCAGGAGGCAGCGGAGAACGCATACCAAGACAACAGTGAACCCAGCAATGATTCAAGGCAGAGCATTTCCAGTACAAATCTCTGACTGCTACAGAAATAATTCTCAGAAGTGGTCTCATTAAAGGGCAGGTTTAGATACAAGAAGCTATTTGTAGGAATCTAAGACTAAATTATTAGAGACGTGATCTGGATCTAAAAAACTCTCAAAGTTTACAGCGTTACAAATGTACACGCAGCACGCAACGTCCCTGTTGGCTATCCTGGCCGAACCAACAGGCTTTGGCTTCTGTGCACCGACCAGCTGCTGCTCTCGGCAGGAACTAAAACATCGTCTTGAATCGAGGCCAGGATATTAGCATCCAGCCTGAGCAAGTTCAAGTTCCCAGAAAAGCTCTTGCACAGTCACAAGAGAGTGCTACTCATGACAAAGTCCTGCCCCTTTCCCTGCCAGGCTCTGCGCCACCCACACGTACACGCATAGTACACATCAGAGGAAACCGCAGCCTCGGTCGTCCACTGCTGCTGGAACGAAACAGGCATTCCTGAGAGCAGCAGCAGCTGAGGGTCACAGATGACCAAGTATTGGCAGTCATCCTACAGCAGGAGGAGGAGGGAAAGCTAGATTTTAGAAAGATAAAACAACAAACAAAAATGTAGCCGTAGCGCGCTAGAATAGGGTACAAAGGATACTGCAGAAGAGTTTTGGTCACGTCATCTAACAGCCAGTTACTAGCTCAGATCTTACATAAAACACCCTCATTCAGAATTAATTGCAAAGTTTATTTTCTCCTCTTTGAGTCGCATACGTGGGGGGTGCGTCTGGGGGGGGGGAGGGGAGAGGGCATTTGTGTTGTTTTGTTTTAAACCAAAGATTTTGGGCTTGTGCTATTTCTAATGGCACACGGGAGTTGTAAAATGGAAGCTGCCCTCCGTCTGATATTTTCTGAATATACAAATATGGGTAGGTATGTAATCTAGGATTATATTTTTTTTTTTCCTTAAAGAAAAAAAAAAGAGAAGAACTGCAGCATTCAGAAAGAGTGCAGGACAAGATGAATTAACTCTGGACACCCTCAGTTTTTTCAGAGGTAAGCTCATGAAACAGTACTTAACCATTACACCTAGCATAAACGATCAAGGTATTCACAGCGCTGTTTCACTAGCTTGAATCCAGCCAGTTTGAACACTTGAAATACAGTCCCATCCATCAGATGTTTGGAAATCTCCCATGCGATGAAAGTTCTCTAACAGGACATTTAACTTATGACAAGACCTCTCACACCTTTTGCAAGATTGCCAGGGCTTTAGGTCACACACTATTTCTTCACTTAAACCTGTGCCACATACACACACCCCACAAAAAGTCATGCCGCTTGTGACAGTCGCATAAATATTATTCATTAGTATGTTCAACTCACCTTACAATCACTAGAAGGACCAAACGCTTCTCCAGTTTAGTCTGAAAAACACGTAGAAAAACGCATCTACCATTTTTATTTAATTCATGACATTTAGCACATTTAGAATATGCAATAGCAAATATAACACCCGCGCAAGGATTTCAGCAAAACTAACTGGATGCCTAAAGAAGTACAAATACTAAAAGCAATGAAGAACAGGATAACGGTTACGCCATCGCCAGCTTGGACCACCACACTAGCGGCTCAGGACAGGAACCAGTCACTCCATGGAAGGAGACGTATAAGCTCCACAAGAGCACAGCGGCCCCCTTGGCCGTACTCTTCTTCCTACCCCAGACACATCATCTTAAAACACCCAGATAATCTTAATAAATAAAGGAACTTATAAACAAAGCTCAAACGAAAAAGGGATGCATTTCATAAAGCATCTTACCAGTTTTCAGCAAGAACAACTTCAAAGCCCAAGACAACATGCAACTTGTGGAAACTCACCTCGATTATCAATGATCAAAACACCATTGAAAGAGAACCCCTGAGAGGGACAGGTCAGCCACTTCATCNGGGTGGGGGGGTGGGGGGTGTGATGAATGAATCCTTGTTGCACAAACAAAGATTCCTTCAGTATAGGAACTCTCAAGTAACTGCCCCATTACATACTGTAGTCTTAATACTCTACAGGAGCAATCAAGTTCTGCAGATAAATCAAAATACTTCAGGAGTAGACAGCCAAAACAAACAAAAAAACAAACTGTACAAGCAGAGACAACAAATAA
>WEKW01003603.1:34056-44361 GCA_013389905.1 Sula dactylatra | reverse complement strand
CTGTTCTGTAAGCACTGTGCAGTCCCACAGCTCAACGCAGTCCTTTCTTCTTAATGTTGGGAATCTCAGATGTGATGTACAACTTAACCAGAGCTTTAACTTGATTAAATCTAAAAATGCAGAGCAGTTGCATATAATTGATACCAGCAGTTATGGCACAGAATGAGGGAAAACAGATACAAATATTATTCTAGGACATTATTAAACAACTTAGAGAATGCACATATTTAAACAGTATTCCCGAAAGTGACTTTAGTAAACACTTCAGCTCTCAGGGTTACAATTTCGTGCTGCGAGGCAGGCGGAGAGTGAAGCACGACTAACATTGCTGCCATAATCCCATTAGCAAAGCTGCCATACTACTGCTGCTGTCTGTCCATTGAGGGTTTAGCAACCACTAACCTCATTTGCACGTTCAACCAATTATCAGAAGGACATCAGGACATCAAGCACTCTGCATTACTTCATCATAATACATTAAAATCATGATCAGGAAATAAATAGTTTTGCTAAACTGAGAGAAAGGTTTCACCTCGATGCATTCCGAGTTCTGAAGATCCACAGCACTGCACTTTTAACCCATTTTCTGTACAGTATTACTTCTGACACTTTCAGCAAGTAAGGCCCAGCTTTCAGCTCTAAAGCTTTCTGACAGAAACTTTATCAGATTGTTTCAGCCAGCTGCCCGCTTGCAATGCTCTGAAAACCTCTGTGCATCAACAACGGATTTGGAATACAGCCTATTTCCCCCTCTCAAGTTCATAAACCTCCACAGGGTGATGCACAGCAATTTCTAGCTCATCGTCCCCCTACACACACTTAAGTATTTTTATTTTTTAAGAACGTAAATAAGGAGTACAGAACACGGTTACGTGTTGAAACCACATCCTGCTAGACATGACAGCTGTTTCTAAGTTCCCAGCTTACTCCCCTTCCCACTAAGGACCATCAGACACTTGAGGACAGCGATATGTTGCAGTGGAACGTGATAACGACATCGTACAGTAACCCATTCAGGTGGAACTCTCCAAGTTCCTCAAAGGAAGATGGCCCAAAGAGGCTCAAGTAGCCGGGCCCCGACCAGCAGGCACTGCGGCACCTGGCGAGGCGCCGATACTGGTGGCTCCACACAGCCCTCACCGGGACACACACAGCTGGGGAGAGCACCTTCGTCATAGTTTCTGAGGCAACATCACACCTTAATGTAAAACCTGAAATCCTGTACAGAGAAAACCTCACAATAAATACTTGAGAATAAAACAAATACAATCACAGCACATTTACCACAATCCTTTTGGTGTTTCACAGCAAACGTTACTATGACTTTACAAATATCTAACCTTGGGAGAAAACAAAGCTACAGACACTAACAGCAGTAAGTTGTGTTTCCACAACACATATGTAGCAATCAGTATTTAGCAGGAAAAGGCTCACAAAGTTTGTGTTGAGGTTTTTTGGGGCTTTTTTGTTTTCAATTTTTTTTTTTCTTCCTAACCAGTAAGAAGCACTATTCCTTCAATATTTAACAGCCAAGCTAAAAAGCAAATCCTCTTGGACACCAGGCATGCAATAGCTGCTTTTTCCAAAGCAAGCTGTGGTATCTGTTCCCACTCCCATCCCAGTGCACCCCGATGAGAAGCAGCAGCCACAGCCTCGCTGCAGAGCTGCCAGCTCCACAGCCCAGAAGGTTCCGTGGCCCCCACCCCAGGCAGCCCCCAGGCAAGGGGCATCCCCAATAGCTCCCTGAACAACAGCTTGCCACCAACAGCCAAAAGTCAGCCTTTGGTAACACCCTCACGTATAAATCTGATAAGAGACATGATGCCCTGGCAGGGGAGGACAACACACCCAAAAATAAATTTAAAAAAAAAAAAGTAAAAAAAAAAAACCAAAAAAAAAAAAAAAAAAACAAAAAAAAAAAAAAAAAAAACTAAAAAACCCCAAACAACAAAAGCAGCCAAGACTCTCCCTAACACTCTACTCTTTTTATAGCACATACACACATAAATTAGGAAAAACGCAAAGAAATTTTTTAACAACCCCAGAACATCAGAAACAAAAACATACTATATCTAATATTGATACAGAAATTAGTATCAAATTACAGTCCTCAGTTCAACCTGTTTCTTAAACATTTAAATTAAAAATAAAAGAAACCACTACCTCTGGGGCCACCCACGGGCAGCCTCCCCCCTGCAGACAAGAAGGCAGCAGCTCTACTAAGGCAATGCTTTCTACTGCTTCTGGTACCTTCCAGCCGACTGCAGCCGGAGGCGAGCAGGTGAGTTACAGGACCTTTGTGTGATGGCCCGGCTTTGTAATTAGCACCAGCTGGGTGCAATTACCCAGCTCCTGGGTTGGAGGAGGCTGTCCGCAGCTCTGCCAGCAGCTGGGAGGGGTGAGGTGTTGGGTCAGGCCAACTGAAAGGTAATAAAAAAAGTGAGATGAAAGAAATCTTTTCCCTAGGACTTCAGGAGGGACGATGCCCCTCACAATGAGTTATCTTCCTGCATGGTCACTAGCTAGTCTCTCCCACATCCCTAAACACTGAGCCAACTGTCAACACGTTACTGCGTGCGAGAGAGAATAATCTTTATATTCAATATATTGACTTCGGGTGGAGCGGAGCGAGGCTCAGCGGTCCCCGAGGGCCCCCCTGAGCCCACCACCCTCCCGGGATGCCTTCCCCCCAAAAACCCTCTCCGTCCGCATTTTGGCAGCAGCCTGGTTGGGTTTCAGCGGATTTGCTTTCCAGCACAGAACTGTAGTGCAGCTCAGCAGCAAACAGTCTCCTGCTGGGTTTATTTCTGGGGGTGTGCCAGCCCCAGCAGGGCTGCCCAGGGAAAGCCGACCCAAAGAAGCACTGTCCCTTTGATACACACAAAATCATCAACTTCTGTTTTTATACACTGGGGGACTAAGTCATAATATTTGGACAACACCTTGGCTATTTTCCTTTCCACCTGGTTTCAAGGCACCTGACAGTATTTACTAAATTAACTCAGTCTGGGAACAGGTTTAATGCCCACTGACAGACAATGCTCTGTGACTTGCTTCGCTTTTTCCCTTTCTCTTTTTACTTTTCTACACTCTTTTCTATAAACCAAGAAAAGACCCAATTGGAACATGAATGGATTTAAAAACTTTCATTCTTCCCCTCCACAACAGGCTAAAAATGCTAGCTCAAAGTAAACTGGTTTTCATGGCAGCAGCGGTAAATCTTCACACGCATTTTCTGCATAAACTGGGACAATTCACCATAGTTCTCTCATTTTCGAATCTCACATATGATCAAATGGATCTGCTCATTACCAAGATTTCAGAGCGCTCCTTTGACTAAATGCAACCAACTCACGGTCACACCGTCTCGCAGGCTCTACATTTCAGTTACTGTATGTCACGGAAACAGGACTGAAAACCAAGGATTGGTTGTAATTTTGCATACACCAGGTTTTTATTATGGACAATTTTTGCTACTTTTTTAAAAAGCTCCAGTATCTCTATGGCGTGCCTTGGAATTGTTTAGAGTATTCAGGTGACCGGAACACAAATCCTGAGCTGAACTGTTAAGCAGCAGTCTAACCTTCTAGCTGACGTTGCATTGGCTTTTAGAAAGTATCCTTCTTAGGCTTTCTCCACACCCAACGTCAGCTTACACAGCACCAGCATTCAGTTTGGTTGTTCTCCCCATCCATCCACCCCGGTACGCGCTTCGCATGCGATCCATTGTAGCGTACCTCTTCCTACCGTGATTGTTTGTGATTCCCTCACTGAATGCTACAGAAAGCAAGCATCTTAAAAGATTTCACCTCCCTTAGAGATACACTCTTTCTCCTCCTCCTCTGGGGATTAGATAATCTTCATGCAGTCCAGCCATGTGCCAAGGCCCAGCCCCCAGGTGATAGGAGAATTTTGCCAGGGTAAAGACCTGGAACTGTACCTTTCATCTCTGCTTGCAAATTCCCTTCACGTTTGGCTGGGAAGCAACCTTTCCGAAATTACCATTTCCCTTTCCTTGATTGTGGGCCTAGAAAAAAAATTGGCAGTGTGGCAGAAGTACGTTTCTTATCCTACAGCGTGTTATCATATATTGTGATTCAGTTTCTAATTATATGATCACTTAAGCCTTTTTTTCCCGAGCCCAATTCAGTGTAAAGGACAGACACAGAAGGGGACAGAATTAAGATCGCACAGGCCTTAATTCTATTAGCTTGTAACTACTAAGTGCTTGATTTTGCAACCTAAATAACACTCTAGCATAGTAATTTTTATATGTAATCTAGATACATGTAGTCATTTACTCACTAACTGTAATTACTTTTTCCTACATTAGCCTCCATCTATTATGCAACGGGTTCATTATGCATTATGTTTCATCACTTCAAATCAGCGAGAAGACATTTTCTAGCACTCCTTTCCCTTTGATACGGCATACATGGTTCACTGAAATAGAAATGTTCGTTTTGAGAGACGTTCTCTTTACTCAGTGCTGTGACGCCGAAGCGAGTACTTCACTATGCTGATTTTCAAGCCATTCTAGTTTTGAACAAATTACTTCTAAGCCTTCAGAGTAGCAGAAGGTAAACTTACAAATCAGCTTGAATCAAATTAAAGTTCAAAGAAACCTTGAAAACGGGGAATTCAAACCAATCTCATTTTTGAAATTATGGAACTAGAATCTGTGCCAGCAGAGGTGAAGGCAAACGACATATTGTCCAAGGCAAAGCTACTGCAAAGGGGGGCTTGGAAGGGCGTCAGTCTAAACCACCCATGGAAGAGAAGCTTCAAATATCCTCAAATCCCACCAACTGTTATAGTAGGGTCCAAAGAACGTCCTGCAGTAGGAAAAGCCTGGGGAGTGGGATAAAAAGCAGTGGGCCAGAAAAGGCAGCACCAAAGCACACCAGCAGCATATGAATAGTCAGTAGTGAGAATGATGACCTCGTAACACTGCAGAGCCGTACATGTTTTTAGGGGGGTTTGTTTTCTCCTCCTTTACAGGAGAAAAGTAGAAAATGGTAAGAGACAAAATCCAGTAGAGTTACAGGGGCAAACCTCTTGAGAAACAAAAAGAAGAAAACTAGTTCCTACGGTCCCACACACCAACTGCAGTGTTCCCTGTAACAGATTTTTGTCAGGCCCTAGGTGGGGACCTGATACCAATTAGACCCTGTCTGCTGGAGTTTATGTAATCTGACAAGCTCAAAAACTGTATAATTTGAGCATAGAGGTGAATTGCTATTGCTTCCAAGAGTCACGCTCGGCACAATACGCGAGGCCAGACGTACTTCTTATTTCCAGCGATCTCAACTGCTTGTGGTGCCTTTGGCTCTCCAGGTAATGAGGTATTGGGTAGAATCTGAAGGTCTCATATTCCACTCTCTTAAGTACTGAAGCGAATGTCTTGCTCTCATGTATTCGCAATACAGGACAGTTTTGCCACGGAAACACCCCCAGAGAAACGAAACGACAGGAGCTCTGTTCTGCATCTTCCCACGTCCACACCAGCACTCTTCTTCTGAACGGCATGGTGGGTGTTCTTTCTCCAGTTTTGGTTGTCGCTCCAAGCCATGAGTTTGGCTCCCCAGAATCCTTTATGTCCTTTTGGACATATTTGGATTTCCAAATACATCCAACCATATTTTGAAAGAAAAAAAAAAAAGAGCTTGAATAGGAAAAGGAGGACTCCCAGTTCCAGGCATCATTTTACAGACAAGTCTTTTACCAGAAGAGAATTATATGGAATAAAGGGATTTCAGAGGGATCGATAATGGCATGACATGAGGAAAATTACCGTGTGACTGCTGCACATTGCTCAATGATAAGCAACTTTGACTGAGATCAGTTAAATCACAGAAGACACTCCTGCACACTTTCTTTTCACATCAGATAATGGATTAAGATCACCGATTCATTCGTGCACGCTCAGAGGCGCAGTAGGAGAGCAGTACCTGAGTGCCATGGCAGATAAGACTGGGTGGGACACTTCGGACAGGAGAACTGGTTCTCAAGCACGGGCCCCAGAACGGTCTGCGGGTTAGTGACGTGGGAATCCCAGTCTCAGTCTCTTGCTCCAAACAAGGCAGAAAGGATGTTTACAGCCACACGTGTCACAGCTCAGGAAAGATGGGCAACGCCTGTTTGCGCATCTTTCTCTTTTCTTCACATAAAAATGTTGAAAGGTTTGTCCTAGTGCGACGCAGCAAAACTCTGGAGCACCTAATACCTACACAAAACTGAAAAACTATTTCTTGCCTAGCTCTACCATTGATTTTATTTCTACAGCTGCCACGTTGTCATTTCTAAGCTTTCTATACGCTGAACCGCACGCACAGTATAATATATTCACACACCTGTACCTCAGTTTAGTTTTCACTTTTCCCTTTAGAACGCAGCAAAGTCACTAGATAAAATTCAGCCCTTCAAAGCATCTACAACATTAGTGAGAGGATATTCCCTCTCTTTCAGGAAAGGTGTTCTTTAGACTCTTCCCTAAATCACAAAACTAGCATTGTCGAATACAGTACACACAAGTTTTAGTATTGCTGGCCTGTTTCTGTTTAACCAGACATATACTCACCTCAAGTCCAAAGCACTAAACCCCCTTAATTGTATGTTGCCCCGTAAACAGTACAATTATAGTACATTTTTCCTGCTGATGAGTTAGGCAGCTTGCAATTCCAGTGGATTAAAAATATTTCCTAGGGAACAGTTAGTAAGGGGGGGGGGGGTTTATCCCCGTTTCCCTTATTTTACTCACAGAAATACACACTCACTTAAAATCGCAATGCCAAATTAAACAGGATTCCTCACTGAAATCTTTTGGTCGTTCAAAGGACCAGAACCAAACCCTAGCGGGATCTCTATCCTTTGGTACCTTCCGTCATTTCTTTCTTACTCTGAACAACTCTTAACCCATCAGCCAGGTCCTAATACAGTAACCTGAATCTGCTCCTCTGATGGCAACTAGATTTTACAGTGCGGAGGGTCATCAGAAATGGCAGTGCACCTTGTTGATACACTTGCGGTGGCTGGGGAGGGCAGTCCGGTGTAGCAGACCCTTACGCACGTTGTGGAGTTCTAACCTCGGAATAGCTTCCACAGAGGCTGGAAGAAGGGACCTGCCTGCCAAACGGGCACTGAGAGATCCATAAAAGGGTTCATTTAATCATGGACCCATGTCATAACATCGACCCAGCATCCTGGCCTTTCCCTTCGATACTATTTTTGTTGCTTTGTTTGCTCTGGTTTTCTACAGATGGTATGTTCCGATGCAAGACACTTCGCATGCCGTCGGCAAATTTTATTAATACGGTTGTATTTTTTAACGTGAGGATAAGCATGTAAATTTTCTTTTGACAAGAGAAGTAACAGCCCTGACAACTAGAAGGGAAAAAAGCTGAAATAACCCATGTGACTACTAAAGAGAGAAACAACATCCATCCTATTCCAAGCACGATGGTCTCCAACGGTGTAATTTACAATGGCTTCGCTTTTTGTTTGGTACATTCTTAAGCTTTACTTAACAAATTTCACTGGTGTCTGACCACGGCACTTGACTCGGGGAGGTGTACTTTAAGCACAACTGAAACGGTGCAGCTCAGGTGTTTAAGGTAAGATACAGTTCTTGCCAACAACAGCCTCAGTTCTGCAAGCGCCCCCCAAATATCCATTGAACATAAAGGACAGATTCACAGATCTCTTAATTTAACTGAAAGACAGAGTAAAAACTCCACAAATGTAACTCCAGACAGCTTCTTCAGTGACTGTCGCTATCAGGCTGCGAGACGGGACTAGCCTCAGGGACCCCCGAGAGCTCCCGGTGTGGTGGCAATTCAGCGTGTTGCCGATTTCAGCTTTCATTAAGTGCTAGTGTGCTAAGGGCGTTCCGATAACACAGCAGTCAGTACAATGGCTCCAAGCAGAAGCGTTCGCTTCCCTTTTGTTTTGTACTCTCCCAAGCCTACTCTTCTTCCCGCCCAAGGATGCAAGAGATGCTCGGTAAAGCAGGAGGCTGGTAATGATTTATAGAAAAATTGATTGACTTCAGCCATTGTGTTCTTTACCTTGGTCTTGAGTGGCTTTGGGCATTTATTCACAGATTTTTAAATGCCTGTGAAGGTCACCCAATAAGCTGTATGTACGCTCTGTTATTGAAGGGCAGCAAAAATTCGAATAAATACTAGACTCTACCACAGCCGTAGTTCATTAACATGCCTGGCGAGTAATTTCTTTCTAAACGCAATTAAAAATAATTCTAAACACAGCCGACAAAAAGCATAGGAAGGCAGTAAAACGACCGTAGTAGTCGGGTTTCCATAGAGCGATTGAGGATATTACTTTGTCATTTCATTCTCATGTAAAATGAATAACCCCGTGAAAAGTCAATTCAGAAGGCTCCACAGAAGGCAGCGCTCTGGGTTTGCCGCTGGACGTGCTGGATCCTTTCTCAGCGGTGTATTCCAGTACGGGCCGGGGGCTGCTCTGCTTTGCCCCTGGCTGCCCTATGACTTGCTCGATAACGAAACTCTCCCCACGGTCAAAACTACTGAGCCAAAAGCAGCTCGTTGGTCTAGCAGGGCTTCCTGTCCCTTTGTCTCCATCAGCGGCTAGTGGCAACCACTTCTTATTAAGTTATTAACAGTGATAATTGCTTGCTATTCAAAATAAATAACCAGCAACCTCGTGTTTCCCATGCTGCTGAGGAATGAACCCAAGGCTTGAAACAAGCAGGATGATTGCAGGAAGGGAGCTGTCACGGAGGGTCTCGGTCGCTGCTTGGAAGGATACGGCCCACCTGGTTCCAGGAAGCATGCGGAATACGTTATATGCAAACAGAAGCCAGGTTTCATGCGGATCGCCAGCGCTCGGAGTCTCCGTTGCCAGGCCTTTCCTTTACTACCTGGAACTTCTTTCCCCCCTACCGACGCTCTTCATCTGTCCTGCTGGTATTGCTGATTGTACAGATTGCCAATAAACTGGAGAAATCCCGGCTCATTTTTCTCCCTCCTAAAACCAAACTTAGCTCCTAAAATCAGACACTTTTTTCCATCCGGTTTCCAGCGGGGAAGGGAACGGGAAGTGCTGAAATACATAGGGATGAGGGGGGAAGGCTGTTCTTGTGACATTTCCAGCCAGGGTCAGAAGCAAACCCACACAAAGGTCTTTTTGCTTAAGTTACCCAGCCCCAAATTCCAGCGTGTAAGGGGGCTGACAAGTTTAGACACCCCTCCAAACTTTCAGATGCCTGTCCCAACTGCAGACCCCTGAGATTTCCTCGTCAAGGGTATCGCCAGCATCTTGGTGAAAATGAAAAGAAAAAAAAAATAAAAAAATAAAAAAGAGCAGGATAGGATTTATATTTGGATTTATGTCTGAGTACATACGTACTTTGCTAATCTGATTACTCATCGGGAATCCTCCTTTGCAACAGCTTTTTCTTCATTAATCTTACCACAGCAACATCCCAGCCTTAGCAGGAAAGAGCAAACTGAACACACCACCAGCACTGCGTCCCTCCAATTCCGCCTCTCTCATTTTCAGGAGACACGAAGCGCTCACGGCATGAACCCGCCAGGACCCCCAGCAGCCCTCCCGTACCACTCCTCGGCCATGCCGCTCCTCGGCCCTGCCGACCCAGCCAGGTTGAACAACTCCTGCGACCAACTTCACCATTCCAAATGTAAATTAATGCAGCAGCCGCCGCAAACCAGAGCTCTCTTCTTGCAAGGAGAGAGATGCAAGCAGAAAAGCGTTGCGTACAGCAAGAGCAGCAAGAGCCGCTCAAAAAACTGCTGCATTACGTTAATTAAGATTTTATTCATGCCTTTTCGATACGCTCTGCTACAGCAGTAACGCACCACGAAATCTATCGCGGTGCACCACCGTTGCTCGCAACCACGTGAAGTTTCCCACGGGCGCGTGTGTGACCGCACGGGCGCACCTGCGCAGGTGTGAAATAGTTTTGGGGTGGGTGTGGGGTTTTTTTTTTGTTATTTTGGGGGGGGTGCACTGAATGACGAGTAGAGAATAGAAAAGCATCCTTCTGTCCACCCGTCCATCCATCCACCCATCCCTGCCGACGTACTTTCGAGCCGCTCGTGTGGCAGTATTTCTGCGCCCCCCCCTCGACCCCCGTGGCTCCGTCTCCCCGCCGTCACGCTCTCCGTGGGCGGGCGGGGCAGCAGGGATCCCCCGAGAAAGGCGTCACCCTCCACGCCACGCGTGGGTGGGTGCGTGGGTGCGTTGGGGGGGATCCCCCCCGGTGGGTTCAGCCACGCCCCCCCCCCCCCCAACTCGCCGCCG
>WEKW01003603.1:326-33524 GCA_013389905.1 Sula dactylatra | reverse complement strand
CCCTCCCCCCCGACCCATCCGAGCAGCGAGTGGGCAGCCGCGGCCGGAGCATCCCCCCAGCGAGCGGGCTGAACCCGTTTTAAATTTTAACATCTTCTTATACCTTCCCCTTCAGCTCTTAAGTTTCAAAATACAGGAATAAAACCGTGGGTTAGGGTTTTAGAAAAATGCGGATATTCTCAGGCGCGATTATCATCAGCCTCCACCGCCTGATTGCGCAGCGAGGCATGCACGGCTTCAAACTGCCGCATGCCTTTCGGCCTTTATCTGGGTGGAATATGAAGGGAGAAGCATTATTCCCCACTGCCTCCGTTCAGATATTTTAAAGCCACGAGAGACCCTATAATCAGAGAGTCTGATCTCCCACATAAGACAGGAATTTCTGGGAATACAATTTCCCTCAGTGACTCCTACAGCAAACCCCAAACAGCTGGTGGAGCTACAATATACATGTCAGAAAGACCATTTGAAATCATCGAGTTAAAATGAATCCATCATAGCCCCAGGCAAGTGGTGCCGACAGTTAATTATGCTCACTTATCTGCAGATTTTGGCCACGGGAGCTTGCTACGCCCCTGCCTGCCCGGCCCAGGAAACGTTCGCTCGCTTGCATTTAAGCCTGGCGCCATGTCAGAAATGCTCACCAAAATACCTGCCTAGTTATACAGCGTATTAAAAAAAGTCATCCCCTTACTCACCAGAGGAGAAATTCACTGCCACGCTCCAGTTTCTTTCCAAAAATAGTTTTGTTACTTAACACAAGGTATAGGAAAACCGTTAATCAAAAGCATTCCAGCTCCCGCCTCAGCCTCCAGAGCCAGCTCCAGTTTGTGCCATCTTAGCAGCCCTCCCGCTCTCTAGTGCTATCAGGAAAGGGAGACCGGGACAGAGGGAGAATAAAACCTCCCTTTGAACGGAAACTTGTTTCAGGTTATTATCACACCTTGCTAGGTGCGAAGGTGCTGCACAGAGAACGACGCAGAACACAGCCTCTTCTTGTCGGAACCACAAATAAACACATTTACCTTTTCCAGCCTGTTTGGAGAGTTGGCACTCGCTCCATGTGTTATTTCTCCCATGATCAGCAGATGTATTACATTTAGTTCACTCATTCTTAATTTTTACGGAGCTCACAGGCTGTGACGCTGTGCTGTAACCTTCACTTCAGCATCACCTAGCACCTAACAAGGGCCAAATCTGTGCGTTTCAGAGCAGACTGGAATCGGTTCATACGGATTTGAAAGCACCACCGCAGCTTTCTGTAACGCGTGGCGCATCTTTTACCAAAGAAGAGACAGCCGCTGTTGGATGGGGAAAGCTGTTATTTCTCATTTGTGGAACGGCTGCAGGTGCATATGACATTTTTACAAACCTAGACAAAATATTCAGACTTAGAGGAGCATAAAACTCAAGAGACACACTGCAAGATGCGCCCTTCTGTTTGCTACAAGAGCTTTCATCCTGCTTACCTGTATTTTTTCCATTGCCGTTCTCCATCTCCTCGTATTTCCAGAAGGAACGTCTGCCCTCGTCACCTCCGTCACGCAAGGGCACGTCTCCTCCTCAGATCGCACCGGGGTGCTGGGCGCCACAATGCCTTGTGCACGTCGAGGAGGTTTATTCTTGGGAACTACCAGCACATTTCCAGCCCGCTGCAGGCTGGCACCGCAGCTGAGGAGCTCAGGATAGACTGGATGGATCCGGAGGAAAAGGAAGGCTGAAAGGCAATAATAACCGTTAGCAGGTGGTGGGAATTGGATTCTTAGTCAACGAGAATGGTGGAGCAGAGGGAATTTAAGGGAAAACCAAGGCACAGGTGAGAGGGCAGCAGCGCTCTGGCCACAACGAAGCTTCAGTTTGAAGTCCGCAGTATTTAACGGTGCTGTCGGAGGGTGGCTCCAAGGGAAGCTTGTGACCCTGTTCCTGTCTCAGATGGCACCAATGATGCTGTCCACATACAGGGCTGGTTTTCCCTCCTGTTTTCTTGCAAGTCTATTTTACCACTTGCCTCCAAAATAATGAGGTTTTTTTTCCTCTTTTCCTATCTCCCAAGCCTTTGCCAGGTGGAGGACTTCCCTCACCTCTGTGCTTGGGTACAGTCCATTCCCAGTGTGGAGTTGCTGGGAGCGGGTGGGGAGAATCAAGGACACAGTAAAATTCGCAGGGCGTCCTAGGGAGTTAAGCTAGTGTGGAGAAGCTCCCTATGGTCTCTTACTGATATGGCCCATATCACTGGCTGATGGCAGAAACATCTCTCTCCTGACCCCAAATAATCCAGAAAGGTTCAACCTTGGGCATGGGGACAGCCCGGAGCAGCCCCAAGGCACCCTGTCCTAATTTTGTTTCTACGATTGCAACAAACTTCTCAGTCAGAGGCAAAAAAGAGCAAGCTCTGGTAGCCAGTTAGTGCCTCCTGGCAGCAAGGAGGGGAGGAGGAAACCGGCCTGCGTCCTGCTGGTGACCAGTGAGAGATTCCAACGTACAGGGTGAAACAATGCAGATACATAAAGATTGATCCAATTTTCTCAATTCCTCTGTTGTCTTTCTCACGGCGACAGCGCTTTGGGCATGGTTTCCCAGCCAGCCTGTGCCCTGCTTGGAGAGGGGGACTGATGCTGATGCAGACAGTCATTCAGCGCTGCTCGGCTTGGAATAAATGAGGAGAGAGGGAAAGGACGACGTTCATCTATGTCAATTAAAGCTCTCTGGGGACCTTGCTTCAGCAGAGGATCATGTGTGCTGGGGACTCTCTACAATCCCACCTTTTGTGCCACGTGCCCTGCTCCGCAGGACGTGCTCAGCACGCAGTGTCCTTCGCCTAACGCTCTTTTGCAAAGCATCCTCCATCTTGAAGGGAGTACAGCCCCGTCATCTCCGCCAGAGCCAACACGTAGCCCAGAAGTCGCAGCCCAAACAAGTCAGGTGCAAGGTAGGTGCATGGGAGATGCTAACATCAGCCAAGAAAAAAACCCCACTGAAACTAGATCTTACACTTCTTAACTTCAGTGGAGCAGAGTCCGCTTTTTCGCTGCTGATCCTGCTTCGTGTTTCCACATCAGAAGTACAAAAACGGGCCAAAAGTGAGAGGAAGGTGTCTGGTGGAAAAATAGCAGTCGGCTGGTGTGTAACGGCTGCCACAGATTGAGCTCTGAATGGCCTCAGCAGGGACACATGATCCTCTCTCCCGTCCCTGCTCAAATGCCATGTTTCCAAGCCCTGCTACCTGGCTTAGGCTTCAGCCGGAGGTGTCTGTGCCAGCAGCTGGGGATGGTGCTGGAAGAGGAGCGCGAAGAGAAGGAGAGAGGAAAAAAATCTGACTGAAAATTAGATGCAGTACAGAGTGAGTGTGATTTTCAGGACCACCTAAGGGAGCTGGATGACCAATTCCTACTGAATTGGGCATTATAATTTTCTAGGCATCTTTGAAAACCTCTGCCAAGACTTACAAACCATTAGTTCTCAGGTCCAGCTTTGGGGAGCAGCCAGTTATATCCCAACACACAGGACAAGCTTCACCTTAATGAAGAAAACCTCTGTTTTGCTCAAAGTATTGAGTTTTTGTGACTAGGACATCTCTATTTCTAAGCTGCCCTTGTGTCCTCAGTTATATTCTCTCTATACTTTGATACTAACTCTAATATTGTTCCACTTCTTACTGATATCTGCAGGTCCTGGATTAAATTGCACTCCTGTACGCAGCCTGCTAACAGACCTCCAGCCTTATGTACCACCATTTAATCTACCCTCTGCTGCGCCTGGAAGTTAAAATCCCACGTTAGCACAACTTCTGCTTTTTCACTTGGGCAGTGATTTTACACTCCAGTAGTTTTTGGATGAACAGCCTTTAAGATTCATAGAACCAGTTTGCTTGCTGAAATAGTTCTACTATTGGGCCATAAACACTCTACCGTTATCCTCTGAACAGCCTCTACCCCTCAGGGTTTCTCAAGGGATATTATTCCTGGGCATAAAACACAGGGGCCAGGTTACTCAGCCCTTCTGACTTTGCACCCTGACGCGAGGACTCTGAGGTCCCTCCCTGTCGCCTGCCGAAGCGGTTCAGGTGGTCAGTGCTCCCGTATCAGAACGCATAGCAGAGAATTAACAGCTGGATCACGGATAAATGAGCTTGACCTCATCCTTGCCAGCCTCTATGTGAGGGGAGCGATGCTGTGTTACGCGTACAGATCGTCTACTTCCACACCCGTGTCGGATGAAGGTAAAATTTGCAGAGCGCTGCAGCAGGCAGCATGGCTTCTCTTTCTTGTTATGCCCGCTATTGCTTTGTTTTTTTTTTTTTTTTTTTTACAGCAATGCTACAATACCAGCAACAATCCCTTTGGACAAGAGCCCTCCTCTTGTTATTTTAATTCGCTAAACGTGACTGGCAAAAGCCTGAGCTGGATTCTCAGGTAACATCATCTATAGCGCTCCCTTCAGTTAAAACACATCAATCCACACTTCCCAAAGATGCGCCCGTGAGACAGCCTGCAAGATATTTGTGGCGGCTGATGCTTAGCAGGCTGCACTCCAGCTTTGCAGCACAGCCACGCAACGCGATGCACAGCCTCATAAAATCATCTTGTGCGGCATGTTCGACAGGTCTGCAGGCAAAGCAGGGGCACCATGGAAACTGCTCGAGAACAAAGGCACCGCAGAAAGGGTGGAAATGGTGAGCCGCGCCACGACCTGCGAGGCATGCCCAAAGTACTTCGCTTCGCTTCGCGTTCACCTCCCAAAGCCGCAGCCCCCGCCACGCCGAACTGAACTGAGACCTGCCCAGGGATTTCAGCGGGGCCAGGGTTTCACTTCCTCACCTCCGATAAAGAAAACAAATCAGGACGAGCAGATACTGATTTTGCACAGAATTGCATTTTTTATCTCCAAGGCGATGACGTAAAGTATGGCAGCCCGCGGGAAACGAAGAGAAAGAGAATTGACTCCTCAGTAGGTGTCACCGAGGACTGAAAAAGAACCTGCTAGAAGGGATAATAAAGGAGGAGTTAAAAGGGGCTGTTTCAGGGACATTTCAGTGTCTGTTTATCCCTTTTTTTCCTCCTCCCTGGCTACCGAGTGCTGGTGCTGCTGGAGACGGGCTGCCGAGCTAGAGGAAACCTCAGTCCCACTGGGTATATGGCTGCTCTTACTTGTTCTTCCTTTTAACGTCTGCCATTAGCCAAATCTTGATCTAATTTGTTTTAAGACACTCGCACGGAGCGATACCATTCCAGCTAACGAAGTCCATACTGTACCTTTTTCATCTAGAGGTCGTAGCGGAGCCTACAGGAGGATTCAGACTGCACCAGCAGGAAGCCAACATGCCGAGTCCAACACGCCTCGTCTCCTTTTGTTAGGGAACAGCTGAAACGCCGCGTAACTGTAGCTTTTGGTCTAGAAATTTTGAAGAATGACAATTGTATTTACTCATAAGCGGGAGACGATGTGGTATTTATAGAACTTGTGGGTTTTCCCCCACGTTACATTTTGATACCCACGATAAGCACCAGGAAACGACCCCTTGCAATTCCCACACTGCTTGTATTGGTGTCGAAAAGCCACTGCGTGACATTGCCAGTTCTTCTTCCTCTCGGGCAACTCTGAGTCTCAGTGACAGATGAATATAAAACAGATGGGATGGTGGCAGAACCACATCAGATGGACCTGATGGGCCTCAAGCTGCCCACGGTACTGCATGGATTAGTGTCATGTAATGCTGAGCTTTGTACTTTGATATTGAAAAACACGCAGCTTTAGCCTTTTGTCTTGGCCTGTCCTAATGTCAGAATCCTTGTTTTGCTTTTGATATTGTGCAGAAGATATACTTAAGAAGCTGCACCTATATTTCTGTATCTCTATCAGCTTTCTGTGGTAAGCTTCAAAACAGCAAAAGAGACTTTTCCGCTGCATGGAAAGGCTTTTTGAATCGCTGCATTTAAAATCAGACCAAAACCAGTATTTGGTCTCACTAGATTTTTCTCATGTGTGCTTCTCGGACTGCTCTTATCTCATATATAATTATTTAAGAGCCATATTACTTGGGAAGTATCTGTTTGTATTGGCCATAGCAATGCATTTGACATTTCCATTCAGTCCAAGAGATCTCTTCAAGTTATTCTGTGAGCATGTACAGCAGAGCACTGTCACAGAAAAATAACATCTATACTTTACGACAAAATTACTCCTTGCCTTTTCCAGAGCAGACACAGGACTTTTCCAGGAGATACTGCAGTCACAAAACTGAGTCACCTTGCTGAGGCCAAGAGCATTATTCACCTTCTCCGTGATCAGCAGCTGTGCGTGCAGCTCCCTGCGTGCAGCTGCGAATCCCAGGTCACCTCCCTCTCCTGAAGGATGTTCACACCTCTTTTGCAGGGTAGATCTAAAAGATATCGGAAACAACGGGGAAGCACAGCACCACGAGAAATATGTTTGCTGGGTATTAGCTATTGGGATTTTTTGGTGGTATTACTATTGTATACATGTATTCCTATTTTTTTGCATCACCACCTATTCATAGAATCATTAAGGTTGGAAAAGACCTCTAGGATCATCAAGTCCAACCACCAACCCAACACCACCACGTCCCCTAAACCACACCCTGAAGTGCCACGTCTGCACGGTTTTTGAAACTCCCCAGGGATGGTGACTCCACCACCTCTCGGGGCAGCCGGTTCCAGTGAAGACATTTTTCCTAATATCCAATCTAAACCTCCCCTGACGCAGCTTGAGGCCATTTCCTCTCGTCCTATCGCTTGTTATTTGGGAGAAGAGACCGACCCCACCTCACCACAACCTCCTTTCAGGCAGTTGCAGAGAGCGATAAAGTCTCCCCTCAGCCTCCTCTCCTCCAGACCAAACTCCCCCAGCTCCCTCAGCCGCTCCCCATCACACTTGTTCTCCAGACCCTTCCCCAGCTCCGTTGCCCTTCTCTGGACACGCTCCAGCACCTCAACGTCCTTCTTGTCCCTCGGGGCCCAAAACTGAACAAAGGATTCGAGGTGCGGCCTCACCAGTGCCGAGCACAGGGGCATGATCGCTATCCTACTCCTGTTTTACTCCTGTTGCCCTCTCTCGCTGTGGTGTCGCATGGCTGCTTCTAGTCATCACCCTTATCTGCAGGCACTCCTTCAGGTAGGTCTCCCTTGGCGCTGGGATGCTGCTGAGGCCAGGAAAGCGTGCCCTAGCACTCCCCTGGGAGTCACGCCTTCCCTACACTTCTCCAAGGAGATCGTGGTGAGGAAGGAAGGGATTGCATTGCCTCTGCCAGGGGGAAAGCAGAGCCTGTCACACCAGCTCGCCCC
Source organism: Sula dactylatra (assembly GCA_013389905.1). NCBI lineage: Eukaryota > Metazoa > Chordata > Aves > Suliformes > Sulidae > Sula > Sula dactylatra. The sequence goes on along the minus strand of WEKW01003603.1, from coordinate 26,223 downwards.
TCTCCATCACGTCTGCCTCTGAAAACACCTTGGTATGCTAAGAGAGGTGAGTGCCAAAAAACTGGAAAGCTCCTTTCGCTTGGGAGCCGAGATGCTCGGCCAAACTGTGGCTGCTGTCGGCCGAGTCATCCAAGGGTCTGGCAGAGCAGCCTCTCTCAGGAGGTTTCTGGTATGTCCGGCTTTAGGCGCGATGCAAACCCCATGAGAACAGCTCCCCTGCGGTATGTTGTCACTTCTAATTCCCANCTCCTGCTAGTGTCCCCAGCCACTGTCCTGTCCGCAGCCAGCCGGCAGCTCCGATCCCCTCGTCCTTCCTGCTCCTGCCACTGCCAGGTTCCACCCATACGTGCTGTTGCCTGCAGCGTTTGGGTCTCCACATGTACACACCAGAAGCACCAGCGTCTGCTTTCCAACCTCTTGCACCGAGACAGCAAAAGCCGTTGTATTTAGAAAACGTTTCAAGCCAGGTACTCTGACTTTTCATTGTAAACTCTCTGCTTCTCAGTTTTATTTTTTGACAAGGCTTGTTTGACTCCAACTCCATTTGGCTACAGGCAATGTGACAGCAGCCTGCCTCTTCCATGCCTTTTCCAGAGAGGCAAAGCTGCGGATGAGACAGCCATCGCGGTCTGGAAAGGTGGCGATGGCCGATAGCAGAACAACCAGCACAAGACGGTTTGATTAACGTCCGCCCACACAGCAGGACACATTGTCTGCCATCCAGCAGCCTTCACATTGGGCTAGTGGAGAGAAATAACATTTTCCCAGGCAGGCAAGCTGTCTTTTTCCAGCGCGGGATGCCAGTCCAACATTGCCGAAAACACAACCCTTCTATCAGCCTCACCTACCACCAGCTTCAGCAGGAATACTTCCATTTCCCCACATAAATTGCCACCTCACATCCAAAGGCCAAATTACCTTCTCTATATATGATGTGACTGCACTCGACGTTAGCCAACACAGCCATACCTCCCCATTGTGAAAGCTCCTGCCGCTCTTTTCCAATACGAACTCCTCGGGAAGCTCCCTAAGGAAGGGCTCTCTCTTCTGCATGCACCGTTCAATGCCTACCAGCTGCTTTAATGTACTTGAACATTCCTTAAAATTGTTGCTTTTGCACATCAAAGAGGCGAGCATGCAGAATTTAGGTCAAAATAAACATGGAGTACCTGACCAACAAAGGAAGAAAGTATGAGTTAAAAAGAGTAGGTGACATTGTCAGGTTTCCCTAAAGGAAAGAGTTCAACCCAGCCGCAAGCAACGTGCCCCCAGCTGTGGTAAAATACTTTGACAACAAATCCAGCACAGGAGTCGTAATCAGGGCATCTGAAACAGGGGATGGTGCCAAACTCAGGCTTAAAAACTGCAAAACAACTCTGCTTCTCTCCCTGCTGGAAGCTGCGGATGACCCATTCTGCCACTGCAGCTATATCTATATTTAGTTGCACAGAGAGACAGAGAGAGAGAGAGAGAGCCGGCTATAGAATTATATATCTAGATATAGTCTAAACCCAATTAGGGTGCACAGCTGCATGTTTCGACACCCAAATAACTTTAAATATTTTGCCCCTGATTCAAATTGCATTATTCTGGTTTTTCCATCAGCGTAAGAGCGCGGCAAGGGACCTGGCCAAGAGCAGCAGGGTTTCAGGTGTGCTTGTGGTAAGAAAGTGATGACAGCGTCAGAGGGAGAGGGGGTTCACCTTTAATCCTGGCTTCCAGGAAACCAGTGACAAAGAGAGAAGGAACAGGCATAAAAGCAGAACAGAAAAAGAAAATTATGTGAATCAATAGGAAAAGGGAAATTATCTCCCTCTTAAAGTTCTCAAGAGTGTCACTGTGCTTTTTTCCACAGTTGTTATCTTTGGTGTGAGAGCAGTTCTGCTGTCAACACAGACACTGGATGCCCAGCTGGGCGGCCACGGGCAGGGCAGGGAGTGGGATCAGAGCACGGCCGGAGCTGCCAGACCAAGACCCTCACCACCATCTCCAACACCAACCCTTAGAAAAAAGCATAAAACACTGAGTAAGTCTGCTCATCTCAATCATCTGGCTCTTCTAGGAACAACATAAACCCCTGTCAAGTGGAAAATCCCGAAGATGCAGTGGTTTGATATTCTGCATCGCTCTAGGCTCAGAGTTTAATCTACCTTTTCACATCTGACAGGTGTGGTGAATCCAACACAGACACCTCAGAGCTACTGCTGGGAGAAGACGGGGAAATTATTTGAGGATGAATTGTGGTGGCATAAATAATAAGCTTTGCAGTGGACCTTTCAGTGGAAGTCAAGGAATTGCAGTGGTTTCAAAATTCAGCTTTCAGTTTTGAGTGTTAAATGTCAGAATAATAAAAAAAGATATTTATAATATCAAAGCAGCATAGTATGAAAGAGATTAACTATGCCTGAAACTTTAGCCAGATTAATGGATAGATGTTTCTGTATCTGCCATAATGTAAGATACTAGAAGCAAGAAAGTCTACAGCTAAAACATGGAGAATAACAAAGAAAAATGTAACATAAAAGCAGGCAGACAGAACTGGCTTCTGCCTTTTCATTAACAGTGACCTACCTGTGCTTTTGGAGCTGTACTCAAACATGGGCTCCCATGAACACTCCGCACTGACAGGGAAAAGAAGTGAAAGGAGGGGTCCGTCCTTCGTGCCGACTGAATCACGTTGGTTTTACAGCAGTGGGCGCCCCCGAAGCGAGCGCACAGCATGGCTGAGCTCACCTCTGCCTGCCTCCACGCATAGGAACTTGTCTGCACTGAAAAAATGCCACATCTTCTGGAGACTATGCCAGGTAAAAGCCACTGTGACGACAGAATTTAGCTTATAATCGGTGAGAGAAAATGCCCACCTTGTAAGCCACCTTGCACTATAGATTGACTTAATTTTTATACAAGAATAACTGATATATATTACTTACCATAAAGGAGGAAATTCAGGGGTCTTGGTCTTAGAATAAGGCTCTTTTTGGTGAGCGTGAAGCTCAGACTAGACAACATAGCCCATTTCTGAACCAAGGCTTTAAATTATATTAGTCTGACTAAACTGAGCCAACAGGTCAAGTACGCTTTGCATTTGTGCACGTGGAAGAGGTCTTCTCGGCTAACCTTGCAAGAAGTTATCTACTGAGGCACAAATGTGATGGGCAAGATCTGAGGGAGCAGCTATATTCCCAAAGTACTCACCAAACAAATACTAAACAAGACACTAGGTAACAGAAAGCCAATTTTCGTAACAAAACCACATTTCAGTGTGCAGCAGGTAAGGGAAAGGAAAGCAAAGAGAAATACCAGCCATGGTGGGAAGAAAAGCAAAGGAGAAAATTGCATAAAGCACAAAGGGAAAAAGGTATTCAACCACATCCGCTCCATCCATTATTGAGAGGGTGGGAGAACTGCAACACTCTCCCTCCACAGAGACAAGAAGTCAGGGAGCTCCTTAGTTTTATATTAGTTATGCTCCTTCACTTTTGGCGACAAGGAAGAACGCGCGTAACCTGCGTCCCACACATCACCACGTATGGTCCCACCACAAGTCAGCAGAGGTCTCCGTGTTGATGAAACTTCTGCATTTATCGGGTCTGTTCTTGACTGCGAAGAGTAATTCGGTGCCAAACAACACAAATTGCTCCGCGGATAGCTCTGCTATCTGAGGCAGGGTGGGCATTCAACCCGGATGCAAGTAGCTTTTGCTACCCTCAGAGAAGTATTTTCGCAGCTTGATGAAAATCTCTCCTGAAGGTACTGGAAAAGCATCTTTCTGGTCCATCACAGGCTGCAAATCACAGCCAGGGCTCGTGGCTGGTGCCTGGACACCCTGCGTCCCAGCACCTGCCCACCTCACAAGCTCCCTGCGTACCTGGAAACATAGGGGACTTTTTTTTCCCCAAAAAAGTTATGTCTATAGCTTCACCTGCATGATCAGCCGGTGCATAACACGTAGCAAAACACACTGGATGCAAAGCTGCCCTGAGCTTTGCATTGTCCCTGCAGTGCAGGACAGTGTGCAGCAGCTTTGCCCTCTGCTGGCCAGAGCCTCCGTGGGGTCCCCGTGGGGTTCCTGAGAGGTCCTGCAGCCCGGCCACAGGCAGAAGCCCCCGGGGCTGCCACCCCTGCCCCGGCCTTCCCCAGGCCGGCAGAGCAAGGATTAGATACAGCAAGAGACTTGGTGAGTTGTCAGCTAGTGGGTAGGGGCCCCTCACTGGAAGCAGCCGTGCCTGTAAGTCTAGAAAAAGAGTAGAATAAAAGCCTCTAAATTTGATGGAGCCTCAGCCCCTGCCCCCCACTCTGCCCCAGCCCTGCAAAAGGTGAGAGAAATATGGGGCAGGTTAAATGACCTTAAGTAAAATCACACCGTACTGGAAGGCTTTTTCCATCAGACTCATCACACTCCTCACTTTGTTCCAGGTCCTGTCTTTTGCACAAATCATCAGGATTGAACACTGTAATTAAGACATGTCGAAACAGCGTTAACTGGCAGCCAGCTACCGCCAAGGGGAGCGCAGGGCCAGGGCGCTGCCACACAGGTTGGGAACAGAAACCCCGCTGCAGAAACACAGGCAGCCCTTCTGCCCACGCGGCCGTCTTCTGCTCCCAAGTGCCAGGGCTGGTTTGTCCCTTCCTCCCACTTCTTTTCACCTTCGGGTGTTTGTTTGGTTCAACTCAAAATGCTGTAAGGCAATAAAACTGCAGCAGTGATGAGCAAGTGTTTATCCAGCTCAAAATGAGTCGCCTTGGCAACAGCAAGCAAAGCTCTCCCATATTCTCCTGCCTTCCTTTTCTCCTGGTTTTGCTGCAGTTGGTGTGACTCGGATAACAGCTCTGCATGCTAAGTATGCCGTCAAACACCAGTTTCAGCAAACAGAGGCATAAATAGAAGAGCCGGCCCAGCTCTGCTTGTAAACTATCAAAAACCCGTGGGTTGCCAAGCAGCCCGGAGAATTGCCTGGCCTGTTGGCACTGGCAGCTCCCGAGTTCAAAGGATTCGCCTACCACTAGAACAGCGACCGCTCGCTTTGAAGGCGAGTCCAAGAGCCCCCAGCTTTGCAGTTCTCCGTCACTTATAGCTCCATTAGAGAGCGACCCGAAGAGGATGAAGAAGCAACTAGAAGATCCATATGGTTTGTTCGATTACACGTTTGACTGGTACCCGAACACATCAACATTTCGCACACCATGGCTTTCTGCAAAGCCCAAGCGCTGCGCTACGCACCGAGTACTCGTTTGCGGCACCTCAGGTTAACGCCTGGCAACGTATGCCCAGTGTGGGTACTTCAGCCAGGCACCAAGGGTGTGCTTACACGGGATGTCTTCCTCAGCAATGAAGGTAGCTTAAGTTTTCCCACTGTTATTTATGCAGATCCTTGGAGCTGTGTGTTTTACAGCAGGCTCCCATGGAGCACGCTGCACAGCGGGACCTGCGGGCTCAGGGGCAGGCACGAGCGGAGACGGAATAAATTCCTAGGCCAGTGTTGCTGCCAGAGAGACAGACTGATAACCCCACCTTCACAACACAACAAAAAGCAGCTAGAAATATATTTTTCTTCCTTTGCAAATTATGTTCTGCCAGCTACTTCCCTAACATACTGACAAAACACCTACTGGCGTATGTAAAAAGTAAAGGCAAAAAAGCAAACCAGCTGTGCACCTGCAGTTAAAATAAATGTTCTCCAATACTTGTAGGACCAAACTTCTAACCTGCTACAAGAGAAGGAAATGCATTCAGAACATTACGTTTTAATACCATTATTATGGATATAGGTGGTTCACACCCAAACCATCCCAGGTAAGCAAGCCATATTCCTCCATTACGGAGCCACAACTGACCTGAAGAAACCATAGTTAACACCAACAATATTCCACTTTTGGCAGAGAGCAACTTCCTCACCATCATCCACAGAACCTCAATCACTTGTAGGTAAGGTAACCATATTACTTCCCCACTCAGGCACATTTCAAAGGCACCCAAGCATTCCTTATCTGATTATTTTTTAAAGCATTACGCAGTGTTCTTCCCGTGATCTAATCCCGTCTGAGATCATTAGACACTATGCTACCGTAAGTAAGCAATTACAACACTGACCTATGTTCCACGGGGCCTGGGCAGGCAAATGCCTTTGTCGTCTATCAGAGGGTAATTTTCTAATTTGATTTAGATCCTCTCTAGAAAAAAAAGATAATTTACTTACCCGCTAGCTTTCAAGGACTGCCTTAAAGTCTGACTTAAACTAGGATACACAGTACATCTTAGGGGAAAAAAACCCAACCCAAAACAACGTACAGAACGCCAGTATTAGCTGTGTAAGCTGTTTTAACAGGTAGAGCAGGCAATGTTAAATCAGACTCAGTCAGATGTTAAAAAAAAGTGAAAGAATTAGAGGTAACAAAGAGAAGGGCATAGTCTTTAGGAATACAGCATGTCAACAGAGGAGGCAGATGAAGGTTTAGAAAGTTCTCTCACTGCAGACACGCACGGCCTGGACAGAAGCACTTCAGCATCTCACAATAACTCAGGTCTCCTCAGAAGCTGTAATTCAGTGTGAATTCACTCTGTGATTTTCTTCCCCCACCCCAGACTTTTTGCCTGCTCCAGGTTACCATAAGATCGAGGAAAGCCAAACAAGAAACTTGCAAATTAACACGAGGTGCAAAATCAAAAGTAAAAAAGTTCTTCTACACTGCAGGGACAGGTAGAAAGGGCAACCGGGTACAAGCATCATGCCGGGAGTGGGATACTGCACTGACTGCGGACTGCTGGCTACTGAAAACCCACAGGTCCAGTAATCGTGGAGTATCAGGCTGCTGCTTTTGAGTTTTTACCAAAACCACGTTCTTCCTTTCAGCACTTTTATTGCACAAACGCAGCTTGCAGGAGGCAGATGGTCACAAAATGGGAGGACACATATCTGAAGGTGCAGATATCGTGAGTATCCCTCAGAGACATGCAGTGGTTCTGCAGCTGAGAGCAAGGAGGCCCGGCTGCTCTTTCTGCACCACTGAGGTCTTCCGCTTGCTCATTAAAAATGACTCTTCGTTACCACCACACCCACCACTGCACACCTCCATTCCCATCCTCCTCCTCTGCTTCCCTGTGTCCCTCTTACTTCTGAGCTCTTTATCTGTACAAAGCCCAACACAACGGAGCCCTGGTCCCAGTCAGTAAGTTGGCACAACTAAGGTAATCACAATGGCTCTTGCTAAAAGACAATAGTACCCACGAGGCCAATCTCTAAACCTGGAAATGGTGCATCAGAGGAGAAATCGAAGAAACCTTTGGGGGGACAAGGTCATGCACGACAAGATCTACAATCAAATGTTACTGTTGCTTTTTTTTGTTTGTCTTGTGTTTTGGTTTTTTTTTAAACACAGAGCTCTGTTTTTAATTGATGACCCAAATTCTGAACATTCTGCTGGCACCAAAGGCCTTACATCGGTCAGAGTTGCAGTCCTGCTGCTGCTGTGCAGAGTCTGCAACTAGTGGAAGAGAGATAAAAATATGAGGGCTAAAAATAATTTCAGATTCAGCCCCTATGCTGGGTCATGAAGGGCAGAATCAACACTGGTTTTTGCTTCAGGGAGATCTGCGTGTAATGATGTTCTTTCTAAACACTCAACAGTCAAGGGAGACAGAAAAGTCAGCAAAACCAAACAAGCAGTCCAAGGTTATGAATTCCTACAATTTTACAGTATCATCCTGAATTTTTAAATAAAATGTGGTATTTCTTGGGGGGGAAAAAAAAAAAGGAAAAAAGTCACTGTTGGAAGTTCCTAGGAGTAGATGAACCTAGAGAAAAAGAGCAGAGCAGAAACCGTAATGGTAAGCAGCAAACCAAACCACTGCAGGTAAACGTGTCAGACTTCGCTAAAGGCACCTTCCCTCAGAAAGGTCAGCTATGAAATACCTTTAGGGGTGCAACTCTTGGGAAGGTAAAACTCCACAGACAGACTCCTCTTTTTAGCATATGTTGATGGCGAGGGCTGACAGCAGCAGATATTAACTGTCATGTGTACTTGAAGACAAAAAAAGAAACCATTCTGGCATAATTAAGAATCGAAGCTTCTTTGGTAAAAGCATGCAGACCATCCTCTCCATAAATAACTACTGAAGTCAGTGGCAAAAATTCTACTACCAACTTCTTCAGAACAAACTAAACACCACCCTCTCCTGCTGAAGCAGATTTCTGCACTAGTTAGAAAAAGAAGAAAACTGCTGTTTAGTTGTAAATAACCTATATAAATATGGGAAGGAACAGAAGGGTGACTTCTCTTGCTATGTGTTCAAGTTAGGAATTTTAATTAATAAAAGAGCAAGACTCCAAAACTTAGGCTTTTGCAATTCTGCTCCACTCTCCACAAAAAAGTCTGAATTGCTCATGATCCGAATTATTATTAACATGGTTTTATTTTTGACTTAAATGAATTTCAGCAGAAAAATCCAAAACAGTTTACCCAGAGTAGGCTGCTGGGCTTTTTTCCCCTTCGCATCACAGGAATGGGGAAAAAAACCCAAGGTCTGTCTTTCAGGTAGGATGCCTAGAAGACATTCATTGATCAATTCTTTTCATAGCTGGGTATCTCCCTTCTCTCTACCAGGTCATCAAGTATCTTACCCACCTAGTGTAAGGGAGGAGTGGAAGATCAAATAATAAAAAAATAATCCTGCAATTGGACTAAACATCTGAATACTGCTGAAGCCCAGCACCTGGCATACAGGTTAGCACCTAGCCTTCCCCCGCCCTCCCCCTGCAAACCCCTGGGAGGAATTGTCCTTTCGCAATTTCCAAGAACCATTAGCAAGCTCTTCCCCCTCCACCCCTGAAAGTTTGTCTCTTATCTTGCACTTTTTCCCCCTCTTCATTTCTGCTATCTTTAGTTTGCTCGCTGCTATACCTTCTCCATTGATTTGTGGTAATCCTCTCCGTTCCTCACTCACCGCCGGAGGAGAGGGATGGGGTCTGCTGGTGGCTCAGATGCTAATCCGAGTTTTGGGGGAGTGAAGGATGAAGCCTAACGCTGGTGGTACCGGAGCCTAGGGACTGCACAAATAAATACTTCCCGTTGCTGCTGCATTAGGCTACATCACAAGTAGCAGCACATGTATGGTGCTCAATAAACACTCCCCTGCTTTCACTGTGCTGCTTTTCTCTGCACTGTTCTTGTCTTGGATAATTTGATTACAGGTAATATGCTTTGGTATAATCTCTTGAAAAATATTTTCTTCCCCCTCCACACGCCTTTGCCTCCCCTTCTCCCTGACCACAAAGCCACCGCAGGTATTATACCCACACTACTTTCAAGAATTCAGCAGGAATAATGCAGATTCTTTTCTTAGATAGCAAAAATACATCAGTTTCACCCAACTGTGTTTTATTATAATATGTATCATTAAAATACCTACACTGCTCCAGCAATTTGATAGCATAGAATTTAAAAACATTAACCTACCTCACCAGCAAAATCTATAGCCACAAAAACGCCTAGAGTGACACTGACACAGTTTCCTTCAAGAGAGTCTTGATGGTATTTTGGGAACGTACTTTTAGCTTCAAAATAACTTGCTCATCCTTCTGTTTATAAGGAAGTTTCACACTTTTATAAACCAATGTGTTCGTGTCTTATTTGCCCTGCAACAAAATTCACTAAAACAATCTCGCAAATAAGCACGTGAATTTGTCTTTACATTAATGGAGACAGCTTTAACAGCAGACTTAGTCATACATAACTTCAACCTCTTAGATCACTCCAATTCTATGGGGGTTTTTTTGTTTAGTAAATATTGCCAGCCTATAATGAAATACTTTTAAAGCGCATTAAGACCACCATCTTAACTTGTGAACTACACAACTTATCTGTAAGTGAGAATTGCTTCTGGCGCTAGAGTTAGTAGATGTAACAAAGCGTTTCTTATTTCTTCCCCCGAAGATTCTTCTAAAAGAAAAGTCTAAATTCAGTTTAGTGTGCACTTCATGCAAGTAAATTTTCTTCCAGACTTCTCCATAACAGATGTTCTGACAGTCCTAGCCACTTTAAAATACATGGAAGATTATATAGTCATTCTACTCTATATCTGAACAGTCTGATGGACTAAACAGAGGCCTAGCAAGGTTTACTTAGCATTAACCCGTTCTATTTAGAGTGTCATAAAGCAGACTGAAGAATTAGAGATGCACAACCGAAAATTTCTCAAGCATTTTATTTCATAACCTAGTGTATAAAACTTCACCATAAAAAAAAAAATCAGAAGTGAACCAAAGCAATATCTCTTAATACGTTTTTTTAGAAAGCTTTACCTAAAGGCTCAGAAGCAGTAAACAAATTTAGCCTATTTAAAAACGGGATTCAGAACAATCTTCATACTTGCAGTCTGCAGAATTATGAATCAAATGGACCAGGTTTTGATGGCTTCTTAAAAATGGATTAGTTGCTGTAACCAGTGGTGTTTGTGGGGTTTGTTTTCAGTTGTTCGTCTTCTGAATACCTAGCTCACTTTCAGGGTCAAGATCAGTTTCCGTTAGTTATCTTCAGTGAAGCGAATGTGTTTACTTGTTTGTTGAGTCTTTTCAAGTCTCATTCTTTCAGCTTTAGCAATCAACTGCAAACAGGAAAAATATTGTAGAAAAGATTAGATGAAAATTACACTGTTATGATTTTATCTCGCAATCATGAATGTATTATTCACTGATTTACCAAAACTTTGAAAGAAAAAGCTCATCTTTGAGCAGCTGAGCTAATCTGTACATCCGACAAAAAAAAAAGTTAAAGCACCTCTGATATAATTTATTTCAGAATTGCCTCAGAACCATCAGGAATAATAAGGCACCTTTTCAATCTCTGGACAATGCAGCATCTTTCATTCCATCCTTTCTACCTCCCAACTCAGTTGACAAGAACAAAACTACAAGTTCAAAAATCCTAAACACAGTCTCATACAGTAAGTTAAAAAACCAACCCAACCCTTTTGTTGGATTCACGCTGTTACTGATGTAAGAAAACCAAGGTCAGACTACAAAAAANAAAAAAAAAAAAAAAAAAAAAAAAAAAAAAGCCTTAGGAATATTGTGTCATTTTCTACACTCAGTTAGCAAAGAAATAAAACCACTGAAATCCAGATGGGGGCCATCCGTCAGGCTGGGAAAACAGCACAATACATATCACAGCCTTGCTGGGAATTAATCTTAAGAAATAACGGTGCAGTTCCGAGGAACCTTGATTTGATGCTAGGAATCCCCAACTCAAAACCCTGTCTTGACCAGAGATTTGTTTGTTTTCAGCTGCATTTTAGGGACATCGCCTAAATTACTAGGGTACCCGGTGCGCTGCTCCCAGTACAGAGGTATGAGAAATGCTCTTGTGAAACATAACTAACCTGCTAATTTTCAACCCGTGTGCTGCGTCTTCAGGCAGAAAACAAAACACTGAACAACGTTAAACTTGTTTTTAAAGCATTCATACTACAACATTCACAGATTTAACCACAGCACTGCAACAAAGTCATACTAATACCCAAAAGCAAAGGTATGAGCTTTGTTCCTGTGATGCCCCACGAAGATTCCATGAGCAAGAGCTCATGAGGTAAGTGTTACATGAATAAGACTGGAAAAAAACCCCCAAAAAAATGTAAGGAACAAGACAGGCTGCCTAATCTGAATATAAAGTGAGAAAGCTAGAATCTCCTGTGAATCTAGGCACATCTGTAACACACCAGCATAAATCCACATTAATTTATCTGATGGAGACTACCAAAACATATTAGCTGGTGCTCAGGTAAAGGAGTACTTGCTCACCAGGCAGTCCACCAGAGTTTGCTAGATTTGAAAAGTTTCACCTGTACATCAAATTATTTGCTGTTTATCCCCATGACTGCGGTCACAGCTATGTCCCGCAGACCTTGCATCTTGTACACAGCACGTAAGTGCAACGTATACCGCTGCACTGATTATGGCAGTGAGGAATTACACTCTGCCGTAATGTCCCCTGGATGCGTTGTTTGCTGTGCTGCAGTAAAATTACACCACCACAGTTTTACTGGTATGTCCCCTTGCGCCTCCCAGTATTTAACTTGATTGCAATCCTTAACATGTTCTCAACAGCATCCGACCATAAGTTCTGGTAGATGACCGACTTAACTATTCTCCACAAATCAAATTGATCTCAAGTTGTAACTAAGAGTTACTTTTACTCTCTGGTATCTGAAAAACGGATTAAAAGAGTTAAGCTCTAAAAAGAAGCAAGGAGTACAGTGGCTCATTTATTCAACATATGGGATGGAGAACCACAAATACTGGAAGAAAAGCTTTTAAGATGAGAACTGCCCAGTTCGTATCAGTGAGTGTTTCCATACCAGCACCTCAGAGTTGGAGGATTTGCAAGTGGCCTCAAGGATTCCCATTTTCAGCTAATCAATCCAGTATCACCACCTATTTCGGAGCAGGCCATTGTTCCATGTCTCTAAACAGTTACCCAGCCCTTCCAGAGTTACCAACTTCAGAGAACCAGGGAAAGGGGTTTTGTTTGTGCTCTGGAGTGGGACCTCTCCCACACAGACAGGGAACCAGTCAGTCTTGCAAGGACACAGCCCCCGAGCCCCGGGCATAATCAGAAGGGAATAGTGTGGGCTGTACCCAGGCATTCCCCCTATCCTCCTTTCCATATATTCTGCAAATTATTCCGCCCTTTGCAAATACCCAATTCTCACTTCCTCCCCAAATGCCTTTCACTTCTACCACCACTCCCACCTTCTTAACCTTCCCCCTTTCCTCCTTCTACGTAAGGGGGCGTACAAGGTATAAACTAGGTTCAGCAGCCCCACCCCCACCCCGAAGAGGGTGCCCATGCAGGCACTCGAGCCTTTGCTTTGTGAACAGAAGGCTTTAATCAGTCAAGAGTTTAAGGCTACAGACTGATTAATTGCTTTCGGTCTGCATAAGCTGGCACTGCCCTAAAGAAACAGTACTGGCAAGAAGGTTTTTTAGTCTGTATCACTAGATCACTAAGGTTGTTCTATCACGCAGCTGAATAACAGGCTAAAAAGTACATGGATTTGAAGGGCCAGCAGAGGGGAGCGCAGAGGTGACAATGAACAACCAGCCCTGGGGGGAAAAGCCTGATGCCGAACACCTTTTTAACTCCACAGGACGGCTAAGCATTAGCCGCAAGTTCTGTGGAATCTTGGGATACCTAGTCTCTTTTGGACATTTGGTTTAAGAACTATGCCAGAAAAAGTAAAATCTCTACCACCTTTTTTTTCTTCTTCCCCCGGGAGGAGGGAGGCATTACCCCAGAAACCATCTGCTGAAGCGATCATTAACCTTTATCCTGGCGAGCCACAGGACCCATTGCAGGAAAGCCGAGTAAGCCTATACTTTTTAAAACACACGGAAAACCAGAATGTCAATCTCCCTAAAGTTATACTCAAAAGCATCTCTGTGTACTGCCTGTAGTGGGATGCAGTCCATGCAACGATATACATGTTCATTATTTCTATAAATATATCACTGCAGCTATATAGCTTATAGGAATTTTAACTCTAAGCCTACATTTCAACACTAACTGAAAGAAATTGTAAGATGCTCTCTTTATTAGAAACGTAAAACCGCTAACAGGCAAACGCTCATCTTCAGAGAGAGATCTGGTAAGGGATTTTAAAACCTTGAACAGAGTAGATATTTAGAAGAAAGATACACTAATGGCATATTCAGCTGTTGGTGTTTGATTACGAATCATTATATTACTTTTTTCCTTCCTTTTATTGTGACCTTCAAAAGAAGTCAACCTGTGAGAACCTGGGAAGAATTTTCAAATAAAAGATTAAAATTAATATTAATGAAGAGAGAAAGAAACACTGTTTTTCTTCTTATCAGTCTGTATTTCTGGAATTCAGACTGTCAAAAAAGTAACGAAAAGGTTAAGAGCTATTGACTACAGCGAGGCATTCTTTTCTTGATGTTTTGCTTAACTGTGTTAGCATTTAAATAGTATTCACTAAGCTTTGAAGTTAACACCTCCCAGTGTTGCAAGGTGATGGGTAAGGGGGAGGAGCAGCAGCTTGCATCCTCGCTGCTGCTATTGTTAGGCAGAACTGAGACAGTTTATATTTGCAAGCCTAGCTGAGGTACATTACTGGCCAATTTACACCCGTTTGGTCAACAAATACCAATCTTCAAAAGCTGAAGAAAAGAAACTCCAGAGCAGAGCACCTACAGTCCAAATTAAAGTTAAAGGTGCCACTGGCACCTTTTTTTTAAAAAAGTAAAAGTACATTCAACAAAAATTGAAAAAAAAAAAAAAAAAAAAAAAAAACCAAAGAAAAAACCAACTCCCCCCCCCAAAAAAACCAAACCCAAAAACCCCCCAACCTGGCAGCGCTCAGTAAAAGGCTCCAAAGCTGTACAGTTTTCACATTCCCTTGCTGCCTGAATTAAAAGTATAATGGCTAGAGCTAATGCCATTTTTATGCTTTTAAGAAAATTAATCAGTCATTTGGGGAAATTCTTTATGTGCACCTCTGTTTAAAAGAACTAGGCTCATTTGTCTAGAGGATCTCTGGAAAAGCATTTAGACTAACAAGATAATACATGCAAAATATGCCTTGTACCAGACAAGGTTTTGACCTGTACAATTGCTGTTCCTTTAGGTCAACATAATATTTCTTTTTAATCATATACGGAAAAACTACGAAATTTTTGGTATTGTGTGCATCACTGGAGGGTCTATGAAACAAGAAGTCTCCAAAGTCACCAGCAAATAATTAAGGCCAGATGATTTTGAAGTTTTGCAAGAGACAGCATAAAGATTCAGGTTAAAGCCAACTCAGAAACCTTATCTGCAATGTCTGTGAAGTAACCTAGCAATAAAATGTCTGTGAAATACTCTTTGGCTCCTCTCTTGTCAAGTAAATGATCTGTCTGGCTTAATCATGAACCCTTCATGCCCGGAAGGATCTTCTGGGGCAGGAGGGGAGACTGCAGCCTGCAAGTTCACTGCAATACTCCCTTCAACACCGTGGCCTGACAGGCGCATCAAGGTCAAGGCCGGAAGGAAATTTCAGTAGATGTGAGGCAGTTTTGGTCTGAGAGCTGCTCAGCTATGGATGCTCGCAGCAGCATTCAGATTTGTCTGGATCAGAACACAGACACACTGGTGCACAGACTCTTGGCTGCACTAGGAACACACCAGCGTTCACCGTAGCACAGAACCGTACACTAAAAAAAGATCTGTAAATCGTGAGATGCATTCTGAAGAAAACCGTTTTCTTTATTGTACTAGAGAATTAAGACTAAAGCACTACACTTTATCATACTAGAGCAAATCAAGACTACTTAACTTTTTAACGAGCTCATCCACAGAGTTTTAAAGGAAACCCAGCTTACAAATTAACTTCACGCCTTTAGTCGTGGACTTAACTTTCTCCAATTGACTCCATAAAGACAAGCTTTGCGTTTGGCGATTGGACCAGGGCAGCCACGCGTTCTCTATTCTGTGGCTGTAAAACCCTGCTGCAAAGGCAGTAGAAAGTGATTTAACTGGATTAAATATGGAGCCAAACGTTAAAACATCAAAAAATGCAGACCTACACGGAAAGAGTCATATTTTCAACCATGGCTGTACAGGAAAAAAAATGTATTTGCAAATTACCTTCTCAGTACCCCGCTTCTTTTCCCGAGGCTGGTTAAGTTTAGCTTGTCTGTCCACTAAAATCTTCTGCCAGTAACGTTGTTCATGATCGCCTTGAAAAACAGGTTAACATTACAGTATATGAAAAAAAGTATTCAACAGAAACAGATGCAGTGTTTTCAGCTGCAATGAGAAGGATCTTTTCTAACTAAGGTAAACGCATGTGAAAATACCTGTTAAGGAAACCCAACAAGTATTTCCCCATCATTCTTACATTTCTTAGTCAGAGAAGTCATACAGCATTGCAACATCTCACCAACACACGCCGAGGCGAACAAAGAAGAGAAAAACTCTCTCCAAAGAAGCTTAAAGCTGACACCGAGGTCTCTGTTCTGTATGAGCTGACCAGGACTTGAATCAAGTCCTTTTATTAACTTCAGGACTGATTGCCAAGGTATCTAACGAAGTTTTTCTGAGCACGGAGTTTTACAAACAAGAAGAACAGGGGAAATATGCAAACACCAGTCTCTACATGTAATTAGCAGGAGCTCAGTTTTAGCTAAAGTTTCACCATAGCACTCAGAGGCCCTTTGATTTACCAGTGTACTCAACCTCTGCCTAATTTTAACCGACTACCAAACAGGAAAAAAAAAAATTACTGTAAGAATGACTGAGATGATTTTGTTTCATCAAAACCATTGTTAGAAGCAAACTCTGGGGACTTCATGGGCAGTTGGGAATATTTGAATGTGGGGGGCAATGAGAGGAAATAATTTTGCAGCCTTTTTCTGTGGCTGTTTTGCAGTAAGAAGCAGTTTGCCACTGTTTCCTCTGGTTTGTGCTCTAACTATCACGGTGGGAATTTTGTGATGTAATGTTGTACGGTCTCATGGGAAATCTTCAGTTACAGGAAAGTTTCCAAGCCATCGCAGAAAAGATTTCCACAAAAGTTATGGAATTAATAAATCTGAGAACCAATATTGCATACATTTTAACAGCATGATTTATACATTCAATCACAATAACATCCTAACATTACCATATATGTTTACTATCTTGTCAGATGAAAAGATGAAGACATTTAGTCCCAGTGCTAAACAGTAAAATATTACTGAGAAAGCTTTAGTCCCTGCAGTAGGCAGCATTAAAGATTCTTTACTTATTCTCTCTCACATTGTGCCACCAAGAAAAGCTGAAATCCTTACTGTGAGTCACTTCTGCGTTCTTGAGAAGCCTTTCCATTCTCATTTCAATGAACCAGTTTGAAGGGAAAGAAAAAAATCCTAAGACTATGAATGGACCACTCCTACAATGTAGTACTTGCTCCTAATCTACTACTGCACTCTTTTACACAAGGATACAAAACCAGAGAGACAAAAACACACAGAGCACAGGGCTGTAAAATGCCATATTTCAAGTTGTTTCTGGATCTCTGCAACACAGAGCACTCCGGACACAAATCTATCTCCAAATGACATTAGCAGCATTCAGTGTGTTTAAAACTTTAATTAACACTGATATTATCATGAAGGTTAATGCTTCCATTACAGCTCCTCCTTCTGCAATCCTTAACTAACATTTATCTGGGTTTTTACCCCTGCATGAGTGGAACTGGGCCCTTCTTGCAAATCTGTGAAGGAGCGTGGTAAAAAAATAGAGAGATGACAGAATCTCACGTGGATTGTTTTACCTGGTTTTTTGCGCATTTTGGATTTTTAGTGCATGTCAAGAATTTAAAAGTTTTATGAATACAGTAGCAAAGTTTGAGAGACATCCCCCTCTCCCCTTCCCTCCACCCCTCACTTCCATAAAGAGGTTTCGCTACACTTGAAGACTAGTCCCATCTAATACAAGATACGAATTTGGAACAGCAGAGTAGTTTCAGAAAAAAAGCCCACACATTAGGACCAAGTTCCAAAATCAGTCAGTAAAAATTTTGAGTGTAAATACAATTTTAAAAAAGGCATTACTCTGGCATAAGTTACGCAACTTCCTGAAAAAAGATTAATTAGAAGGCAAGTGCTAAAACAACCACAAGTGCGTCCATGCTGTTAGCTCCTGGTCCTGTTATTTCACACGCAAGTTCAGTATTTTCAAGAAAGTCTTATTTTCAAATTCTTTTGCAAGCCGAAATGTGAATTAAGTTCTACAGTCCATTGCCACTAAGAGTGATGCGAATAAATCAATCTCAAAGGAAGAGAATGAAGTCGATAAGGGCAAGCAAAATCGTTATCTTGCTCTGAAGAGTGGCATAAAACCCCTTACTGTTTTACCAATTTTGCTATAAAAAAAATTGCAGTTTTTCCCCCCGACTATATCTAACTATATCCTTAAAGCTATCATGCGACACAATCCTTTTCACAGTACTGAAGTCTTCTCCTGTACTACCATTAAAAAAAGAAGTCTTACCAGTGAGAACTTCAAATTTCCAGTTGTTTTTGATCTGTATTTCTTTGTATGATTTCATGACAGTCTGTGCATCTTCAGGAGTTTGAAAACGGACATGACATTCTGTGTCTCCCTCCAGCATGTCAACATAAGCAACATCAGCCAGCACCGCCAAAGCATCCTATCAAAGCATGTGAGAAAACACAGACCATAAACCAGACTTTAAAAACAAGAATATAAAAAGAGTGACTTTTTGACCATTCAATTTGTAGGTCATTGACATTTTCAAAAAGGTCATGAAGTAGAAGGCAGTAACTGAACTTCTTCTTTTAATCAATGAATCTCTTGTCGAATAGTTCTGAATTACTATATTTTCCTAAGAAGGTTATAACTGAATTCTCATTTATGAGCCTACAACATCTATTTATCTCTCATCCTGCCCTCAAAGAACAATTTAAAGCAGTAATTCCTGAAGAAGTTTGGGGCTTTTTTTGCATAGGAATAATTTTACTAATGGAGCATTGGTAATTATCCATTTATTTCAATAGTGTATCATTATGGCCTTATTTTAAAAAAGAAAAATTATTTGTGTACTATAACATTGATATATGCCGGTCGGTCCAACAGAAAAACAGCTAACTTCCTTCTACGCACAAAATATATAAAAGCAAGCTCGTTCATGGCAGAGTATTTGAAAAATGATAGTAGTAAACCAACCCTTCCTATTTTTATGAAGTGATCTCTGTCTGAAAATTTGCACTGTGGGCTGAAGGAAGAAGAGTCACACACTGTCTTTCAGATGAAGTACCTCACTTGTAATACCTGCTGTTAGGGAAATTAACTAAGACCACACATTCCTAGCCAATTTTGTTCACAGCAGGCAGCTCAAGTAAGATGCCTCTATTCAGGAATTACACACTGCTTTTAACCCTCCACTACCAAGGACAGCCTTAAAACAAAATACCGTTGAGATGATTTGAGCACCAAGCAAAGCTACTTTCCACTCTTCATTCTGGTATCCCAAAGTCATGCTTGCATGGAAAACTACAACGATCCAAACAGCTTACTGCAGGTGGCAAATGCTACGATCTCTGAGAAGCGCCTTTATAGCAAAATATGGAAGTAGCAAAGTAAAAAACTAAAACATCAAAATAATACTTAAACTACTCTGCAAAGACCTTCCCAGTGTGTGGAAGTCATTAAGCCTGCCACACAATCGGAAATACAGATCAGTTTTGGAAGTTTATCAAGGAAACAAACCCTAGATGCATTGCTTTGTGGCAGTGTTTGCTGTAGCTATGACAGTCCAGGAGCACAGACAAAGTGAGGTTTTGTCAAAGAGTGACACCTTTCATAAAAGCAACTTTCAAAAAAAGTAACTTTTCTGGCCATACTTGGCCAGAAAAAAAACCAGTAAGTGTCGAGTTCAGTTTGCAGCCTCCAGCGCTGACACAAAAAAAGAGCTGGTGCACCCTGAAGATTATTGCTTCTCCAAATTACAGTTGCATTCTGCAATTATGTGTCTCCCTAAAAACCGTACCTTATTTGTTTGCTAACATTCTGTGAAATATTTTGCCTATCTACTTATCACGGGAACCAAAGACATGATTAATAATGGCAAAGGCCACTTCAATCTTGTTTTGTCCCCTTTTATTTTCATAAAGCACTCGTTTTCCTTGAAACACTTCCATTAAACTAAACTAAGAGAATAACTGGAAATACCAAACTAAGTTTGTTTTCAGTTATAGCTAGTGTTAAGCTCACCTCCTGACCACAATATGTTAAGGTGTGACACAAACTTAACACAGTAAGGTGTATATTGCAGTCAAAGGGGCCCTCAAACCCTACAGGCACAACTATGACAGTCTCCAGCACTCAGACAACTGCCTACAAATATGCCTAGGCAGATAAGACTGATGAGGTTGAAACCCTATCGTCAGTTTGTTTTCAGCACCAGACATCTCTCATCTTGCTTAGATTTACACAGGCACTAAACTTCTCACTTACAAGCAGCCAGTGACTTCAAATGGACGACTCGGTTATAAATATAGGTAGTTTGGTAATTCACTCTCAGAACTCACATTTTGAACCATTCTCTCATTGTCCTAAGTGGTCTGAATAGTTATTCCAACATGAGTTAAAGTTGTTCAAATTCTTTCCAGTTGTTATTCATCCAAAAGTGCTATTTGTGAAAGAAAAATGTGCTGTGTCACACTCATGGAAAATTCAGTATCTGAAAAAAGCCTGTTATTTCCTTTGGAAAACTTTTCATATTTCCATGTCAAAAGATGCAGCTTAAACCTGCTATTTTCCTTAAAAGAAAATATTCAACTTAACATCTGTAACTTTCATATCATGACGTGAAACAATTTTAAGTTATTCTAAAGACTTTGGTAAAATTGAGAAAAAAGCGTACTAGCCATAGAGGACAAAAAAAAAAAAAAAAGAAGAAATTGGTAAATGAATTTCTGGGCAAGTTCTACTGCTGTCACTCTCATTGAACTGGAGTTTCTGTAACTATTAATTTCTTATTGAAAAAGAGACAATTGTTTTCTCATGCAGAGAACATTTTCTTGCCCCAAATTCCTGTTAATGTTAAAAACCCTGATATACTATTACAGATTTCTTGATGTGTGTGAGTTGTGCCAGAGTGACTGGCCAATGACAAACAAATACAGAACACTGCACCCACTTTGTCTTCAACTTCTCTTTTTAAACTTGAAAGAACTACTCATCCTCTAGACCATTATTTATTTTTGTCACTATTTTCATTGCAAACTTGACATTGCTTGAAGCACTCCAAAGGCTAATTTTGCTTTGAAACATCCCCCTCACCCTATTTTGTCGTTGTAAAATCTGCCATTCACAGGTACTAGAGAAGAACCTGTACACAGCTACTGGCCAAACAAATTAAAAAAAAAAAAAAAAAGAGAAAGACTTCTTTAAATGGTATTCAATATTCAAACATTTGGGGGGCACTGTAAGAGGAAAGGCTAACAGCTACCCTGAGGTTACAAAGGCATTACCTTGATCTGCTTCCTGCCCGGCAGGGGCTCAGTGCTAATGATCTTCACAATTACTCCACTCACAAACTGGGGCCCCATTGTGTTAGCCTTGGCAGGAGGGGCAGAATCTTCCCTGGTGGCTGGGCAATTTGAAAAGGGGGAAAAAAAAAAAAGAAAAGAAAAAAGTTTTACATTTAATAGTTTGACAAACTAAAGATGCTAGAAAGCACATCAGCAACGTGATGTACACAAGAAACGAAACAAGGGTCATCAAATATTGCTACTGCAGATTAAGTCTATTTTTTTAAATGTAGGATCAAGACTATTCACAAGGTAAAGTCAATGTGAGTAAAAAAAAAAAACAACAACCCAAAACAAAGAAAATAGCTTCAAGAAAAGAGTCTTAGAGGAGTTTTAACAGCCGACAGGGTCTCCTTATAAGAATAATTTATATTCTATTGATTACAGTTAGTAGTTGAACCCTCAGTTCTAGAGTCACTAAAAATAAGCAGACAGGCATTGAAATGTCAGCACTGAAGTTAGTGAAGAGAAGTACAGAGGAACAAGAGCAAAAAAAGGGCAATTCTATCTATGAAAAAGATAGAACTAAGAGGACATAATTACAAAGCTACTTTTAACCATAAAGTTGATAAAATCCAATTGCAAGTGATATTTTGAATGCCTTATGTTTTATGAATCACTGCAGGTATAGTTAATCCTAAGCACATCAGGCCCAAGTTACATCATCAAAAAAGCTGATTCTTGATTTACGTCTCTGAGGCTCTTGTAACTACAATTACCTAAGAAGATCCTTAAGCTTAGTAAGTGCTACTGGAATATGCTGAAATTACTTGTTTAGCCTTTATTTAAAAAATTCCTTAGGCCAAAATCTATCTAACTACGGGAGGTTTGCTTTTAACAAGATTTGGCATTCAGAGAAAGCATCAGCATTACAGAAAATAAAACCATCTGGCAGTGTTTCTGGAGGACCAGTGTCTTAAAACACTAACGTTTATGTCCTTAGAATCACTAAGAAAACAAGACAAAAAACATCACAAACAGAATTACATTTGTCATTTTCAGATTGAGGCTTTTTCTGTGCACAAGATTCCGCTTCCATCTCTCCCACAGGCTCAGGTTTGATTTGAGACATTGTTTTCTTTAGGGAGGCCATACTGGCTTTTTGAAGGGCCAAATATTCTTGCTTCAAATCCATCCATTCGGTCCTGAAAGCAGCAACACAGGCACAGGATGTCAGTTGCAGACAAGAAAAAAAAATATTTAGAAACTCAATGATAACTTAAGACAAAACAGTTTACAAATAGCTTAAACTGCACTTGGGTGAGCAATGCAGACCATTCTCACCATCAGAGATCTCTCCCTGCACTTAGTTTAAATTAAACCCTGTCAATATCTGCATCTTTATTATTGTGCTTCGGCTTTTAATATTCCAGGCAAGTTCTACCAAGAACAACCTACCATTCACATTGAGCAACTCCCATCCATATTTGTCTTACATATTCAAAAACCATACAGAACAGCTTGGTAAACTGTTTTCTACTGGAATGGCACAGAGCACCATAAGGCCATAAATTCAGAGTTAATTCAGAGACAGTGAACTCTGAATTCACTGAATTAGTTCAGTGAACCCACTCCTGTGTTACTATATTAAGAATCAGCCATTTATTTTCTAGAAAAATCATTGATGGAAAATCAACAACTGGTTAAACTCACCAAAAACCTAGTGAGATAAGAACATTCCTTACTATTCAAATGCATTTTGGTTAAAAAATACCACCACATGGAAGCAATTTATATATTTACATACATTTAACATGGAGATGTTTCTGCAAACAGCTAGAGCTTTGCTCCACAGAAACACAATGCCTATAGTGCCACTGTGAGAACGACTCATTGTTACCCTAATCTGTGCTATCAAACAAGCTGATAGAGGATTTTTAAAGAGGAGGATATCTTGTGGTAATGGTTTTAGCTGTTAACATTGACAACTGTATACTTCAAAAAAAGCATCCAGACTCACCCAGGATCATACATTCTCAACAGAGCAAAGACATTAAAATAACAAAAGACCCACGTAATGATTCTGTGAGATAAAAAGGCAACACCATTCCACAGCAAGGTATGGTATAAATACAAGCTCAAGGAGGTACTTGGTGTTAACTTGACTCGAAGGAAGAGAAGACCGTGGGGAATGAGTCAGGCAAGTATTTGCAATGCTCATGCTCTTTTAAAACTTTTTTTTTACCCCCTTTGCTACAGTTAACTAAAATTTAAAACTTTATCTGTATTTGATGCAGTAGCCTCAGAATCTCAGTGGAAGAGGACAAGCATCGTTGGCAACTACCTTTTTCTTTTTTTTTTTTTTNAAAAAAAGTAAGTGCTTCCATGTTTTAGTAGAGGTGAATCCTGATCGCAATACTGAAATACCATCCAGGATTTTTTTTTTTTTCTACACTTCTGATCCAGGAAAAGAGAAACGGGAAAAATTTTGGCTGTACGCAGATGGGAGGCATGCTTCTCCGACAAAAACGAACAACAGAAGTGTTACCGAAAAAGACAATTTTCCAGTGGCCTGTACGTTCAAAAAATCTGAAACAAAATTTTTGCATTTTAAAGGCATTTTTTAAAGGACTCCCTTCGCTTTAACATGGAGGTACCTGCTGCCTAAAAAAGTAAGTGCTTCCATGTTTCAGTGGCGGTGGATCCTAATGTTCCTGAATGCACTTCTAGAAACTGGCCAGGGCTCAAAGAAGCCTATTTACAGTAATAGACGTGTATGGGTTTATTGTTGCATTATCAGAACTCTGTATATACCAAGTTTTAGGTTTTGTAATAATTTAGTCCCCACTTAAGGACCCCCACAACTTAAATGTGGATGTGCTTGCTTTGCTCCTGAACAGTAAGTGCTTCCATGTTTTAGTGATGGTGAATCCTTTTTTCTCGACTGAACACACTCAACAACTCTTCCTAGAAAATATATCCCAAAACAAAAAAGATGTATTTGCACCGCACACGTGGCCTCCAAAACAAACAGCTGCACCACGGTGTAGCATCAGATGGCAAGGACCCCCTCTACTTTAACATGGAGGTACTTGCTGGATGCTTAAAAAGTAAGTGCTTCCATGTTTTAGTTGGGGTGACTCCTCAAGAGCCCAGTGGTTAAGAGGCATGAATATTTTTCTGGAAAACTTACTATTAACTGACCAACCAGGCGTAAATTGGTGATTTGCAGTTACTGTTACAGGCGGAACAATCCTAGGCAGACGTAGTCTGATATTTGAACCTTTCAGCTACAGGCTAATACTGTTGCTAATATGCAACTCTGTTGTATAAAAATTGGAATTGCACTTTAGCAATGGTGATGGACTGTTAGACATACAAAGAAATAGTCTGAATTAAAATATTCCAGAAACACTGAAATCATTGTATATGAGCGTATTAAAGCAATAAATTTAAAATAAAGCATGCAAAGCTTGTGACTTTGAAAAAGTTTAATGAACACTTTAAACACTTACAAACCCTTTTTAAAAATATATTTACAAGGTACCACAAAGCAGCAAGACTAAAAGAACAAAGTTGGCTAGCTAAAAAAAAAAGCTACCATTAGGCCACAAAGGCCATCACTACTGCCTTTTGCAGTTAAAAACTACAAAAAAATCCTCAGTGCAGACGGAGATTAAAAAGCAAAGTGTATATATTATATATTTTGTGCACAAACGAGGAAGCTGAATCCACCCAGCCTGTCCATAATCCTAGCTAATAAAATGGAACAAGCTGGGATTGTTGGTTTCGGTCTCATTGCGCTTTTTTTCCTTTTTTGGGTGTTCATTATATTGAAATTAGAAAAGCTTTTTTCCCCTTTAAGAAGGCAGGTCTTGTTGCGCCAGACCACCATTACACAGGCAAAGGATTACTCCACATCAGTACCCAGTACTGCTGAGAAAAAAAAATTCAATTAGCTCACTGAAACCATGAAAAACGAACACTCAGTACAAGAAATACTTCCCCATCCACCATATACCATTTTAGCTCATCACATTGATTAATTTCATAACCTACTTGGAGAGTACTCTGAGTGGAATGACTTCTTCACCCATTTTGTGTCTTTCTTTGTGTTTTTTCTTATGTTTCCTTTTAGATTTTGAAAGGGACGTGTCTTTTTTATCTTTGTCATCTTCTGCAGAAATGTCTACATTGACAAGTCCAAAAAAAAAAAAGTAACAGTTATAGATAAATAATACAGCCTGAATATTTCCATAGTATTAATGACCACCAGTTCTTTGATTCAAATCTGAATGCAATCCCCTTCACAAAAAACAAGAGCCTACTACCTATTTCTGGTCCACTTTCTCAACTACCTGAGTCTAGCCTCTAATCATAGATTCTTGTCAAACCGAATGTGTTTTCAATGCAACTTTTAATCCCATCTATTGCTTTTTTTTCCTTATCTCATGTAAGAAACCAGGATCATCAGCTTTTCCTTTTGTATTTTAATCTTATCTAGATTCTTATACTGTCGCCATTTGCCTAGGCTGACTGTTAATCCATACTTTAAATCAGTGAAGTTCTATTGATATTAACTTCTTTGTGAACTATTTTTACTTCTGATGAGATTTACCTGTTTCAGTGTTGAAAGTTCTTTCTTATTCTCCAAGCAGCTTATCTCCTTGGAATGACTCACTACCAGGTTTAAATTTAACTGCAGCCAACACCACATATTCCCAAACTAAGTTTTCTGTCTTTCTAAGACAGAAATTCAGCGTCTGAATCTTTTACCAGCACTTGAGTTTTACTCAATCATCTTTAATCCGGGTAATAAACTTATTAGCATTACACATATTACACTTGTTAACTTTCTCCTT
>WEKW01003601.1:0-11685 GCA_013389905.1 Sula dactylatra | reverse complement strand
TTTCACACATCCAGCATATATTTAGTTGCATTTTTCATACTATCCCAAATTGTAACACAAAAAAGAATTACCGATCTTTTAATAACAGAAATAGAGTGGGTAATATTTACTTTTTATTTAACACAGACCATCTGTATTCAGAGTTTATTTCATTAGAAAATACCAAGTAGCACAATCCATCTTATTAAAAGATGACTGGCATTAAATTATACTTCTATCACTAATTAAATGCATTCTCTTCTTTCCCTTTTACAGTGATGTCACTACGGAAATGTATTTTTCTAACCAAGGCTTATTAAAGATGGCATACCAAATTCAACAAGGTATCATATGCGTCTGCCACTACAAACCTAGATTCCCTGCCTAAGTAAAGCTTGGTGCAGAGGAGACTGCTCTAGCAGAAAACATCTGTGACCTCCCATTTACGAATAGGGAAACTGGAGATTGCAAAGAAAACATCATGGATAACTCATTGTATTAGTTTAATTCTACTTAGATTCTAAAGAGAGGTACCTTATAGAAGTGGAAGGAGAATCAGACTTTCAGTCTGTGAGTGTTCTTTGCCTGACCTTTCCTTGAAATGCTGACATTAATATTTGACTCTGATTTATCCTGTAAAGAGCACAGGTTTTGCAGCTATCAAGTAGACTGAAAGAACATAACAAATAAAAAAAGACTTTAGGAGCAAAACCAGCTACACTGGAAGAGAACAATGGCTCAATGCAGCAGATGCAATGCTAATGGCATTTTAGAAAATCTTGATCTACCATAAAACTAACCTCTAAAATACTGCATGTATCATTTCCTTTCTCGGTCACTGAAGTTCTGCAATAAAAACCAGTTACATATCAAGACTGGGGATCAAATCCTTAGTGCCTTTACTGTGTGTCTAACCTACAAGCACTGTATGTCAGGTGGACTTAGTAATGGTGACAAACAAGCAGTAGCAGAATGACATAGCTGTCAATGTGCTAGTTACAAAATGAAAACAAAAACAACATACCAAATCTTTGCAGTGAATTCAATGCTAACAAGAACTACAGTTAACATTTAAGATGAGATTCCAACTGCCTTCTTCAGTGTACTGGAAATGTTCAGTAATAATGCATTTTACATATAAATTGCAATCATAGCTGAAGACTGTCATTTATTGTCTCTAATGCCCTATATGTGCCACCTTCCTTCTGCTGAAAAGGAAAACAACAGCCTGAAAGGACACTTGAGTACTTTAACATTTGAGTTCCTTTCTTCTCAGTGATACTTTAAAGATAGATTGAGTTCCCATTTTCGACTACTCATAATTTTGCCAGGATCAGCTGTAGTTTGCTACGGTAATAAAAGCAAAAAAGAAAATGCTTTCCAGGTTAACAGCTACAACCCACTGCGTTGGAACAACAATCTTCTCCAGGAAATATTTCAGACAACCTGTCTGCTTTGGACTATGAGGTCAGCTGGGATCTGAAGCCTTACTCCAAGCCTCTGCATTCAGACTCCTGTTTTCTCTGTAGACCTTAAAGTACTGCAGGAATATCATAGTGCCTGTGAACACAATACATTGTCTCAAATCCTCTACCATAGCATCCCTCTAGGTTTTAGGATAGACACTTCAACAATGCTGTTAGTTCCAAAGGCAGATGACACTCCACCAGTCCCCTTCAAAAAAAAAACCTGGGCCTGAGATTGTGTTTTCCTTCCCCCCATGTCACTATGAAGTGAAATTAAAAATCAGCTGCCTCAGCAGCAGCAGAGATAAAATAGTTAAACAGCTCAGAGGAAAACTGTCTGTAAGCTGCCCTGCTGGAAAAATCCTAACAAAATTGTACTGATATAAGAAAAGTGCTAGAAGTAGTCTACTCTTTGCTACTATGATCAACACACACAAACAGATATATTTACTCTCATGAGATAGGGAAATTACTGTACCAAAACCACTGAGCATACAGATAAAGGGAGACAGTAAGACAGGCCATAACAGATAAGGAAACTTCAGCCAAAAAGACTTGAATTAAAATTTAAACAGAAACCTAGCAATGAAAAAAACTTTTTTCAATGCATTTTTGTTGGTAATTATAGCTGAAAATCAAGATGAAACTATGATTTAATAAAATTGTAGGTTTTCCACCAAAATTTTAAATAACAACACTTACTGCGGCCAAATGGCATGACTAGAAAACCACCATTGTAAGATATAACCATTTGTCTATCCTATGCTCTATATTCTTTTTAACTCGAGACTAAAAGCAAGTTTCCCAGCTTGACAGTAACACTTAGCAACAATTTCTGAATTTGTAAACCAGTGCATCTACGTATGTGTGTAATGTACACATAAATACACACAATTGTTCTAAAAAGTGTTCTGCAATTTAACTTCTATAATTATGTATCATAGAATCATAGAATTATTAAGGTTGGAAAAGACCTCTAAGATCATCAAGAACAACCACCAACCCAACAACACCATGCCTCCTAAAACATGCCCAGAAGTGCCATGTCTACACATTTTTTGAACTCCTCCAGGGATGGTGACTCCACCACCTCTCTGGGCAGCCTGTTCCAGTGCCTAACCACTCTTTCAGTACACAAATTTTTTCTAATATCCAATCTAACCTCCCCTGGCACAGCTTGAGGCCATTCCCTCTCGTCCTATCACAAGTAACTTGGGAAAAGAAACCAACACCCACCTCACTACAAACTCCTTTCAGGTAGTTGTAGAGAGTGATAAGGTCTCCCCTCAGCCTCCTCTTCTCCAGACTAAAACAACCCCAATTCCCTCAGCCTCTCCTCGTAAGACTTGCTCTCCAGATCCTTCACCAGCTTCGTTGCCCTTCTCTGGACATGCTCCAGAAGCTGAATGTCTTTCTTGTACTGAGGGGCCCAAAACTGAACACAGCATTTGAGGTGAGGTTTCACCAGTGCCAAGTACAGGGGCACGATCACTTCCCTACTCCTGCTGGCCACACGATTCCTGATACAAGCCAGGATGCTGTTGGCCTTCTTGGCCACCTGGGCACACTGCTGGCTCATGTTCAGCCAGCTGTCAATCAGCACCCCCAGATCCTTCTCCGCCGGGCAGGTTTCCAGCCACTCTTCCCCAAGCCTGTAGCATTGCATGGGCTTGTTGTGGCCCAAGTGCAGGACCTGGCACTTAGCCTTGTTAAACCTCTTACAGTTGACCTCGGCCCATGATCCAGCCTGTCCAGATCCCTCTGCAGAGCCTTCCTACCCTCAAGGAGATCGACACTCCTGCCCAATTTGGTGTTATCTGAAAACAAGATACACATCATATGTATTATATCTAAAAAGAAAACAGGTTATATATTGTATCATTCTCCCTCAAATCTTTCCTATATTCTGCTGGTCAAACAAGCTAGGAAATAATGGATAACTGTAACACACATTTTGAATTAGGAAAGGACAGAATATCCTTTAAAGTTCCTTAGCAGAACAGCACCAGATCTAATAATTAAAGCTTCCAATTTACATTCACAGATTGCATAAATTATTTTGATAAAATGTTTAATGAACCAAGTTTTAATAGTTTTCTTGTAAGTTATACTTCATAAGTGTAACAGTCTCTTATTTGATAGTAATTTTGCTTATAATCATAAAATAAACTAGGTTGGAAACAACCTCTGGAGGTCATCTAGTCTAAGCCCTGCTTAAAGTGTGCCCAATTAGAACAAGTTCCTCAGCTATGCCCAGTCAAGCTTTGAGTATCTATAGGAATGAAGGTTCCAACTCCTGGTCTGGGCAACCCATTCCAGTGTTTGTGCACTCTCATAAGAATTTTTTTTCCTTTTACTTAATTAGAATTTCCCATATTGTAACATGTCGTTTACCTCTAGTCCTGTCCCTGTGCATCAGAGAGGAGAACACGCTGGTTACATCTTCTCTATACTACCGCAAAAGGCAGTGCAAAACAGCAACAAGATCTGCCTCTGACTTCATTTTTTAAGGCTGAACCAATCCACTTCTCATCCTCTTCTCATCAAAACACTTTTCAAGTACGTTATAAACATTTCTTAAGAGACAATAGGCAAAAATGAGTAAATCCATGCTTTTTTATTCTATTATACTGGACATTTAGTATTACAAGAGATATCCAAGTGTAGGGTTAGAAAATATATATAGCATATAAATGCAGATCACAATCTATAAATTTTGTTTATTATCCTCTGACTATAAGTTACAGATTACAAAAAAACCCACAGATCTATTTTCTGCCTGTCAGGCCCTTGAATATACTTAAGCCAGCTGTTCTTCTAGAGCATAGATTGAATACAGAAGCTGAGCCCATGAATAACCTGCCAATTTCTGAGTTGTTACAGGATATCAGCACTGACAATCCTAATTTCCAGCCATACATAACATTTTCAAGATCATTGCCCAAGATTTTTTTTAATAAAGTACTTTCATGTGTGATGTTTCTGTATGGCAGCTACTGACTGTTCCTGCTTAACTAATAGAAATATGACCTATGAAATAACAGAAGCACAACAAAAATGCCTGTAGCAATAGGACAAGGGGTAATGGTTTTAAACTAAAAGAAGGTAGGTTCATACTAGATACAAGGAAGAATTTTTTTACGATGAGGGTGGTGAAACACTGAAACAGGCTGCCCAGAAAGGTGGTAGATGCCCCATCCCCAGAAACATTCAAGGTCAGGTTGGACGGGGCTCTGAGCAACCTGGTCTAGCTGAAGATGACCCTGCTCATTGCAGGGGGGTTGGACTACATGACCTTTAAAGGTCACTTCCAACCCAAACTGTTATATGATTCCATGAAATACATTCAAACATATTGAGCAAAACTGACCATCTATCTTGCTGAATTATCTTACCCCAATGTAATACTTAATTGATGTGGAAAAACAGACCACCAGGTCTCAGACTTCTCTCAATGCTCTAAATATACTGTTTCTGCCAGCAAACTGATTATGAACACGTAGTCTGACTCATGTCTTGCATTCTACCATTCCAATACATTTTTTGTCCATGTATGTGAATATAATTATTGTTGTTACTCAAAAACAAATATACTTAACCCCTTTAATGGCATTTCTGAAGGAACAACCTCAGGATTTTCCTCAAATTTGCAGTAATTTTTTCAGCCCTCGCTGACATGACACTTTGAGTCAAAAGACAAATGAAAAAAGAAATGTTTCAAGAAAAGGAGACTCTCTTTCTCCAATGAGTCTCTAAAAATAAACAGGAAATGTGTAAGTGGCTCCAAATACAGCACTGAATATTATTCTGTAGCTTCAAAGAAAACGCCTTTATGCAAAGAATACTACCAGGCACCAGATTCACACAGCTGAGGGACATGATGCTCACAACCAGTCAATACGGTGTACAGACCTGCAAGCTGAGTATAGATCTAACTGTGCAATTGCAATGAAGCTCCCCTTTGACATTAAGTTGTGATCACTGTTTCATTGCTGGGTTAGTTACCTGTAAACATGCATGAGGGTCTGCTCATGTGAGGAAGTTTGGAAGAGCTGGGAAGCAGGAGGACGTAATAAAAAGGAAAACCTTAAAACGATGTGATTATCTGAACTGGCACCATCAACCTGTGTATCTAAGCAGTCATTTACATGGCAAATATCCTAACTGCAAAATAGCATAAAGTATACACCACAATAGAAAGATCTTACCCTCACTTGTGCCACAGACATGGTTTCAACTGTTTCAGGGTTTAGGGCAGCCATAAAATTGGAAACAGTGCCTTTCTGATATAACAGCTTTGTGCTGTATTAATGACATAGTTGAGGCTGCAGAGAGCACCTGATTCCAAAACAATAAAAGTGTATTTACTATTATTTGATTCACAGATATGAACTGGTATTTCTGATGTTTCATTTTCTAGCATTTGTGAGGTACATAGCTGAGGGTTGTACTGAATGAGCTTTTAGGTCTTTTGTAAAAGCTGTATCAAAGCTCCAGAACACAGCTTTTATTCGAGACACTTCAGGAAGAAATAAAGATTTTCATGTTGAATTGAAACCATAAACTGCAGTCCAAAGTTACAGTACTAAGAAAATGAAGAAAAGGGAGAACAGGGTGACAAAAAAAAAAAAATCCCATCAACATCCTTCTTCATCACAGGAATTCAAGAAGTTTCATCTAACACTGTGCATCCATACAGATTTGCTGCTGAGAAAATGCCTGAGAATCTATGCAGAATTCTTTTCTTTACTGTCAAAATAATGAATTACTATGAAAAAGAGTCATCACCTGCCAACAATGACAGGCAATAGATTCAGCACATCCTATCCACTGGGCATACTGAACATCAGTAACATGGCTTCAAGTTTCAGGAATTTCAAGATTTTCTAGTCATTCTTTGTCAAATTCAGAGTTTACTGCTAAAACTACAGATTCTGTTCAAAATCAGAAGAAATAACAGTAAACTATGTATGTGAACAGTTAACTGGCACATGGGAAAAAAATGTCTTCTGTAAAGTAGTGACAATATGTAGTTTGAGAAGACAAACATGCTAGAAAGCAGTAATATGATGTTATTTTCCTTCTCATTTTGTTACACTATCTAAAGGTAATACTGATGTTTCTTATATGTTTGTTTCGAATTCTATCTTCTGAAAGACACTACCATGACAAATACTTAAAATTACCTAAATCACATTACTGGAATACATACATTATTGCTCTTTTAATAACTGCATTTGGAGTCAAAATGTTTTCCTGCATTTCTGGGTCAAAATCCACAATATATGTGAGACTATTTGAACAACTATTCATATCTAACCCAAAATACACAATGTTCACTGTCATTCTACTCCTAGTTCTTCCATAAGGATAAGAGTATTTCCTCCATCTATTTCTGCGTCTTTCCATACACTTAATATGGGATGGACACTTCCCAGTAAATCAAATATTCATCAACATGTTCTGCTTGCTGTGATATGAGGTATCTTTTGGGTATTCCTCCCTTCAGTCAGGATCAAAATAATTTAAGACAGACATTTGTAATGGCATCATACTTGAGTTTTGGGCAAGTCACTTCTCTGGTCTATACCTCCATGGCCAGTAGATACTGGCCCCAAGCAACTTTTATCTTGTCCAACTAGAAAAAAGTTATTCACTGATTCAATCTTCTCTTTCCCTATGTCTATAAATATGTTAACTACCTTGAAGCCCAATCTTTAGAATGCACCAGACCTATCATAAAACAAATTAGGAAAGCAGAAGTAAAGTTTGACATTAACCACATCCATTGTTAATCACACTAAAACAATACTTAAATACTTTTCAGCTAGTCACCGAAACTTGCCTTAAGAAGTTCCTTCCTAAGAACATCAAAGCTTTTTGCATCACTGCTGAAACTCAAAATATACAGGAGAAAAAAAACCCAAAGAACAGTTACAGGTTTTGACTGTGACTCTAGTTCATCCAGAGGATCTTTCATCAGCAGATTTACTTCATGGAACAGCACCCAAAAAGCATGGATTTGCAGCTGAAGGAAATAAATCCCTGAATTGTCTCAGGAATAAAGTCAGGTGTCATGGTTTAGCCCCAGTCTACAACTAAGCACCACACAGCTGCTCGCTCTCTACCCCCACCCTAGTGAGATGGGGGAGACAATCGAAAGAGCAAAAGCAAGAAAACTTGTGGGTTGAGATAAGAACAGTTTAATAAGTAAAATAAAACAATAATAGTAATAATGGTAATGGTAATGATGATGACAATAATAATGATGATGATGATATAATGGAAAATATTGAGAGAGAGAAATGAAACCCAAGGGAAGAGGGGAAAAAACCCCACTAGTGCTGCAACCGCTCACCACCCGCCAACCGATGCCGCCAGTCCCTGGGCAGCTATCACTGCTTCCCCCAGTCAACTCCTCCCAGTTCATATACTGGGCATGATGTCACATGATATGGAATATCCCTTTGGCCAGTTTGGATCAGCTCTCTTGGATGTGCCTCCTCTCCTCCCAGCTTCTTGTGCACCTGGCAGAGCATGGGAAGCTGGAAAAGTCCTTGACTAGTGTAAGCACTACCGAGCAACAACTAAAACATCAGTGTGATATCACCATTATTTTCATACTAAGTCCAAAACACAGCACTATACCAGCTACAATGAAGAAAATTAACTCTATCCCAGCTAAAACTATGACGCTAGGTCAAACAAGAACTAAGCAAGATTCACTATTAAAAATGGTAAGGCAGCTCAGGGAAAATCTTATCAACATATATAAGTACTTGATGGGAGCATGAAAAGATGACAGAACCAGGCTCTTTCCAGTGGTGCCCAGTGACAGGACCAGAGGCAATGGGCACAAACTGAAACACAGGAGGTTCCCTCTGAACATGAGGAAACAGTTTATTTACTGGTAGGGTGACAGAGCACCAGCACAGGTTGCCCAGGGAGGCTGTGGAGTCTCCAGCCCTGGAGATACTCAAAGTCCATCTGGGCATGGTCCTGGGCTACCTGCTCTAAGTAGCCCAGCTTGAGCAAGGGGGTTGGACCAGAAGACTGCCAGAGGTCCCTTCCAACCTCAACCACTCTGCAATTCGGCAAAAAAAAAAAAAAAAAAAAAAAAAAAATCCTTCCAAAATGGACCAAGTAAGCTAAAGCCTTCTGTCAGGCTAAATGCCTACAGTTTTTAAGTAGATGTAAAAGTACTTTCTATAACAGAACACATGGACCTTCAGAGTTTGTGGAAAAAAGCCCCAAGGAAAGAAAACCCAAAAAATTCTGGATGTCACAAAATTCAGTTCCACATGACATCTTTTAAAAGGCATGTATTACAGAGTACTAACAGAGATAAAGATGTGATTGCTGGGTCCCCTACTGCATATGTGCAACTCCTTACATTTCCATTTGTATTGCATGCACAAACAACATGTAGACTGAAGTAGCTGTCAGGAGTAGTTTGTGCATGGGGCAAGGCTGCTTTTTCATTGCAAATTCTACAGGAGTTCTGCAATTCTGATGAAAATCTGACACTCAGATGAAACTTACGTCATATAAAGTCAATTCAGAAAGTTCACATCTAAGGGTTCCTCCTGTAACAGCAAGTGGGGAAAAAGGAAATGCAAATTTTACCACTACAGAAGTAAGAAATACCTTACATTGTCTTCGTAACAGAAAATTGTTATTAGTAAGTAAATTCAGAGGCCTATTTATAGCGTATTAGAGCATCCACAATAGGTCAGCTTTGTACTGGAGTCTTCTGCTTATTTCTTAAAACATGCACTTTCTACTAGCAGAATGTCTTAGATGAGAAAAGAAAAAAAAAAAAAACAGGGAAAATCCATTAGGAAAGAGAACTGTTCATTTGTTCCAGCTCAAGCTCATGAGGTTTAGCTTTGTGTTACTGATTTTTCTGAGAGACATGCAAAAGAAACTCCTTAGCTCTCAAAGACTTACCAGAATAAAATTTCCTCTCCACAGCAAGTAACAATTAAAGAGGCAAGCCACCGATATTCCTCAGGTTTGCAGTTCAACAAAAATGGTAATTTTGGCAATACAAAAACTTCTGAAAAGAAGCTGTTCCAGGTTTATTTATTATGAATGCCAACAACGGATATTGTGGACTTCAATTTTTAATCTGCCTTTTTTTAATACTCTCTGCAATGGGACTGTAGCTTCTTTATGTAGAGAACAGAAATACTTAGCTCTGTGACTTAAGGTCAAAAGTTTCCAGTATCAGAATCTCTAGATCAGGTACAGTTCTAAACTCGTTGGTAATCGGAAATGTCCAATACCCTGGAAACTTGGTATCTTTCAAATTAGAAGTTGATGTCCTGACCCATCTCACATACCCATCTGTGTAAAATCTTTAAAACCAGTTACCGATCTCCTTATAGCTGTCATTAAAGCCAAGGACTCACTGGACGCCATCAGTGAAATACACACTTGAGTGATGGATCACAACGAACAATATGGGATAAATCTCCATTTTCTAGTTTATATGCATAACTTGCAAATGAAAGCTAAAATCTCTTATCTCTTGGAAACACCAGATATTAGTCTTTAAATAAATTTATTTCAGGGCTTCTTGCAACCTTCTTCTCACAAGTCTCTTGACTTATAGAAACTAGATGAACCACTGTCCCAGATCAAATGGCAAATCATGTACTGCTGTTCCTGACAGTAAAGCTAGTTTAGTCTCACAGAAATTAGTCACAATGAAGCCTATATATGGCATGTTTATTTCTGGTTAGGTTCAGACCACAGCTGGATTCTAAAATCCACGGAAGAAACTCTTTACACCTTTTAGCAGTGCCTTTCTCTGCTCCCTAGGCTAGAGCTTTTTCAATGTTATTCCATTGCTTTGACCTGCTGCTGCCTCAGCCATTGTATACTGCCTCCAATCCCCAAGCAATTGAATCTCGTACACCATCCACCTTTAGACTAGGAGGCTGTACCACAGCATCTCTCTTCATCAGTAGCTTGGGATTATGAGAACGGTTCCCAGTAGTAACAAATCCCTTAGTACAAATTTATAGTACCTACAGTCATCAAGTGTGGCAATGGTCTAAAACACTTAATACCATGATCTGCAAAAGCACAGAAAGCCTCATCTTGGGCCCCTGGTCTTGCACCAGACTACTGAGGTTTTATAAATGCATTATTACTATGTCAATGTAATTCACTGAATATTAACTAAAAATTGTTCTGCATGTCTGCTAGTTATGTTAAGAAACTATGTAAATTTTAAACTATATTAGATTCGGTAAATAAACTGGATGCTCAGCAGGTCACTACTCAGCTGTATTATACATACCATCTGTTTGGACACTGCCTGCTCAAACTGGTCTCAAAAAACTGGTAATCATGGTAACATGCACAGGCACTTCCAACCATTATAAACAACTCAAATTCAGATGATGTAAAACACTTGTAAATCAATACTTGTAAGGTATAAGCAAGCCATAATTGTTAATAACATGCATTACAAGACTTAAACTTTGTAAAACAGTATAAGGATGAGTTTTAAAATAAAACTGGTTTTAAAACTAAAAAAAAATTTACTTTGATCTCACTAAACAAAACTTCATGTAAAAATGAAACGTGGGACATCAAAAGGAAGCAAAAGTGTTCAAAAGTTATTTTACCAAGAATTCTGAAAAACAAAAATTAAGGTATTCAAAGGGAAAATTAAATAAATCTGCTGACCTAATACTAGGTTTAATGGTGTGCTCTGATACAGAATGACATCTGACAGCCCCAGCTGTGATTCATCTTGAATCTTTCCAGAGGCTTCTGAAAACCTTTCAATATTACATGAAAGGCATTCAGGTACCATGTTGATGGGCAGTAATATAAAACTCTAAGTTATAGTGCTTAACTTCAAATCTGTCTCTTTCAACTGATTTTCACAGGCATTNTTACAAACACCCCCTCCCAAAACCAAAACAACATGCACAAAAAAACCCCTCAAACCAAGAAAAGTCAACCCCCCAACCTGCCCCCCCCAACAAAATCCCAAAAAACCCCCCCAAAACCAAAACCAACAAAACCACCACCCCCAAACAACACAAAACCACACAAACTACCATAAACATAAACACAGAAGACATTTAAGGGTTTATCAACAGCCTACTGTAACACGTGATTGATAGTTCCCTGAATGTACAGTCGAAGCTATCAGAATCTGCATTTCACAGAATCAACGAAAGAGAAGTTCAAGTTGGCAAGAACCTCTGAAAAGACT
>WEKW01003600.1:7995-65136 GCA_013389905.1 Sula dactylatra | reverse complement strand
GCCCAAGATCAGACTAAAGCTATTACGCTGTCTACAAAAGCTTAATAGGTCAGTGCATATCTAGGCAAATTTGTCATCACAACAGTCTTTTGTTGTTTCAGTCACCTGTAAAAGAAAATAATTGAAATTCCTTATTAAAAGTTGTCAGAAAACAAAAACAAACTCTGCCACCCTTGCAATAAACGGTCTCTGCAAAAATAAGAGCCAGACAATAACAAATTTCCTTGGGTCTATAAAAGCCCCCTACATTTTGCGTCACTTCACAGGTAGTTGCAAAAGATTTGCGTGCAAGTGTTCCCTGTTCAGAAAAGGCTAGCTACTCTTCTCCTCACACCTTCATACAAGCTTTGCTTAATGCTCAACTGCTCTAGGCAAGAAACACCTTTTAAATGGAAATTAAAAATATTTGTACGAAGAATCGTTCCTCCCTTGTAAAATTCAGCAATAGTTTAAATGGGCAGTTTCATATGCCTTCCATGGTACAAAGCAGTCTGTAAATGCAAAGTAGTTTAAAAAATGAATATTGAGCACAGTTGTCCATTTCTACTTCACTCACTACCATAATATTTGTCAAGCAAGGTAAAAATTCATTTTTGATTATTTCAGTTTTCTCAGTGGTACAAGAACAATACATAAAGAAGAAATCCATGCTAACCAGTGGCAGTTATGGGCTGGGGTGGGAGGCTGGATGTGGAGGTTATTTTTTGCTTGGTTGGTTTTTTTACCTCTTGACAGAATTTTATTGTTGGCCCATCCTCTGCTGACTCAGCAAATTCAGTCCAAGGAAGCTTCTCTCTTGTACAGAAAGCAAAGGGCATGGCTGGAAAACACCAATGCAAGACAGAACTTACAAGAATGTTCATGTCACTCAAGAAATACATACTGTTTGTGTGAATACAGATAAAAAATTAAACACTTATGAATGATACAACTGTTTTCCTTGTTCAAAGGCAAAAGCTACTTAAAAATAGCAAAGGAAAGGAGTTTTGGACCCACACACAGCAAAGCAGAAGAGAAAGAATGCACTTAATGAAGTCTTACCGGAGGTAAAAATGCAAAATACACCTCAGTCACTAGTGTACACTTTCTGTGAATAACCTGTTTTCACAACTCAGGCCTTCATTTTGATTTTTGCCTCTATTAAGCCTTAAAGACTCCATTTTAATTAAAATTACATTTTAAAAATTTTAATATCTGTCTAGAAAACCCCCAAAGTTTTATAAGAAAAAAAAAAATCTTTTTTTCTTCTTTTTTTCTTCTTTTTTCTTCTTTTCGATCCTTTTAAGGAAAGGATCACGAGGGATGACATGAAGAAAGAGCACACCTACAAATATTACTGTTGCAGCATACACCAGTCTTCAATACAACAGACTTCACATACATCTTCCATACAGCTCTGCCAACTAAAACTCTTTGATTTCTCCTTTAGAAAGCAAATCAGTAAAGTCAACTGTTAGATCTTGGAAGATCTCTGCTCTTTACTTACAAGACCTACTTCTAGTGCAGGATACTTTTTAAAATAGAAGAAACTTGACCTCTGAAAACCTATAAGGAATCACAGAAAATACTCACTCCAAGCCTCCTGGAAACAAACTATGTTGACTCCACTTATTGCAGCTACTTCCACAATCTCCCCAATTCGTCTGTGCAGTGCAGCCACCTAATTGCAAGAGGTGTTAGGCTATAAAAAAAAGCTGTATGTTCTAACTCACTTGTATATTAATAGCCTAGTTTTACAAGCTTTGTTCACATTAAATTTATCTTGTTCTATACTTAGTCCCATTGCTTTCAGGGGGAATAACTCAAGAAATCATTCCTGGGCACTGCTAACAGAAAACAGCTAGATGCAGATTTTTAAAAGCATTTAGATGCTGAAAACAGAGAAAGCAATCCAATGGAATTCTAATTCCATGGTTACAACATTTAGATACACGGCAACTCATTTTGGACTGGCTTGCAAATCGCTAAAAATCTTAACAGAATCAGCAAATATTTTACTGCTCATCATAACCTACAGAATGACGTTAAGTAAACGTGAATTCAAAGTCAAGTATTCAGAATCTTAAAATATGGGGTAACGACAGCCCATTTCCTTGGTTATCACTGAATCCTGCTCACACACGTGGATCTGGGACACTCTCTAGAAGTTATTAACTCCAAACTCTTTTCTAAATCCCTCTGTCAAAGAGCTAAGTAGATTATTGCCAAGAAAAAAACATCAAAATATTTATTATTTAGTCAAAAAAACATTGTTTCCAAGTACTTTTTTCTTGAGTATTCTACTTAAAGATAAGCATAGGCGTGGCACTTTGCATTGGTATTTTCAGGTGTCGATAAAAAAAAAAAAAAGGACACAAGACAAGTCAACAGTGACCTATGAACTCAACAACTGTACATTAATTTACAGAAATAGTTAACTAGTTATTTATAAGGTAGAATCATTAATACAGCTGGTAGTCTTTTTACCAGATGCTACAAAGAATCCACACACTTGGTCCATATACTGAATTAATTACTTGCATCTGTGATAGGTAGACTTTCCAAAACAAATTACCTCAGAAATGTTCTGTCCTCTCGCTGTACAAAACTACTACTTCAGGATATTTTATGGTATTTTCTTTCACTTTTTTTAAAGCTACTTTTAGGAGGCTATTTCTATATGCATCACCTCAGTGCTTGTATGTCCAAAATGTTAGGAGATGATGGTCACACCTTGTAATAAGATTTGGTTTACTGCTGTACAAAGAATAATGAACACAGCTTTATCAATCTGTGTTTACGCTAATGGATTTTCCCATAATGAAACATTTCTCAATTAAAACAAGAACTACACCTATGGTTTCCATGGGTTGCCATCTCTTTTGATTTTAGGTAAATGATCTTCTGTTTCATTTTAGAGGCAAAGGATTTTCATGTACAAAAGCAGTGACTAAATATTTAGCTTTGGAAAAAACTGCAAACAGGTTGGGCAATTCACTAGGTAAACACTACACAAGAGATGTTTCTGAGAAACAATAAAACTGAATGTGTCATTTGAATTTCTTACAGTATGCTGCATCACGATAGTGATGGGTCCTATGTTGCCAGACAATCAGCAGACATTTCATGATGGAGTTTCTAACATCAAGAACTGAAGCGTGTTATTTCTCAACCCAGTAGATGAGGAGTTACACACAAATGGCCCAGACCCCAGTTTGTGTACCTGGACTGCCACGGCTGTATCTGTGGGAAGCGGAATTTTATTTTGTACCAGTCCTACTCGAACAATACGTGGCCTTCTCAGTTGCTCTGGAGCAGCATCAAATCCATAGCCCTGTAGCTCAAAATCTCTTTCTTGAGCTGCTGATAGCGCAGCAGCTGGCAAATTAAGTTTTCTGGATTGAACACCAAACAAAGATATTTCAAGATGAGATGTTCTCCTTTTCTGCTTTGAATGCAATGGATCAAAAGGGTTACAAATACTGTCTACCCCTGCAGAGACACCCAAGCTCCCATACCCCCATATGCAACTATCAGACCAGGGAACAGTCAGGCAGTGGCCCAGTCATGTCCAAATCTCACTGCTCTCCTCCATGGCAGCAAACTCCCAATGTCCTCCTCTGTAATCGTGATCTCCAGACACTGTTACCTTGCTACAAAATCAAGGGGCACATATGTACAAACTTTCATCTGCCACCCCCAGACTACAAACACTTTCCCTCCATATCAGATTCCCACTTTTCCAGCTCCCTCACCCTGAAGCCAGGACCTCTCCAGCCCCGGCTCAAAACCATCCCCCTCAGGTTTTTTCATTCCAGTCAGCTCCCTCCTCATACGAGCTCCCTACCGCCCTGCTGCCTAAACCTGGATTACCTCCAAACTACCCCAGTTATCTCACCACAGCCTAACCTCACCGCAGTACTACAAGCGACACAGAACGCTTCTTTTTCCTTTCAGCCCAGCCCCGTGTCCTGCGCACCCATCCTCAGACTGCCTCCTTCCCCCTCACTCCCGGGCTGGGCATCCATCGCGGAGACCGAGGGGGAGGAGGGGGACGGGAAGGGACGGGACAGGTCACCCCCCCGACGGGGGAGCGGGAGGCGAGCCCGTCCCAGCAGCGAACCTCGCCTCGCCCCCGTAGAGGATCCGCTTCACCTCGGCGAGGTCCTCAGGCGGGATGTGCTGCTCCAAGCATGACTCCAGCGACTCCAGGCCTCCCGCCATAGCGCAGCTCGCGACGGGACGAGGCGCGGCGCACGGACCGTTAGCCTCACGCTGGCCGTTAAGCACGCGCGCGCCTCCGCGACCTTCACCGCCGCGCGGCTCCCGCTGGGCCACGCCCCTTTCCCCTCAGAGGGGTTTTGGCAGGCGCGGCGCGGTGACGGGGCCGCGGAGGCGCTTAGCTGTGGCCTGGAGGGGTCTGGGCGCAGAGCGCCGGGGCGGAGGCGGCAGCGGCAGCAGTAGGGCCGGTCCCGTTTAGTTGTCGCAGGCTGGCTGGGATGTGCGACCTGTGCTCTGGTGGCTAACTCTGAGATGCCCCAAAGGGTTAAAGAGGCATGTATGTGGCCGTTCCCGGCTACCTGTCGCCTCTGGACCAACTCAGCCTCAGAAATAGCTCATCTAAAAGCGGGACATCTTCAGGAGCTTTTTATAACGATACCATTCAACAAAAAGGCTTAGAAATAGGAAAGAGGCCATAAAATGGCAATGGTTTTCAGGGATGTGCATTTTAGTTGCAATAAGACTTTGAACAGGAGCCAGTAATAAAAAATAATTTTGTCTTCAACACAGATTTAAGGCCCAACATGACTGGGAATTCATCCCAAAACCAAAGTTAATGTCCATCAGTATCAAACAAATTAAGACCTCGATCTGGAATAAAGAAAAGTGCATCTCAATAAAGGATATTTCTTCCTGCAGGTACCAAGTGGACACCCTGTTTAGACCAGTTATTCCCACTGAACTATTGGCTGTGCCTTTTGCTTCAAAATGCAACTGAAATTCAGAAAATAAGTGCTTCATTTGTATGAGAAAACCAGTTCCCAAGTCCAGGTATGGCTACAGATGTCTAAATATATCACACTGAGTTTAAGCACTGCTCTGTGTATATTCTGGAGGATATAATGACATTCAGCGCTTAGCATCTGCAGCTGTTAGGTATTTTGAGTTAAATATTAAGCCTTTTAGGCGAAATTAAAAAAGAATGTCAGGGAGAGAGTGTCTAATATTTAACTTCAAACAGGAAGTGTCCAGGGATAGTCTGGTTTCATCAAGGCATTTTGAGATATGTGATTCTTTTGCTCTAATCCACCCTTTTTAACCCAAGAAGTTGCAGCAATGCTCTGTATGACAAGTGCACCAGGGCAGATGTGCTGCTGTGCTGCTTTGTTAGGAGCAGGAACTCTTTGGAGTAACTCCTAAACAGCAGACTAACTCCTTTAAAAAGCAGTCGGGAAAACCCTTTAATTTTGGAGGGAATTTTCAAGATAAGCTAAAAGAGGGATGATAGTATGCTATAAAACAAAAACAGTGAATATGAAGGAGGAGAAAAAAGCCATCATTTGAAAGGAAGGAACTTTTTAAAAGTCTGGATAGCTAGTACATTGCGTAAGTGTTTACCCTGTACTCATCAGTGTAGCATCTCCCTGTTCATGACCAACGGCCTAAAAACCTGTTCTTAGGAATTATTTTTTTTCCCAAAATATTTCTTAAGGGCAGTAATAAGCAGTGACTGATATTTACAAGGTATTTTTCATCTGATGATCCTAATTTGCTTTAATGGCCAATTTTAAAGGTACATACCCGTAACATTTTGTTCCATTCATGGCTGGCAGATCTTTAAACACTGCAGAACAGGAGATCAATGCAAAAATCTGCTGACAATATGGGAGGGAAATTAGGAGACCAAGTAAGTTCATTTCCATATCAGCATACTCAGGATGTCAACTAACAGATAAACCATTTCTGGAGCATTCGTAGAAACAAACAGAAGGGCCTGGGTTTCTCTGGGAACTGTTCAAGTTCTTTTCTGCCTGGACTGCAAATTAAAGGGAAAAACAGCAGGTCTATTTTGTATCCAGCTCCTGAAGAAGGTCACATAACTGAACTTTTCTCTTCAAGCTTCTATTCTTAGTGTGAACTTTCACTGACTTCTCTATTGGTGCCTTGTTTGTTTGTAATTTAGTAAATTGTACTACATGTAGGAAATGGACTTCATGGCAATAAAACTAAAGCCCCTGAAAAGAATACTCATGAACAGTCGAGACCTGAAAAAACAGTACATTTCCTGTGCACCGTATCAACCATCCTGCAACAATGCGGTGAGGTCCAGACTGCATGAATAGGAAATGACAAGCCTAGAATTACTAATAACGATGAAAGGAGATCAGGATATTCCATAGGAACTATGCGTATATAAAGGTGTAACTCTAGCCAACACAATAAACCTTCAAAGCACGAAATGTTAATGTTGCGCAGGAAAGTAACCTAAGAAAGGAAGATGCCTTCTATATCCCAGACAAAGCATATTAGAGAGCTTGGATTTCAGTCTGACTGTTCCACCTCAGTCATTGCAATTATCTGTTAAGTGGGAGGCTTGAATCCTGATCCCAGCTCTGGTTTTCACTTCTTCAAACCTCTGTATTTAACCTTCTTCCCAGTTCTGCATTACCCGGACCAAGTAATTATTTTGGGAAATAGCTGAGCCTTTTTGTATGAACCCAGGCTATAATAACTGGTTTAGAGGAAAATAAGTATTTTATTGAACAAAAGTTCTTTAAAACAAGGGAAAATTCCTACAAAAAAGTCCTGAAGTGTGCACACTTTTCACCTCTGTTGCCCTCAGTCAGGGTGGTCCAGAAAGTTGGATACAGAAGTCAGGACCACACAGCATAATCTGTACAGAAAGCAGTTCTTGTGTGCTTCTGTGTTGAAACCCTTTGTTGCACAAATACCATCTCAGAGCTAAAACTGTGTGTTGATAATACTGGTCCACACACTGCTGCAAGACTGTTCCCAAGAGTTCCTGTAAAACCCCACAACAGCACCCTGGCATTAGTCAGAAGCACCCTGGAGATTGCATTGAAGAGCCAAATATCTAGAGTTCAGGCTAAAATTGGGAAAGACTC
Organism: Sula dactylatra; assembly: GCA_013389905.1. Lineage (NCBI taxonomy): Eukaryota > Metazoa > Chordata > Aves > Suliformes > Sulidae > Sula > Sula dactylatra. The sequence continues at coordinate 58,030 of WEKW01003600.1, read as the reverse complement.
AAGAAATTATTTAAACAAACAAACAAAATCTTTCCACTGTAACCCAAGATAGGAGCAAAGGCTGAACAGCATCACGTTATCAGAGCTAGTAGGCAGGACTGTAGGCAACATTTCTGTCTTTCCTTCTTAAGCTAGTAATGTACAGATACTGCCTCTGAAACACCCAGCTTATTACAAACCCTGCTACTGTCATGTGAATCATGTCTCCAGACATTTTCTTCTGCTGTCATTCCTTGAAATGGGTACACAGAGTTCCCCAGAGCAGCTAAATAAGTGAATAACTTGTGTCCCTAATGCTGTCACTGTCTCAGATCACCCACAGGGTGATGCTGCTTGTTATTAACACCTATCAAGGGATTTAGGTGGACGTGGACCCAGACATGTCCTGCAAGGCCACATGATATCGATGCTCTGACTAAGCTTGCTTTCTAGATGCTGCAACACCCTTTAAAATGTCCTTCTACACTGTCCTTTTCCAGTGGCCACAAAATAAAGTACTGAACTGTACTGCAAAACAGATCACCAAAACAGATCTTTACATTACTTCACCTCAGATTCCCTTGCTTCATATGGAGATATAAAACAATTATCTTGGAACATACCAGATTCAAAACATGTCAAGTGTAAGAGACAGGCAGAGAAAGGTAATTAGCACAATAAAAGTTGTAAGAGAGGAGACAGGTCTTATTGTAGGGGGAAGATAAAGCACTAGCTTCATGCTAATTAATACACAGCTAAAAGAAGGAAGATGGTACGGTAAACTTCCTTTCTGTCCTGCTTTGGTTTATATATCAAGACAAACAAGCTTTAAGGGTGCTGTGATGAAGGAAAACCAACATTCTCTGTTTTAAAGTCATTCTTGGTACCATGACCTCTTGCTGATAACACTTAATTCTGGTGGAATTTTGGATTTTTGGGGGCAGGTTTTGCCTTTACACTAATTACAGACAAAGAGCTCTTTTCCTAATTCTACTTAAATCTTTACAAGTATTCTTACCAGTTTTAGAAATGGGTCTATACAAAAACTTAAGCCAAAGTGAAGTTGAGGATTTTGATATGGATGGAAAATTCTGCTCTGCATTTAGATTCCCTGCTTTTACTCTGGACTCTGCAAAAGCCACAGGTACCATCACCTATAGAGTAGGACAGCCAAATTACAAACCTCATATAGTTGCCTTTGTGTCATATGCTCTTGGTTTCCTGCCATTCTGAAGGCTGGCTGAGGGGAAGGGGCTGAAAACTGAGGAAGTTTCGTGTTGACAATAGGTTTTGTCTGCTCTCAGACGTGCCCAGGACCAAAGCAGCCCCAAACCAGCCCCAGGTCTCAGGAGTAAAATGTAAGTTTTCAGTCACTTTCCGCTCCCTCCTCACCTCCCTCCCTCCCACAGGAAAAGCCCAGCTCACAGTTTTCAAAGAGTTAACAGACCTTTGGAAGAGTCCTTCTGTGGTTAGTGCTATTGTCTTTCTAGCTAGAAACATCCTCCTTGCTTGCTTTGGCTAAATCACACCTGAAAATATATCTTTAAACCAGAAAAGATTCACAGATCGACCACTTCTGTCAATTAAAAACTTTGTTCTTCCCTGGAATATGGCTATCTCCCTGGGTGCGCAGAAAGTGCATTAAAGAAGTAAAAAACACTCATAAAACGCATTTAATGATTTAACATTTAAGAGCAGTATTCTTGTTCATTACTGTAACTTTCTGATAAATTACCACCAATGAGGTTGCTCATGGGCTCAAAAGGTCAGTGTTATTTTTGCTGCTGAAATCATGGGGTCTGGGAAACAACTGTGTGTCAATTGCTGATAAACTGGAACAAAGACAGAAGAGAAAAACACTGAACATATAAGAATGCAAGTAAACCAGCAGGAAAGGAGGGGAGGGGAAGAATCTCATGGACAGTTTATTAAAAGAACAAAAGAATAAAATCTGGCGCATTTGTTTTCCATGGGTTCAGGAAGCCCGGTCTTTAAGCACCTACTATAAATAGAGCATTCTAATCCTTCATCAAAGCGGATAGTTGCCTGTACCAAAATGAATGAATTTTAGGTATACTCTGGGAAGAGGAAGATGTCCCTCCCCTCATAGTAGGAGAAAGATCTTTTGTTTCAATCCTTGCAGAAACTAGATATTCCAAAGTCTAAGAGCTGGAGAGATGAGGCAGAGTCTGAAACATGACATTTCTAGAAAAATATTGTTAGAGATAATAACAATATTAATAATATTAATAACAAGAATATTATTAGAGAATGGAATTAGCAGACATCTAATTTAGGATTGAATAATCTGGTTTTGAGAAAGATGGTCTTGAATTTATCATGTGGCTAACTTGAAAATCCTCAAGGAGTTCCCCTCGGAATGGAGGCTCTGTGAATTCTATAAACTTTGAAAAAGCATTTGATAGGGTTGATAGGGATATCATACAGAAAGTAATGGGAACTTATTTGAAATTCTGAAAAGGACACTTTTCAGTCATTTAGCCCTCTATAAAGGATTTGAGCGTAAAGTAATCCCAAAAAGCTACCTCAGAGCTATCCAAGTTAAAAACTTGGAGACAGGATACAGGAGCCTTACATTGTCCTTAAGAAAAAAAAGAAGAAAATCACTAAAAAGTTATTTCGTCCAAAAAACTGTAAATTGTTTCAGGCAAGCTTTATCTGATGGCCCAAAGCCCATTATTTTACAGGTGAGACAGCTTTGGCTAACAGCTTGGCCAGTAACAAAGTAGTATTAAATGATTCAATATACCACTCTGGCTCTCAGCTGTACGGGTTTAGGTTTGATGTTATTCAAAGCAACTCAACAAGGAGGTTGAAGAGGTTTGTTTCTTCAGCCTGCCCACTGAACCGAATGCCTAATGGGTAACTTTTAGGAGAGGCACTGAATATTCTTCAGGCAGGTCAAAGCCTGCACACAACAGTCAGTAAAGGGCTACGTTACTCTTTGGTTTCACACTTGGCAGCACAAAAGGGATAACAACATCCACTAACAGTCAACATCTTGCATTTCTGGAAAGGCATTCAAGCTGTGAACCAATAAAATATAATAAGGACTGTCCTTCACAAAAGATGAGAGCCTTCCTACTGCTAGGATTATTATGGAAAACCTGTTAGATCTCTACATACAGGCACTGTCAAAAAAGGACCTCCAGTGCAGATTGCATGGACTAGCCCAAAGACAGAACGTATTACAAAGCTTCCTGTTAGTCTCACACCGTAGCGATTCAACTGATGGCTCCCACAGACCAGAAGTAACTAGGGCTGCAGTGTGAATGGGGTTGCAGGGAAGGGAAGGAGAAAGGGAGCGTGTGTGGGATCACTCTGCTGCAACATGATGTGGGAGCACAGTTTTGTGCTAAAGAAGTGGGAAAGGGTGCTTTAACCCTTCAGCTGAATTTGTCCAATGAGTTGATGCATACCCCCAGATGCTCAGGAACCCAGCCTCTCAAGATTTCAGGCATTCAGGGGTTTCATATATGGGGACTTACATTGACATCCAGCCTGGAAACTTCTGCTTCAAAATAATTTGGTCTGCTTTAGAATTTATTTCTGAGTAACATACTCATTCCAAAGTGAGCATATCCATACAAGGTGCTAACCAGAAGTAATATTTCACTTGAACTGCAGACTCCACTGCAATCCAAATCAGTTGTCCACTGTAAACAAGCCCTTTCTTCAGACAAGTGGGAAGACAGCAAAGCATGCCATCTATTAAGGACAGCTCATGACACCTTTAAGGACAGCCATGTGAGCCCTCAACGGCACATTCGTGTAGTGAGGGCCAATATCTCTGGTTCACAGCAACATGTGAAATTGGGCAGACAGTTGCAGCTGCACTTGGCAAACAAACAGTGGTAACCTAAGCTTGACACTATAAATGAAGGTTATTGAACTACTGTCTTCATGAAAAGGCTAGAATCTGGCAAAAGGGCATGAGGAAGACAAAACAGAAGTTTAATTAACTTAACAGGAAAGCAAAAATGTCCTAGATAAAAGGAAAAGAGTAATTTCTGAGCCAAGTATTTAAAGAGTTCTCAGACCTTCCCAGGCCAAAGACTGTGTGTAATGCTGACTTCCTTCCAGCTCTGTCTGTGCCAGAAATAACTCATCAGTGGAGTATATCTCATTAGTGTACCTTTTACTAAAGCTGTTCTTGCAAAAGAAAGTGACACTTGCTGCTGACATGCTGCTGGCAAATGAGGAAGAAGGAAGCTGCGTTTATGAAGAGTCTAACACATTCCACTATCCTTCTGCTTGAGCACATACAATGCTTGCTGACTCGTAATGGCATGAGATAAAGACTTTTAAAAGCGGTCGAGCACGCGCGCCAGAGCAAGAGTGGATCTGCAGTGACCAAGAGGAGAAGGGGAGGATTGATTGGCCTCTTCAAGATCTTAGGGTATCTTTGGCATCTTTCAAAGGCTCATTAGCAGTTTACATCACTGATACTGTCTTTCGTGTCATGTTGTTCCTAGCCACAGCAGAGTGAACCAGGAGTCATCTATTACGGTTGTCACACAACATACTGAAATCTGGCCAGTTGGGTTGTAAGCACAGAACAGACTTTCACGTTGCCTGAAGACACAATACGTAACTCTTGACCTGAGAGATGCACTGAAAGAATCATATTACCTATATGGTTATGCATTCATCCACCAACTGGCTGTGGTGTGCCTGGTGTGCTCCAGTTCAGGGTCTGAGCTTTGATTTAGAAAGAAAAGAACATTTCTTTTACAGTTTCAAAGAAAATAATTCACATGTGAATAGAATGGAGCAGCTGAAATAGTGTCTGCTGAAGTCTGCAGAGAGCCTGAAATCAAAGGTCTGAGAAGAGTAATTACCTTCCACCCAGGTATCTCACTGGGCTCCAAAACTCAAAGACTGGCTCTGTGAAGGAAAAAAGGACAGAAGTAAAAAGTCTGTGTTAACCATTTTATTGCTGGACAGCAGTCTATGGAGACTGGAATTTAAACTAGTTGGACAGAGATGAAAAGACAAGATGGATTAGAAACACAAAGCCAGCAGAAAGAAGGAAGGGAAGAGATTGTGGAGGACCTAGTGGTGGAGATTATTTTCCTGCTGAGCAATAGTTACAGTACTGATAATATCTGAGGAACTTTCTAACAGTAACTGTAGGAGGGTTTTTTTGTTTGGTTTTGGGGCTTTTTCTGTTTACCAACTAGCCTCCACACGGGACCTTTGGTCCAGTCTCACAGTGCAGAGTTCTGTGGGTCCAGAGGAGAAGGCAGTACTAAATTTATAGCCCCAACTATCATTAAGGATGGAACGTAGTCCTTTCCAGGAATAAGTGAGACACTCCTCCCACAGCCAAAGAGAGGGGCTTTTATCTTNCACTGCATGCATATAGCCATTTCCTGAAACATTTCAAATTTGTTTTCCTTAGGTTATTTGTGTCTACAGCCACCAGCTGGTCTGTGTCAAAGCTGATATGTTCAACATATTATTCCATTATCCTATTAGGCTGAACATATCCTTCCTCCCATGAGAGCTGTTAAAATATCAGTCTTACAGAAGAGAGGCAGCTTTAGTCCCACTGTCACCTCCTTTCTCCTTCCAAGTAACACACTATCCTCAGTGATCATATGGCATATAGCTAACTTTTTAGCCTATCTTGGTATTTTGTGTTTCTACCTGCAAGAACTGATACCTGACCATTTAATATCCAGCTATCTCACTGAACAAGCCACACACATGTATCCAGTGGCTGAAAAAAAAAAAGCTCTGAAGGCTTGAAAGAGGCAGTGCCTGATGCTTTCTTTTTTTTTCAAATTTCCTATATTGTATTATAGGACCCTATAATTTGAAATTATCGCTTCCCCTCCATAAGATATCAGTCATATTTCCAAAACTGATCTCTTGATCTTAAAAAGTCTTGGAAAACATCTCCAATTCAGGTCAATGACATTTGAACTGAGGAAACGGTCACCTTTGGTTTTCCTCTGCAGGCTCCTCATGCCCCTGGGAAAGGGAGAACAGAAATTCCTGGATGGATTCCATGACCCCAAGGACTGAACATTCCTTGCTTGAGGAGCCTTCCCAACCCCTGCAGCAGCTACAACTAAGGCCACTTGTGTCAGCAAAGATTATTCAAAAGATGCCATTTAAAGTTGGTAGGGGTAGAAGGCACTGGGAGAGGAAAGAGAGGGAGAGAGAAAGCACCACTGATGGGTACAGAGGCAACCAACACGCAGACAAATGAGCCTGCATCAAAGAGATGTAGGGCCTCCCGGGGGGAATTCTTAACAAAATCACTGGCAATAATATGAGCACTAGCTCTTGCTTCTCTCCAAGAAACAACTCTGGGTGAGAAAGACCCTAAGCAAAGGACCCTTCTCCTTTTTACACCCCAGAAAGAAATGTTTTTGGAAACAATACATAGCCCCCTTCATTTGCATGCCTGGAGATTTCCACTTACCTCACGCCCTAAATTTTCACAGGATCTCATAACTGGTGAGGGAACAAACATCCCCAGATGAAGGGGCTGTTTGAACTGGAGGAAAATGTAACACATGTTCCCTGGACAGATCACCTGCAAGACATGGCCCATGGATAGATGTAAGAAAGAGGAGAGCAGGGAATGAGTGAGTGTGGCAGGGGTGTGTGATGGATAACTAGGGCTTGCAGGGATAAGGAGCTGGGATAGCACATTGTCCCATAAACTGCTAGCCCAGAGCCTCCTTACCAAATCAAATCTCTAACTGATCAGATAGGCTGTTCACAGCACCTGGTGACAATAAAGGAGCTTTTTTCCCCCCTTTTTTTTCCTTTATCAGTGGTAGCATAAAAAAAGGCACTACTTGGCAAAAGGCAATGCTACAGCACATCTTCCCCCAACACGCGCTCTACTTGATTTGGTCTCCAGAGCAAACAGCAGCCTGCAGAGGCTTCATATCCATGTTTTACTACCTGCTTACTCACCTTTTACATCTTTTGTTCCACAATGGGAAGCAGTCACAAGCATGTCACTCACAAACATGTTGACGTTCAGTTCAGTTCCTCCTGGTCCGGCATAATGACAACCACCAGCATCAGCCCAGTTCCAGGAACTGAATAAAATAAAATAATGTTTAAAAGACTCCATCAAGCCAGGCCGTGCCCTGGGAAGTCCCTCTAGCACAGCCTTCTCCTCCTGTGTTTATCAGAAAAATCAGTGAAGAGCACATATACACTTACCTACTCAACCACCTTCCCCTCCTCTCCCTGACTTAGCAGAGCATTATCGAGCACTTCAAGCAGAGGTGAAGATGTGTGAGTAGGGACCATATGGCTCCTTCAAGAGGCACCAAAACTCATAATTGTCCCAGGAAGACAGTGTTCATCTCTACTACTGCTGCATCCTCTCCACCTATAGATTTTTTATGATTCTGTAACACAAGGGTTGTATGTTCTCCCCAGAGAGGTGGGCAGTGGTAGGTGAAAATTAACAGACATGCACCTAAAACATAAGAAGTTAATGAATAAACTGATATTAGGGCAGAATGGTAGGGGTCAATATCAGTAGTTCCCATTGAGAGTGGAACCATTTAGAGATGATGGCAGAGGGGCTTTTAAGGGTGTTTATGCTGAGAAGCTGTCACTGAGCAGCGGTTCCCAACAGAGGAGAGCAGCAGTGGTACCATTATTGTGGGACAGGACAGTTGGGGGATGCCAGAATGTCCCTTACATGTGCTGGGACTCAGACCGTACCCAGCCTCTTTTCTAATACACAGCGGTACCATTTTTCATACCTTTCCTTGTTGGATTGCTTTTATCACCATAAATCCAGATGTTCAGGCTTTGGGAGTGAAGAAGCAATTGTACCAAAGAGCTGCTCAGTGCTGCAAAACAGCATCAGGTTAGGCTGTGGTCCTGAGGAATTGCAAGACTCATGAGATTTACTTGGACCTCGCATTCAGCATAGAAAAATGTGATACGCTATCCCATCTGCTGGTCCACACTTTTCTGTTCATGTTATGTGCTTAATTTCATGTTAGCTATTACAGGTCTTCAAAGCTTCCTTCTAACATAGTGTAATTTTCCACCGTAAGCAAGCCCTCTTTAGAAACCACTGCCAAACTACCTGGGAAGCTTTGTGTACACAAAGCTGTAGTTTTTGGTGTAGAAGTTCTCCCCAAGGCTAGAAGCAAAATCTTAGCAGAAGGATTCCTCACTGCTTACAGGTACAAAGAACCATTCTCTAGCCATGTTCAGTCACAAGATCTTGAATTACCAGTCCTAGAATAATGCTTACTTACAACACAGTGATTTAGCAGAAGGATGGAATAAAATAGGTGAGAGAAGCAGCAGCATAGAAATACCCTCCGACTGACCACAGTTTAAAAATGTTAGCGCCCAGACCCTGGAGCCACAGATTACTGGACAGAGGCTGGGAGCAGCAATAACAGTTGCCTGCAAATGGTGTTCATAATGATTGTGCAATTTGATCCAGCTATCATGAAAATGGATGGAAGTAGCATGCACATGTCTTGCTGCCTGCACCAAACAATGGCTAAAACTGGGCAGAGGGAAAGATGATGCAGTGCAATTTCCAAATAATTAGTATGCCTGTAGCCTTTCTTCACCTTTCCATCTCCTTATGCATTAGACAAAATATTCATGTCCCCAGCAATAACCCTTCCCAGTTTAAACCTCCGCATATCATTCTTTCCTCCTGCTTCTGATTTGCCAGTGATTCAGCTTCCCTCACCCATGTATGCTTGACCTATAAGTATGTTCTCCCTTACATTCATACACTCAAACAAAACTTCTAAAATGACAACCAGCTTGTTTCTCAGCTGCCTGCTTAAAATTCACAGCTTCTATATGGGCTGGATGAACTCAGACGCATAATCAAACTGGTGCTTGTTGTTTCTGTTACTCCTTTGTCTTATTTCTATGTCTAATTCTTTTACACTGTATTCTTTTTTAGCTTGTGCAATGTGTACAGCTGCTAGCAAAGCAAGAGCCAAACTTAACAGTGAAAGAAATATTTAAGAAGCAGAGAACTCAATTTAACCCACAGAAAATGTCTCTTTGGTGGTTCAGCATCAGCCAGACACAGGAAGCACCTAGGTGGCTATTCTTGGGCCTTTACCACGAACTGGAACACAGTGTTTTCCATTCATGCTATGGACTGTTCTGCCACATCACCTTGCTGTCTGATCCTTGACAAACAACAGAGGGAAGCATTGAAAACCATCTAATGCCTGGCCTCTCAGGGTGACTTACCTTGTTTAACAATGAGCCCTTTGGGTTTATTGAGCCTCCGCATCTTGTGCGTGCTGGTACATGTTAGCAGTTTAACTGAGGTGAAGAAAAATAGCACTTTTATGAGTTGCCAGGCTAGTGAACAGTTGGAGCGAGAAAGTCTTGCTGCTCCTGACCAGAATTGCTCACCTTCAGGGGCACGTAACTGAAATACCATAACAAAGGATTGATTATGTTACAGCTGAGAAACACAGGAATGTCTTCCTGAGCACAATTCCAAAATGTGGTCTTCATAGAGAGAGAGCTGGGGGAAAAAAAAACAGAAAGCAAGCAAGCAAATAGGAAGACCCTCCAAAAGAAAAAGGAGGCCTCATAGACATGAGGTGAGAGGCCATGCTGAGCTGTCCAAGGCAAAGAGAAGAGTTGCCACCCAACTTGCTGCAAGCACTCTGGCAAGGCACTGTCCAGTTTAACTAGTCAGAATGTTTTCAGGCTACACCAGAACAAATAAGGACCTGGGTTAGTAACCTTAATAAGACTAACTTTCAGAATAATTTAGAGGCACTTTTGCTCTTAAGTTGCTTAACTGCTTTTAGAAATCCTTTGTGGTTGCCCCATTCCCACCTAACTTCTTAGCACCTCCCTAAGGGCCTTAGTCTTGATGCTGAGTCAAGTAGTGTCACCTCAGGGAGGAGTATCCTGGTGAAGACAATTGAGTCTCCATCATTGTCCCGTTTAAGAGTGGGGAAACCTGCCTGAAGTAAATGACTGGAAAAGTCAACAGAACAAGCTGCTTTACAGACCTGAGCTTTCTACCCAAAATTGAGCAGGATTTTATTTCCTCTGGCCTCCCTCAGGATGACACAGCACAGGTGTTACCTGATCAGAGTAGACCTCTTGCACGAGTGCCCCCCAGTCTAGTCCATCCCCTGCTGAATACCAAAAACTGCAACGCCCATCCCTTCTCAATGATATATTACACTGGGTCCAAACCTGAAGTCATATCCGCATACAGGCTGTGACCACAGTGCCACAGAAGCCAGCAGAGCCACTCACAGGGTGTTGTGAGATGCACTGCATCTTGCATGTTAACAGCAATAATTGTATTTGATACGGGTCCTTCACGGAGTCATCTGCAGGCTGAACAGTTTCCCATTTAATCTGAGTGGGGACTGAATTAGTTGGGAACCTGAAAGCCCACAGACAGCAGAGGGAGCTCTCTCTGCTCCCTGTCCTCCAGCTCAAGCATCCTGTCAAGAGTTTAACAACTAAAATTAAATGCAAAAATGACACTCGGTGGTCATCAGAAAAAAGAGAGGTACAACTATACACACGCTGCACTTGCAGCACAAACGCTGCTGAACTATTACACCAAGTTAGATGCCCAAATTTGGGGCTTAAGAACGGCTATGTTTTGGAGATTTTTTTCCCCTGCTGTACAGCCCAACCATTAACAGCCTGCACCAAGCGCATCAGGCACAAAACACAGTGATCAAAACACTCATTTAGTCCAGATTCTGGTTTGTATCTAGAGTTTCACTGGGGATGTTGAGATGGAAGCGAGGTCTGGACAGGACTGCTGGAGCCACCAGTTTTGGTCCCACCTTTAATGCTGTGCTGCTGGAAATCCCCATGAAGGCTCCCTCCCACTTCTGCACTGTGACAGCCTCCAACTGCTGGATGTGGGTGCAACACTGAGTTCCCCAGTGAATCATGGTGACCTCCCGTGACAGTCACTAAAGACAAGATGGCCATTTTGTGAGCTGAATCCCATCAAGTTAGTGGCTGAAGCATTTCTGTAAATACCAACGTCAAGGAGCTAAAGAAAGAAACAGTCAGGGGTGAAATGTCAAGTTTATGCTATTGAAATACAAGGCAGATGCTTCCTAGTCTGTTTACCGGCACATGACTGGTGGTTTGTTGTCTGCAGTTCTGACAACCCAGGGTTTCTAGATCTGTGAGGAAAAAACCCAGTCCCCAGACTCCAGAAGTTACCTCTTACCCACCATGTGCTTTCCAAGCTAAAGGAACAGCAATTGCCTCTACTCTGCAAAGCCAACTTGCTCAGAAAAAAACCCCAAGCGCTTTAGAGAGCCTTTTTCTGCTTCCCCAGCAAGCAGAAGGAAATGCTGTAAATAAGTGGAAAAGCTCGGTGCTGCCACTATTTCCTGACTCTCAGCACCAAATGAGAACATAGATGTCTGTGATCAAGGAGAATATTCCTGAAGACAAACTGCCATAGAAGGAGCCAGGCTGGAGGCCTTCCCTGCACTTGAACAGCGCTGCTGACTCCTCCCTTGGCTAAAGCAAACTGCATAGGTAAAGGAAAAGTGCATGTACTGAAGATATAAGTTGTGATAGCACCTGGAAATCCAGGATGAAACCATCTCTGAGCACTCAGACAGTCAGGGTGACTTTCGGGAATGAGGATCTACTGACACTGGCACGTGCGGATGGGATGGACACAGCTGCACCAGTAAGCAGCTGGAAGGGAGCATGGAGAGGACAGCTGGCAGGAGTCCTGGGACACCCAGAAAAATGGCACCACGCGGGTGCTGGGGCTGCCACAGTGCGGGGAACCTGTCAGCAAGGGCCAATAAGTGCTTTAAAGCTGGTGGCTGAGCAGATCTTTTAGGATGCAATTCTTCAGTGAAAGGTAAGAAAGAAGAGGGCAGGAAGGCAAAGGTTACAAAGCTTTTACTTCCCCAAGGATGAATATAAACATGCAGAATGAGTAGGCATGGACTAGAAAGCAGATTTGCCAAGGCAGCAGATGTAGGCAGAGTGCTGGGAGAGACCAGGCCCAGGGCTGTGGGTACCACTGCTGTGATTCCAGCATAAGCCTTAGGAGCAAGAAGCCCAGGCTCTTCCCCCACCTCTTGCCCTAGGCCCCTCTACTGTATCCATGCAGTAACAGCAATATCTCAGGTTCATAGCATCAGTGCCTACAAACTGTAAAGACCTTCTGTGTCAAAGACTCCTCTGGTACAAAGAAAAAGGAAGCATCTGAGTCAAAAAGCAAGACTACCTCAGCACACTCGAGAATTGCAAAGCACAAAGAGGAGTGTGGAATCAGCCGAAAGAGCAGTCATCTCCACAGCTGTCATCTGCAGCCTCCTGGAAATTTCTCATCAAAAGGGCCCTGTCAGCCTGCACACCACCTCTTCACCCAGCTTCTCAGTCTCTGACCTGGTTTCTCCCAATGGTGCTATTCTTTGCTTCCACTTTCCTTCTTGGTCCTATATGACTCCCTCAAAGAAATAGCAGAGTATCAGCTAGTATATCCTGGGATGCCGGTGCAGAGAGATACGGCCAGCCTCAGTGCCTCTCCCTCACACAGCACAGCATGCATCTTTTCAGGAAGCAGGACAACATAGGGCAGAAGGGAATAAAACAGCAAAGAAACAAGAGCAAAAATGAAAAAGCAGTAGAACAGATGCATGAAATTAAATGGAAAAAATACCCCAAAAAAGTGAGGAGGAGAGGAAGAGTGCAGCCACTTTCACAATACAGCACAGGTAGAAGCTGAGGAGACAGGGAATGTAGCAGACACAATAAACTCAGGATTTATGGGAACAAAAGGGTTTTATTCTATTCCTACCATTATCTCTGCCAGCAGTCCTGCCCTGTTCCCCACCCTGCCTATGCAAATTCACCTTCAGTTACCTCAGGAACATTAATTACAGGAAGATGCCCTGCATGTATCAAATTAGTGCCTTATGAAAGTCCATTCAGGAAACATCTATGCGATCCTTATTCAGTTAGCAAGAGGGGATGGAGTGGGGATGCCAACCAAGGACGGGGTTTTACGCAAACACTTGTCTCAGGACTGATAGGCCAGCAGTGCACTGCAGGCACAGCGCAGAGGGACCACCTCCCACCTGCTCTGTTCAGAGTACTGATGCAGCCTCATAATTGGTGCACCAAAACCATCATATTTTAGAGCTGAAAAATTTCTAGGAAAGTGCTGGGATGAACAACTGGACCAGGAGATGTCCACAGGGGATATCACCATTTTTGTCTACATGAGAGCCTAAGAACAATGAGCCTCAGTTGTCTTTGGAAGGTGTTTTAACCTCAGAGCTTTGGTATGAACTTATGGCATTGGAAAAAGCAGCCAAGTCACTTGGAGCAACAACAAAGATCATAGCACTCCAAAATGTTTCCCCTGTAGCTGGAGTTGGGAAAAGGTGAGATTTCCATTTGCAATACACAGAGGTCTTGAATGCCACAAAATCAACTAGTTGAAACTGTGCCCATGACACACTGGTGCACGTCTTCAGCACATTTCCTTAGGTGCTGTAGAGAGATCTCATATGGAGGACACAGCCACAGACTAATACCTCTGCTTCTCGAGGCAAGGTATAGTAGAGTTTAGGAACATGGTATCTCACAGAAATGCCCCATTCTCCTGCTTGTGCTGCCCCAGGGAAGTGGGATGTAACATGCTGCCAACAGCTGTCAGCGAACAAGATTGTCCACACGGCAGCTGTAAGACGAATGGGACTGAAGACAGATAAATTCCTGTCTCTGACAATAGCTGATGGGCTCCAGGCAGACTGGCAGCTGCAAAGCACCCAGCTCTCTGCTCTGGTTCAGCTGACCAGGCACCTCTGGGACTGTACTTTGAGCTGGTGAAGAAAAGAGGCAGAACAAGTCTGCTTCAGTCTATTTTTGTACTGCAGATCCATCTGCTCCTCTCCACAGCTGGCAAGGCCTGGAGCTCAGCTTAGATCCTCCCAACAAAAGCCTCTTTATGAGGCATGGGAATCCCCCATCACTATCAACACTATTTGGATTGGATTGCCCAGGCCGAGGCTATTTTGGGCACCAGATGTGGCTTCTCCATCTTGCTGAGCACAGGGATGGAGCTAGCAGATGCCTCGCCACAACAGTACCCAGCCATACCATCAGGAATAAACTCTGAGCAATGTGGAGGCTCTGATAAGCCCACAGGATCTGGGGGGATAGGACGCAAAGCAGAGCCCAAGAGGAGGAGTTCAGGGAATGGGTTTCACAGGTGAGACAGAGCAGAGATTCCACCAACACAGAGAACTGTTTTTGAGAGAGAAAGACAAGAGTAACATCTGGGTGGAGCAGAGATAATCAGAGTCTCTGCCCTGAGCAAAGCACTATCTCACCCCACATCTAGACCAGAGATCTTCATTCCACAGACCCTGTATTCTGGAGAGCAACTGCTACTCTGTCTGGCCAAAGCAGAAACCTTCTTTTTTCTCCTTTCCTCTCTATCCAGGCAGTAACCTCTCCCTTCGTGTTAAGGCTTGACATCTGCTTGATCCTATCAGGAGAGAGCTCCAAGCTCTGTGCTTCCCGCTGACACATATGCAGCAGAAAGCTCTCCCAGCCTCTCCTTCCTCTGTTATCTTACCGTATGGATGCTATTTCCTGTGTTTATTTTTCTTGTCTGCCTAGCTGGCCTGGAGGGTCTCACCTGCTGGAAAACTGCCATTGCTTTTCCATCTGCAACACTGACCAAGGATTAGCAAAAAAATAGCCTTAGGTCACTTTTAGTTTCCTTAGGATGCCTGACTACCAGCAGAGGCCAAAGGCCACAGATGCTGAGAGAGAGCAGGTTCCTGTGCGTCTTACCTGGAAGCTGACATCAGCAGATGCATCTCTTTAGGAAGCAGAACAGGGACACGTGTTTTACAGCACTGGGATTCATCCGGTGTAGAGAGAATGCAGCCACCTGGAAAACGCCAAACTCATGGCTACATGCACAAGGACCTCCCTTCAGAGAGAGTGAACGTGTCTGTGCAGCAGGCAGAATCCAGCCTCTTCCAAGAGCTGATAGACTCACAGGCTTCAGTGTTCAGTGTCACCCACGTGTCACTGACATCCTGACCCCAGGATGCAGCCTTATGCTTTTGAAGGGAAGAAAGCATTAAACTCTCCCTGGGAGGATTGTATGGATCACACAGTGCTTCCAGATCAAATGCTGATCCAAAGATCCTCCTGCAAGGGAATCAGAGACTGCTGTTAGCATGCAGAGAGCACATCCCTACCTCCAGCCACACAGTGAAAACCTACAGGAACATTGTTGCTACAGTTCTTTTGGAAGTCCAGGTAGTGCTGAATCCTCGAAAGGGAGAGACAGGCCCTGTATCTCAGATAAATGTCTTGTGCTTCCCAGGTCTGGCATATGGCAGGAAAGGAGGGATCATCTGCAAATGTAGAACCTAGGGTGGGAAGGAACTTGCATGGGAAGCAAGTGCTCAGATAAAGCAAACTGTAAAGGTTTCTAATTAAAAAGTGTTGGCTCAGTCCATAAGGAATAGGGGATCTTGGATTCAGTTTAGTTGCAGATGAATGTTACTTGGGTTAGTTCTGCAGATTGGAAGGCCTCCGTGCAAGTTAGGGATATTACTGTATATTTCCTCTGGAAGGAAATCAGAATGCTATTTCCCATTAATTAAGAAAGGACGCAGCTGCAGAACAAGCAGCTGACTCTCAGCTTTAGCTGAGGCATTGAGTTACCAATGGTGGGAGAAAAGACTACTTCTGTTTTTCTAATGCAACCTTTAGCATTTTGATCCTTCTGGAATCAGAGGATGATCTTGAGGAGGGTCTGACATTTTTTGCCTCCACCCTATTCTTTTAGTGCTTTTGGCATGAATATAAAGAAAGGCAGGAAACACTTGGAATACTAGACTGCTCCCAAATGGCAGGCACCTCAGAAACGCGGCAACCAGTTGTCCTTTAAGGTGCTGAGTGCTTATGTAGCCCAGCACCCCGGTGCCAGTGCTGGGTGCTCTCCTCTTGAGGCTCTGCCTTTGAGCAGCCATAATCTTTGTGAATCAACTGCAGCTCTGCCCCTGTAGCCTCTCCAGGACTGGGAATGCAAACATTAGCCCTCTTCACCTCGATGTCTTTTGGTTCTGCAGAATAACTTCACCATCTGATGTGTTACCACCACAGAACAGCTTCGATTTAGCAGCACATGATTCCCAGTTGTCTGCAAAGGGGCCCCATATATCACAGCCCCTGCCACAAGGGCTAGCTCAGAAAAGCTGACTGTGATTGCTCACAGTGATGGTTAACAGAGGAGATGGTATGGCAGGAGTTCACCCAACAGCAGGCAAGTCTCGGAGCTACCATGCGTCACCTGGAAAATTGGCCACATCCTCTGGATGATGGAATTGTTTAATACCACAGGATCCAGCGTGCATGGCAGGGCTGCTCAAAAGACATTAATGTAGGAAATAATACTGTTCAATGCCAACTTAAATGCTTGATGGGTTATCAAGTAATTTGAAAGGATGGGAGTCCTCCTTGCCCTGGGATTCACACCACCACAAGCCACAGTCTTACTTTGCAAGACACTTTTCTTTTTATGGCCCAGTGGTAAGAGGTTGTATCAGCATGGATTCAAAATGACCTTCATCCAGCCTGGATCAGCATGGTCAGAGGTGCCAGGTCCAGTGCACCTGCACTGCAGAAGGCTTCAACATCTGCCACTGTTCAGCCCTTCAGCACACCTCCAAAATAGGAACTTGGCAAACAAATCTAACAGAGTGCATTGCAAAGCAGAACATTCTGCCAAGTCCCAACACCAGGACTGCATGTTATAGGGCACTTGCCAATTCCTGAGTCAACTTTATTTATTATACACTAGAAAGGTCATGATGAATCTCAGAAGATAAAATCTATGTCTGTCAAGCCGCCTTCCTTATTTTCATTGGCCCAGACTCTCACGTTCCACACCAACAATAACAGGACATGGGTTCAAGAAGGCACCATGAGTGCAGCTTACCCTGAGATGGCCCAGGCTTGTTTTGCATTCTTCATAAAACTGATCCAGGCTGCTCAATTCTCTCTTTATTTGGACTTTTTTATTTTCCTGGATGCCATCAACGCACCGCACAAGAGCCTTATACCCCTGGGAATCCCAAAGCACAGGCACAAGCTTTCACAGCCCACATGACGCCAAATGCCCAAATGATGCAGCTGCAAGTTCTCCAGTGACATGAAGTATCCAACTGAGATACGCTTAACTCCCATTTAGAAGTAATATTCTGGACTAATACCAGCCCAAAAGACATCCCCATGACCTCATCAACAGCTGAGGCAGCGAGATACCCCCCTCCACATGGATTTTCTTCACTGTCATTATGAGCTGTTATCTAATCTCCTTGCCTTAGATAAGGCAAAAAATCATAGCTGCTGAGGGCTCTGGGCAAATCCTTGGCAAACAAAGCCTCAGCGATTGTAGCTCCAGTGCTGTCAGTGTCCAAGCTAGCAGGTTTAGAGACCACCCTGGCCTCTGTAGAAGTTGCAGTCACCTCTCTGGATTGCCGCTAGACACTCCCAAAAACCACAGTCGCAGGTTTGGAGTTCAGTGCAGCAGGCTCAGACCACACAGTATGGGTCTGCTCTCCAAATAACCTCATCTTCACACAGTTTATTCTGAACCTGCAGACTGAAAGCTCTTTTCCCCGTCCTCACCTTTCACCTCCTAAAAAATCACCATGCTACTCTCAGACCCAGACTTGGCTTAGATCATTTTCTTTGATGCATTGCAAGAACTCCAATTCTCAGAATGAATTTCTGATTTTCTGAGATCTGGGTAGTACTCTCCTGTCACATTGCAGGATCACAACAGTCACTACTGCAGTCACACAGCAGAGAAATGATACTGCTTTTAAGAGTGGCACACCTTACAGCCAAAAACCAGCAGTCCCATCCTCTGGGACATTTCAGAGGAACCGTCCCCAACATTCAGAAGTGTCCCCTTTTCTTCTCAGAACAGCACTGAAGAGGAGATTAGGAAGTCAGGGAGGAATACAGCTCCACTTACTATTCAGCAAGGCTCCAACCTGCAGCGAGTCACATCGTCTAACTTGAGGTGCTTATTTGCAGTATCAGAAAGGTGGATTCCTCTCAGGATCACTCCGAGATGGCAGAAGTCTCACTCCCTCCTCTGAATGAACACACAAGGAATCTCACTGCTTAGCTGGTCACTTCAGCCAAATGCAGGATAGTGGGAATCCTTCCTGTGAAAGTAAATTGTTGAGGTCCACAGGGCCTCAGAAAAGGTGCTCAGAGCTTTTAACTCCCCAAAACTTCTTGAAACACATGATGGCCAAGAGCCCAGCAGGCACTTGTATGTACTATTCTTAGCAGCAAAGGCTTCCTGTTTGGGGGTAGAAGTGACAAGGAAGATCCTGCTGCTTTAAATACTGTGAAAAGCTTTTTAGCCAAAAACATTATCCATCCATTAGTAGGGAAAACACCATCCTCCAAGGCCCCATCCTACTTCACCATTCCTAAATGTGGTCAGTTTCCCTGGAAGTGCAGTAAACATTACACTATTGAGCTAGATTATCCTCAGACGGGTCTTAGTCTACAGCAAAAGCCCTGCAAAGTCTAGTTTCTCTGGGTGACTATGCCAAGGTGCTTATCTCTGAGCAGAGATTTCCAGATCAGGCCAATTGTGTTGTTAAACTGGGAGCTCTCTCTGTTCTTTCAAGTACTTGCTTTCTTCCCAGGGCCAGGTATGACCATTGTTCCCCTGGGCTCCTGCAGACACCCATTGTTCCTCCGAGCTCCTGGCCTTTGATGCTGCAGAACAAAACGCACAGTGTTTGTGAAAGGAGGGAAAAATCAGAGAGCTTTTCAATTACACAGTTGGTTGAACAGCTCAGGCACAGCTGGCCACAGAGCACCAGGGTGCCAGCACCTCTCCACAAACTGGGGCCTCCAGCGAGGCCTCTAGCCCAGCTGCAAAGCGAACCAAAAGAGGGAATGACCAGTAGTTGATGGTTATCTGCTGAACTTTCATTTCATCACTTTCCAATTCCAAATGCTCCTGGATTGTACAGACTTTCGCTAACCTCCTCAAACACACATTTAGTAGCCACCAGCTGGAAAAAGATGGAAATTATTCCTGCTTCATCCTGTCAGCATTGCTCAGAATTGGCTTGAGAGTCACCACAGTAGCATCTAGATTCACTGCCTCCATTTCCAGACCAATTTGGCTGACATTAGGCGGGGGCTAGCTCAGTCTGAGTGGCATTAGCAGAACAGGACAGGGGTCTGAAATTGTGATGGTCTGACATCAGGTCTGAGGTGCACCAGCAGGGCCACGTGGGAGGGCCAGCAGGCTGGAATGCTCCAGCCACAGCTGGCAAAGTTGTTTCACGGTCCAGTTATGGACCTTTCAGATTTTGCTGTGTAACATGCTGTTCCTGACACTGCAGTGGTTTGGGCAAATGCAGTGTTCAGTATACAGCTGTAAACATTTTCTCTTATTACCAAGATGACAGATCCCAAGATGTCAGAAATGTGAGGGGTCTTCTAGTCCATCTGAGTCTGTCACCTTAGTCCATGCTAATATCTTCTGCAAAAGAACAGGCAGCGCCAGGGAGAGAGCTCTCTGGAAGGAAGCTATAGGGAAAAAGCTGATAAAATAATAAGAAAACACTTGCACAAGAAGGGGCCAGCCAGCCGGATCTCCCTGGGACAAAGGCACTCAACCTCTCTTTTACAAATATATTTTATTATTTTAATGCTTATTAAGAAATGTAACCAAGACAGACTCAGCAGCACCAGTGGCTCCTCACTGCCCAGCAGTCTGATGACTTCACAGATATGAAAACTTCACAGATTAAAAAAAAAAACAAACCCAAAACAAACAAAACCAACTTTGGTCAATGCACTTTAAATATATTTGCATGCACAGATTCTCCCACCCCCTTCCCTCCCCTCCCAGTGGTAACTGTCAAACAGAGGGAAAACAACAACTATATTCATAAAACATTTAAATTAAAAGAGTAATTGTTTTATAGTGACAGCATGTGCAGCAGCGTGTTCATAGTGTCTTGGCTTGCAGACCACAGAGACAACCGCTCCACAGGACACGGTGCAAGAACACCAGCTCCTGAGGCAGAGTGGGAGAAGCAAAGGATGTTCTCAGATCAACAGGTTCCAGTCTTGATTTCAATACATCCTTGTGCGAACAGTCCCAACAGACAAATAAGACAGGGAGTTACAGACAACACTGCCCCAGTTTGGGGATTCTCAGTCTGTCAGGGTTAGTCACCTCTCCTGCAGAGGAGGAACTGGTGTGATTTTAGTTACTCTTGATGTGTTTTACTGTAAAGAAGGTGAAAAGCTCAGGACTGGGAAGAAACAAACTCTCTAGTATGACTCAGTGCAGTTTGATGCCCAAAACAAATTGGAAGAGAAATTACTATTAGGCAGCTAATCTTAGCAAACACTAGAGAGTATTCCACCGTTTAAATTGATCGCAGCACTGTTACAGCATGCTTGTCCTTCCCACCGAACA
Organism: Sula dactylatra; assembly: GCA_013389905.1. NCBI lineage: Eukaryota > Metazoa > Chordata > Aves > Suliformes > Sulidae > Sula > Sula dactylatra. The sequence continues at coordinate 37,515 of WEKW01003600.1, read as the reverse complement.
TAGCTGGATTGATTTGTTTTTAGGTGGGGCTCATGTTCGTGAAGCAGAAGGGCTCTTGTTACACCTGGACACGCTAATGAAATGAGACAATGCATCTGAAAAGGATATAATCCATAAGAACCATCTCTGCCTCAGTCACATATAGACCATATGAAGTCAACCCTCCGCACACATTGGGCAAGGTTGCCCCTCTGCAGTGACCCCAGGAGAGCCATAAGATGTCCATCCTTTCCAGAGTCCTTCCTCAGCAAGTTGCACCTTGGTCTCACGCCAGCACTGCTCCCCAGAGACCATCTGTGCAGTCCCCAGCACGTCCCAGCACATTCCTGCTCCCCTGAAATCATCCCAAACACCTACCCTACAAATCTTCCTTCACCACGAAGATATCCCACTAAACCTAACCCTTCAGTCTGCTCCCACACCTTAGAGACTTTTCTATATCCATCAGCATCCCCTGGAGCCTCTTTTCAAAGAATGATGAAAGATTCAGACTACTCCATATAACTCCTAAGTCCACCTGCACAATAAGCTTCCTAGCACCAGCTGGGATTCATGGCAAACCCTTTCTGTCTACAGTAACCCCAGCTGCTCCACCATGCCAAATTGCTTCTTTATTCAAGAGCTGCAGTTCAAGCTTGCACAGAGCTTTAAAATATTACTGATCTAAAAGAAACCCTGCAGGACAAAGCTGTAAGTGCATTTATTTGCACACACAAAAAGCAGTACCCTATTAAGGAGAGGGCCTCAGGAAGAACTCTTGACAAAATTACTCCTGGAAACTGATCAAACTTAACTTTCTCCAAAACCCTGTAAAGCAAATAAACCCTGGAGCCTAAGAGTCTCCAGGGAATGGTGAAATTCATGGAATGCCTTCATGCCAAATGAGGCACCACATCTCTCTATGGCTCTTGAGCCATTTTTAGTAAGATGTTCCAGTTCAATGAAATTGGTCTCTTCTTACCCCAGCTCTTACTCTCTGGACTCACTGCACTTTGGATTCCTAAGGAGGTCTTCTCCAGCTTCTCCTGATGATCACCTCATTCTTCCCTTTGTCTTGGTGCCATCTTTGTTTATCCAGAACAGCTATATTTCAACAGCTAAACATTCTCCAGATACGAGGAAAATGTGGATATGAGTGGAGAGATTAGGAAAAAATTGTTTAACTTTCACTTTTCTAATGATCCCTGCCCTATGCAGTTTAGAAAAGAGATACTTTTCTCAAGGGTGGAGAGTGCTTCCAGGAGGAGGAAAGAGTGCACTTCATTGACGGGACTCTCAAGCTTCTTTCTTTTCTTTTAAAAAAAGAAAACCTTGAAGTCATGATCCCCAGGAACCACAAAGTAAGAAGTCCAAAATTCTGTTCAAAAGGTTCACACTCCCTCCAACAACTACTTCAGAAACATCTTCTGAAGGTCCATCTCAGACATATGTTTGCCAGAAGGCACACAGCACATGGTGCAGTTGCCATCCCTTCCTTCCTGTGACTACAGACTTCCAATTCTATATAAAACATGCTGCCTCCTTACCCCTGCTGCACTTCCCTCTGCATGCATCCCCTGGCCCCTTCACACACCCTCTGCATTTAAATCTGAATCGCTAATATTGAAAGGGACTGGACACACTTGGGGGGCATCTCAAACAGCAACAGAAAAGCTAATTTCAAGACACCTGGAAGCTCAGTAAGCTCACATGATGATCTGTTTGGGCAGGAAAGTTTTCCAGAGGGACAATCCTAAGTTTGTCGCATCAGCATAGATCAACTTGATTCTTGTGGCAACCAAGGAAGAAGCTGCCATAACTGAGCGTGAAGAAGCTCAGGAAACAATAGAAAGCAACCAACCCACACCAGCTGTTGAAAGTCTGATGCAATGTGGCATAAAACATCCCTTTACAATGTAACTAAAGCTCAATTGGAGACACTTCTGCACCCGTGTGTGTTCCAGCACATAAACGATGCTGGTATTTTCCCACACATCCTTCCCTGCTCTGCTTCTTTGTGGACCTAATTGTTATTGACATGAGTACCGGATGTAATCTTGTGTTATTCTTAGAAACGTTTCAGCTCCCAACTGAGGCCTGAAGAGATCAGACCCCCATTTTCCTGACTGAGTTCCTCTGCCACTATTACAGGAGGTCAGAGGAGCCATCCCACAAACAACCCACAGAAATATTCCATCCAGAAAGATCAAGAGTAACAAGATCCCAAGTCACCCTACAGAGGAATTACCTATGACGTCAGTCACAGGGAAATGGCTTAGTGTTTGTTAATGGTGCTGGAGCAATAATCCAGCCCTCTGACGTTAGACTACGTGGAAGTGCCATGCCAAGAAAGCAGCAATTCAATTAAACTGTGAAGTCTATTGTTCTACAAACTTTCCTGTCCTTCTGCTAAGGATTGAGGTGGCAACCACATCTTTTTATCCATCTCACAGTAAGCTTTGTGCTAGCCTGGAGCAGTTACATACTTGAACATGTTCAGCATTATAAACGATTCCCCACCTTCATGTAGGGAGACTGGCAAAAAAAAATTCTCCTCAAATAAAACTGACTTTTCATTTGAATAGTTCACAATATTTAAAATAAACATGGAATAAGAACACACAAACCTAACCTGCCCTTCCTCAAATATCAAAATCCAGTTCCCTTTGCCTTTCCTAAAATGAGATTATTTGGCTCTGAAATGTTAGTGGACAGACACGAGGAGGATTGGGGGATGACACTTCTCGTGTTTTCAGCTAGGGAATAGGCTTCAGATGCCTTGAATTACCAGACTTCTAGTTTTCCAGTAGGACCATTACTGCCTGTCTCTCCAGAAGGCTGGTGGTATTGGACATGGATTATTTGTCTGGAAAACAAAGACCAGACAATCTTTAGGTAGAATTCAAGCTGATGTGTCATTCTGCTGTCCTCGAGCTACCAGGCTTCCTAAGTGATATAGAAAATTATCAAACTGCTGTGAAACACCACCACATCAGTGCATACCCTTGCTGCAGCACAGATTTGCCTGTTCTCTCATACAGACTATGTGCAGTTTCTAAGCTGATTTCCACCACTACTGATGCCTTTCAGCTTCTCAGAGTAGGGGCATCTTCTGACCAGACAGACCCAGCTATTTTGGCTCCTGCACCACAGGGACACATTGGGCTTCACAGTAAAGCACATCAAGAAAAAACTGAAATTGCAGGAGAAAAGGTGTTTAAATAGAGCTCACTGGAATGTCAAAAATAAGTGTTACCTATGTGTGTGTTCCTCTCTATACTGAGAAAGAAGAAAAAAAAAATCCCACAGCCTTTTGAGTGAGGATGAAAACAACCAAAAATATGGAAAATTAGCTCCCCTCACACACATTTAGGGCCATGGAAAGAATCTGTATTCTAGGAGCCTGGGAGGACAAGCACAGAGATGGGGGGAAATTCAGACAGTGCCCACCAGCCTACAGACAGCTCACACACCCAGCAGCTTTTCGCAACGCCTTGGGGCACAACTGCCCTGGTGACACAGACCACAGCCTGACCTGCTTGTCTGCTATCTGCAGCACCAAGTCCTGCTAACAGCCCTTTTGCTAAGGGAAATCCATATTACAGTCTCCATTTTCACTATTTGTTAGACAAAGTGGAGAGCTATGAGGTTATATTTGCCTTGTGCATCTGGAACATTGAGCGCTCAAGGGAATGGATATGAGTTCTTGCCCATCTTTTATAACTTAATATAAAGTAATCTTACCAAGACGAGAGAAAAAAAACATTCAAGCAACCTGTTGCAGTGTAAGCTCTAAAACATAAACTGAAAGACATAATGCCATGGTTAAAGGTATCCAGAGTTTCCATCAGGTAAATTCCTTCCCTTTCCAAGCAGCTGCTTCCTGAGCAATAGATGTTGCCATCCCTCTTCCATTTGTTGCAGGGCCAAAGTACTAAAAGTCCCCTCCCTGTTGCTCCTTGCCATTCAGTGAATACTTCCAGCCATGCTTTTATTTCTGTTGGTAAAGAGAGCCAAACCAACATACAACCACAGATACACAGTACAGCATAATGTCATGATATACCCTGCATCAGCAGAGTCTCCCAGTGCTGAACTTGGAATCCCATCTTTGACCTTAGCACTGCTCTTGGTGACAGGTCATCGATGGATAACATGTCCCTCCTTCCTTAGTCCATTTCAGTGGTCTCTTGGCTTTTCTCCAGTCTAATATTTAGGATCTTCCCAACAGTCCTGGGTAGGGACCCCTTTCTCCATAGCAATCTGAATACACACCTCTTCCCCCGCCCCCCAACCTCCCTTTCTGCCACAGCAGAGGTCACCAATAGAAAAAAAATAATTCTACCAGGAAAACTTTGAAAGTCTCATCAGGAAACATCAGCTGCTGCAAAGGCTGCTCTTTCTAGATCTGAATAAGACACCTGGGCACCAGTTAGCTCTTCACTGTGAAGCTCGCTGTTCATGCATGCATCTGAGAGAATTCCATTTTTGCAGGAATTTGGGAGATGCCCATTTGTCTCCATGTCCAGAGCATTTCCATTCTGGTGCCATTCCAAGCCAGCTTTGCATTTGTTTAAGTCCTGCTTTTCAGGATCCCTGTGGATCTCTCCATTGGTGTATACCTCTAATGCATACTCACTGATTCGTATGCTGGCGTTCTCTGTGTCCCCAACATGAGTGGAAGTCCTAGAGCTGGCTGTTCCTGCCTTGAATGGCTCCTTCCGGCCCAGGATGTGCTGACTGATGATTTTACGGAACGTGTACCGGAACTCCCTGATTCGGTAGGCATAAATTAGAGGATTTACAACCGAGTTGGCATGAGACAGGATAATAGCCAGATACATCAGCCAGAGGGGAGCATGGGCACATTTGGGGCAAAAAAGGGTAAAGCAGTTAATAATATGTAGTGGAAGCCAGCAGACTGCAAACAACCCAACAATAATGGCTAAAGACTTAGCTGCATGGACTTCCTTCTGCAAAGTGGAGCGAGAACGTTCCCCATGTACCATCTTGTTCTCCATCTGCTTGAGCTGTCGTCGGGCAGCCATGAAGATTTTCAAGTAGATACCAAACATGAGGAGGAGGGGCAAGAGCACACAGGCAAAGAAGTTGTAGTAGACCATGTACTCCATGGTGACCACAGCCTCAAAGAGACATGCCACCATACTGTTGCTGCAGTTGATGGGAGAGGACCTATTGGAACCCAGCTCTTCAATCTGGGAGCGATTGTGCCACCCTAGCATTGGTGTCAAGCCGATGATGAAAGATAATACCCAGCAGATGGCAATGATACCTTTAGCTCGAGAGCCAGTCACCAAGCCATTGTACCTATAAAGCAGAGGAAATGGGAATTACATCAGCATTATTGAACAAGCCCCTGACACCCAAGCAACTTCCCAATGGCCCAGTATCCCAGAAGACAGCAAGAAAGGCACCTGCTTCTTCAGATGGGCTTTCGAACTGCCGTGTAGAACCCACGCAGCACAGCACAGCAAGGACTCCATGGTGACATTGCATGCCACCTATTTCCCCCCCCTTTCCTTTAAGCAGTGAATAGGTGACAGAAAAGCAGGGAAATTAATACAGTTTTAATCTGTGTTCCTTCACTCCATCTTGTTCATGCACATAGATCTTACAGCCTGGATAATCAACAGCACTGCTCTGACCCTTGGTGATGAAGACCACTGTGGCTCTCTTACTGAAGGCTGAGGTAGTTCCTGCTTTCTGGCAAAGCAGCAGCCTTGTAGCATGGAATTGCTAGGTCTGTCTTGCAGTAGATCTGTAAGCCAAATAGCACAAAAGAACTCGGAGGCACAGTGCCATCGGCCCCATGTCCACATTCAGGTATGCTCCAGGGAAATTCTGCTGACTGAGTTGCAGAAGCCAGGCTGGCATTCCCTTGCAGAGCACCTCACTCTGCTCCGCAATGGCACTTTCAAGAAGGCCAGCACCACCAACCTTCTTTAAATAACCAAGACAAGTCAGCAGTTTTCACCAGCCCAGCTAAGCTGAACCCATGTCTTTCTCAGAAAGGAGGAATTAAGCTGAAGACAGAGCTCTGACTAGGGGTGTACTGTGGGCTGCACTGCACACACCAAAGGGGGCTTCAGTGGTGGAGGTATTGATATGCCTGGCTGAAGCCAGTGCTCTTAGCAGTAAATTCTCCAAGACCTGTTGAAAGGGACAATAAGCAACATGGTAAGAACCTGACAGTGCAGCCAGGGACCTTTGTTTGTTTGAAATATCAGGCAGTTCCCAAGGCCTCACAGGTTACTACGAGTCCTGAGCTGACTCCACCAGTTCTTCTCTCTGAAAATGCAAATCAGGGCAACAGTTTAACATTTCAGTGCAGTTCCCTTGCCTTGGTAATGCTTAGCATGGAAAGTAGATGGCCGGATTCCCACATTGTCCAGTGTGGGTCCCACACTGTACTTGACCCTATGTGTCTGTGATCAGACAATGGTAACGCTGGGCTCTCAGTGTTTACCCAGTGCTCCTTCTCCCTCTGTCCCCAGAATTCTCTCAGCAAACAAACATTTAAAAAAAAATGCAACAATCCATAGAAATCTTTCCATCTCCAATGAAATAGTTATTCCCACAGGTTCATGCTCCTATCCCAATGCAAGTTCAAGACAGGGGAGGAGAGAGGCTGCTTTTGCTGGGCACAGTACAGAATGGAGATCCTGCATGTCCTTTAAATCCCTGCTAATGGGCCTTGGAAAAAAAGCTGGCTCCACACAAGACCCGGCAGGCTTGAGTCTCCCTTCCTCAATTGCATTTCAAAATCAGAAAAGAGGGAGTTGGTGAGGGAGCTAACCACAAAATTCCCAGTACCCAAAATACACTGAGATCCTTCTTCCAGAAATGAGGGAGCGATTCAGCTGATTCTGAGAGAGAAAAAGGTTTCTCCAGCAACTAGTGGATCCTGCTCAATGCTTAGGGGACACTAAGGGCACAGCATGGATGTGCTCACATTCAGACCTCATCAACATAGCAAAACAGCATCTGTGCTTTGAAAAGTACACTCAGGGAGCAAGAGATTGGCTGAAGGCACTTGAAGCTTGGAAAAACAAAAAACAAAACAAAACCCTACAGCCCTGGAATTGGCTACATCTTGTCAGAGGAATTTTGAAATTGTGCAGCTGTTATCCCACGACTAGAGATGTCCCCTTCCTTCCACTAAAAATATATTCATTACTGCTCCAGGCAAACACCCCCCTGCTTCTCCCTCCCTCTTACCCTCTGGGGATTCCCATGCAACAAACTTTACAAGGCTTAGGAACAGCACTTAATCCAAGCAGCCTCCTGCTTTCCAGCTGCAGTGTATTGTGCTGGCAGTGGCTATTACCAACCTATCAGTGAGAACATTTCCATAATGCCTGGCTCAGTATCTCCAAGGGTTAAGAGAGAAAGCTCACAGCATCTCATCACATAGTGTGCGGCACTGTGTTGGCCAGGTACCCACTGAGAAGTGTCCCTTCACTTCGGAGAGCTTGATTTCTAGGATCCACATACGACACCGCAGGCTGACTTGGCTGAGGTAGGGTTATTGTCCAGATGGACTTTCCTGGACGCATTCCTTTTTTCCACTTAGAGATGGCACCAGGCTGGCATTGAAGAGTTTGTGCACCTGTCTATGCATCTTTCTAGATTCACAGCAGCCAGGCCAAAGCTACTCTCTGTATCCCCAGTGCTGTACAGCTCTACATGGTAAGTTCAGGGCTTCCAGGAAGCATCACATATACGGTGAGTTGCTGGCACCTATGCAGGAGACACAGCCTGCTGAAAGGAGCTGGTCACACCTACAGCCCATGTTCTCCATACTTGGCAGGTGACTTTGTTGCATGTCTGATGTGTCCAGACAGCACTGGATTGTCTGTGCACAAGCAGTTCTTGTGCTTCCTGGAAATACTGGACTTGCTACACAAACAACAACTTCCACTTGTGAAATTCCAGACACAGAGAACATTAGTGCAGAGCACAGGGACACTCACAGTGGAGTTGGGTGTGGGGATAGGGGCACCAGACTCCTCCAGAAAACAAAACCCACTTTTACAAACACAGGAAATTGTGGATGTTTTCCCCAAAATAATTCCACCTGCCCTACTGCTCTCCCAACCATCAGGCTGGCAAACTGACTCCAGGAGAACAAACAGCTGCCCTTGGTGAATGCACAACTCATCTGTGCTGCCTAAAGCAGCTTGGCTAAGGATGTGATGCTTCTGGGTCCTTGGCCTAAGCTCTGTGTCATCGAGACAATGATTCCTGCAGAAAGTGTAGTACCTCACCAGTCTGATTTGTAAACTGTGAAGCTGGGTGGAAGGCAGAACCAGTATAAGAACCCCTGGGGTCCTCAGGTAGAAGTTAAAATCTTTCCATACACTGCATGATACATAGCTGGCCTAACCCCTCGTTGCAGCAACCAACCAGCCTGCTGCTTGTCTTCCAAACCCACCCCTGGTTGACAGCACAGCACATCTTGGCCAGATGACTCTGCCATGCACGGAGCATGTTTCAGCCACCTTTACACAGGTGGCTTTATACCTTTACACCTTTCACACCAGAAAGCCTGTGCTCAGCACTGAGGGCTCTGGGCTTTGATCTGAATTCCAGTTGTGCTCAATGGTTTTCAACAAATCACTGAATACATCCCTCAACAGCCCACACCTCAGGCAAGGTGTGGCAAACTTATAGGGGGCAAGACAAAATGAGGACATTCTATGCCTATTACATGTATCTGGAAATGCAAGACACTGACAAGCCCAGATCATCCAGGAAATCTTGTGGCAGAGCAATAAACCAAATCCAGACCTCCTCATGCACCACCGAAACAACACTTTCCTAGAACTCCCTGTCAGGAAACTTTCTCCCCTATTACTAGGTGCTACCTGATACTAGTGCTTGTCTATGCAATGGAGACTGGGTAGGGTGGGATCCCACAGGTGGGCACAGGGCTCTAAACAACACAAGCAATAATGGTGGGCAGGCACAATGCTTTTGCTCGTGGCACAATCAGCTTCCAGACTAAAGCCTTGGTAACAGCAAGTTCCACTGCCCATGAAGCCATAGATAACTGGCACTGCTTTCAAAGCCACGTCTATAGTTGTTCAAAGGAGGACGTCAATTATTCTTCTTTCATATTAGGTTGAATCTGCCCATAATCTACTTGACACAAACGTGAGCACATGTAGGAAATGCTTGTCGTAAAGTCAAAAGGTTTATGGTAAGCAGGTTAAGAAATAAGTCCAGATATGGCTCAAAGTGACAATAAAATATTAAATACCTGATTCACCGATTCAGACACTCATATATGAGCATTTGAGAAGGCAACCCTAGAGAATTAAAGCAGCTGCTGAAACAGACTTCTCAGCACAAAGGTCCCTTCCATGTCCTATACTTTATTCAGAGTTTGTGTTCACCTCCCCTATTCTTCCTACCCCAGACTTTGAGAAGCCAGTTCTTCATGTCCAGCTCCCCTAGCCTCTGGCAGAAAAGCATCCCAATGCCACCTCAGAGCTGCAGTTTCAATCACCACTACAGGAGATAAATCTCTCCCAGTGTTCCAAGTGACAGGGAGCTGCACCTTAGTAATGCTTTCCCAGAGAAGCATCCCAGTAGCTTAGGCAGTCAATCATCTCCAAAGCAACTTTCATCAGAGGAAAAGGTCTGCACTTCAGCAAATTACTGTAGTTGGCATTGTATTACCTGCGTAAGTATTTATGCCACAGGTGAATACCTCACTCCAGCAAACAGAGCAAGCAGTAACCCGAGAAAACTTTTCTGTTTGGCTGCAGGAGGAAAAAATTCTCCTTTCTTTCCAGTGCATCGGAGCTACCTGTCCTTCACCACAGGAGTATCTTTACCACAAATGCCTGCACAAGAACACATGGCTGGACACTGTGCTCGCTGAGCATTTGCTGGCACCAAAGAGCCTGGAAAGTGGCTATTGTTCTTGGCCCATGACTTCATCCTGGAGCTCAGTCTCACAGCCAGTGTTGTTTAGAACACCCAGGGGTTTTGTATCAGCAAGCACAGGTTTTCAGGTACCTGCCACGTTAGAGAGACAGTTCGAATTTTATGCTAGACCAAACAATGGCTCGGACTCGCTTCCTTGGGATTGGTTTATTGCCACTTGCAGAGCGTTACATTTGTATAAAACCTGGCAGAAGTAAGCAAAGTGTTTGAGAACTTTTGGAAAGTTTATCAAATTCTACACAATGTTTTAATAATTTGGAAGGCAGAACCCATAAGACACTTACAAATTGGTTTTTATCTGTTTTCAAATTTTACCTATAGATGTCTTTCCTCACTGCAATTTTTTGGCAGACGGTCTTTTATCCACAGAAAAATCATTCCAAAGGTAACTCTAATTATGTACTGAGGTGTCCAAAACCAAGCAGTATCAGAAATCCCACTCTTCTACCCCATAAAACTGACAGTTTATATGTGTGGGAATACACACCCACATATGTATCTGCTGAGACATGTGGTTACCTTCCTTAGGACAAATCAGACATGAAACAGTTAAAAAAAAAAAAGGAGAAAAAATAGGTTTGGCCCTTTTTGGTTTTGCTAGAGTGAAGGAAGTCTGATTTCTTATTTTTTTTAAGATGATTCATCTAATGAATATTAGGAATGCCTGGTGTTGCCTTTCTTGTCCTCTGAGGAAGAGAGAAGAGGCTTTCCCAGGCATTAAAAGATGGGATGAAAATGTTGCATCTTTAGTGGCAGACCTTTCCTTCCATTGGTTTGACACATTTTTGAGACAACCAGATATTAGAAAAAGAAAAAAATGAGGATGTGAGCAGTCTGAATCATATCACATTTCCCTCTTCAGCTCATCAGCTTTCACTTTCTCAGCATGTCTGAGGCTATAAGTTTAATGCTTATTCATCCATAAATTCTTAAGGGGAAACACAATAGACAAGTTCTTCACTCCTACTGTAAAAGGACAAACCAGTAGAGGACAAGGAAGGGGATGAAACCATGGATCTACCTGTGGGTTTCTGCATCCAATCAACTCCGCGGTTTTTGGGGTGGAAGAGGGTGTGCTCTGTTTTTTCAAAAACAAAATAGTGAAACTGCTACAGTGTCACGCACTGATGAAGTCTGATTTTTCTAAAAGACTCTCTACCTTGGCTATTCCAGAAAATTAAACTTTCAAGACAATACATTCACAATAATACCCCCCAAAATGGGCAGAAATCCAGATTTTAAAAAACCTTTTCCTGGCAAGTCATCCTCTAGCAATAAGAGTGCTTAAACTGTCAGCAAAAATCTTCGGAGTTAGCTCATGAGAGATGAATTAAAGACATTAGCCTTTCTCAAAGTCATTTCAGAGGCAAGCTCCCAAGGGCTACTCTACATATGTTTCTTTGTACCATTTATCAGTTTATAAACTGAAACTACCTATACGTAGAACTGTAGAAAAGTGGAGACAGTACCACTTATAGGTAACTAATATCAAGAGTTTTCTCTGGAATGGAGTAGAATAGTTATTGCTTTCAACTACATCAAAAGTAGAGGTATGACTATACGTTTGGAAACCAACAATTAACGGTAACGTCATAGCAGCACAAGCTTGCGGAGGCATGGCTTCAGGAAAGACTATGCTGCACTGGTCCACATGGAAAGGTAATCTCTGCAGCTCTAGGGAAAAGAATGATTTCTATTTTTGAATGGGAGGTTTGTGTTAATCAACAGAAGTGCTGGATGACCAAAGTATTCACAAGAGACATAACTAAATTGCACAGGTCAACACAAGTGATTTAAGCTTAACAGGAGTGAGGATGTCCAAAAACTCAAACCTGAGAGCACAGTAATCAGAAATTTATTCCATTTTTGCAGCTACATTTCTTGTTCAGCAGGATAGGAAGCAAGTCTCTCCATTCCTGAGAACATGTTGCATCCTCCTAAGCGCAAGACGGGAAGGAAGGAGACTCCTACACTCTGCCTGCACTGGCCTCTCCTCCGGCTTCCTCTACATCTTTCAAGCTTACTGAATGATGTGGAAGCATTGTCACAAAGCATTCAAACCCAACCCACAAAATGCAGTGCTCCTCTGCACCCACGGTCACATACATCCCATCACAACAATGTCCTTCGGGAAGACTGACCTGAGTAGCAGCTCCTGCACATGTGGCAAAACTTCCCCTTATCATACATCAGCCTCCCTGGTGGTACACAAAGTAGCAGCTAGTCATATTCAGCTTTCAAAGTCTAATATTTAAATGTTCTTTTCTTCCTTTAAACTGCAGCCTAGAGACCACAGAATAACCACCTTCAGGTCTGGGTTGGGACAAACCTCTACCTTGACCTAATACATGCTTCGCTTCCAGAGGCGGTGCCTAATCTAGTGCAAATCCTCCTAAGGCCCATTTCTTTATAGCCTGCTGCTTCTCTTCCCTTCACATTTAATGGATACCCAAGAGAAAATCCCCATCTACGCTCTCCACAGCCCTGCTGCTACAGCTGCGGAGAACTCCATTCTCCCCATGGGGAAGGACACAAGCTGACCTCACCCCTTTTCTGCCCTTCACCATGTATTGCTTTAGCTCCACTTTCCCACAGTGATCCTTCTGGTGCTGTTGGCTCCGGCTCAGAGCGCAGGTTATTGAGGTTACTGCACAATCCTGTCTGAACATGGAACGGCAGCTCCTAGGCAGCACCATTGCGATGCCATGGGCACATGCCATATGAGGACAGAGAAGAACTGGAAAAAGAAGTGACCAAAAAATCCAGCAGCCAAGGCAGCCTTCAAGACCTAGAAAAGGTTTTTTCAAATTACAAGGGAAAAAGTGCTGCTCCTCATTTAACTTTCTCTTCACTCATCTCCTGATCTGTTGTTTTCACTGACGTTCATCCCCCACCACCCTAGCCCGCCTCCGTCCCCCCAGCCCAAACCATGCTTACCTGAGGGGTATGCGGATTGCAATGATTCTGTCAATGGCAATAGCAAGGAGGCTGAAGATCGAACTCTGAGTCAAGACCAAGACAAAGCAGGCAATGAAAAGGCAGCCATAGAAGAAGGCACAGAAGCCAGTGCTGATGGTGATGGCAAAGGGGATTGCCAGCACACCCACGGCAATGTCAGCAGCAGCCAGGGACACCACAAAATAGTTGGTGACGTTCTGCAAGTTGCTATTCAAATAGACCGCCCAGCAGACCAGGATGTTACCGAGGATGGCCAGCACTGCAATGACCAGTTCCAGGATGATGTAAGCTACGTCTGAGAAGAAGTCTTCTTTCCCACGTACTAGCATGGTGAGAGCAACCAGGCCAATGTGAGAACGTGCCAGAAAAGCTCAGCGTCCATATCTGCAGAGCACTGAACAGCCAAGATGCCTCAAAGCTGCCTGGGGTCTGAAGAACAGTCAGCTGTCTGTCGGTGAAGGTTGCTCACACACACCCTTTTCTCCCCATAGCTGTTCAAGACCTTTACAGCAGCACGTGTCAAGAAAAAAGACCAGGACTTGCCAACTCCAGGAAGGTGGATTAATCAGATGCAGAATAATTCAAACTCCAGCAGATGAATGGACAGGAGAATATCTCACGTAGACATACACTGCTCCCCAGGCCACAAAGTCCAGCAGGCAACACAACACAGAAAGTGTACTGTATGGCAGCGTCACATCGGCTGTGACTTTTTGTTTCCTGGTGATAATCACACTGCTAGTCATGGCTTCCTGTCATGTACATACCTATTAGCAACATCCTCTGGTTCTCTTTTTCACCTTTTCCCCCTCTTCAGCTGAAGCAAACATTCAACTTCTTCACTTGTAGTTTCCTTTAAAAAAAAAAAAAAAAAAACAAACACCAACCACATACAGTAAGTAATCAGCTCTACAGAGAGAGGAGATGGGAAAAGGAAAATCTCATTAAAGCGGCACATTAAATTGATAAAGGATATTAAACAGACCTAGAAGAATACATCATTGGCAAAAAATCTCACATTTTGTCTATTCTGAAATCTGCAGGGCCAAACCCAAGGTTCAGGAAGGCAGTATTTCACAGTGGTGATGAGAAACAAGGGACGTTTTGTTTATAAGGCTACCAACTGAGCTGGCACTTCAGCAGCTGCTCAATAGTCTGTGCTGAAACACAAGAGCCCCACTAATTATGCCTTGGCATGTGCTGTGGCTGCACAGAGGAAAGGTGGAGGAGCCTTTTTACATATACCTGTCTCCCTCTGATCACAAACACAGACTTGAGCAATCACGTGCTGCCCACCCTCATGCACTTTTCCACAAAAGTGTGCTGCACCAATACGCTGCTCTGCAATGACATGCACCTTCATTCATAAGGGGGCTACATTGCTGGCATGAGTGGTTACCACTCTGTTGCCATACCCAGTCTTTCCTTCAAGTGTGCAGATACTGGAATGTGATCAGTGGAAGAGAGAATAGTTTGAGATATGTCAGACAGTGACGTCTTTGAGGACTTTCCCACTGAGCATGCACACTCTCTGCAAGGGTCTCTGCAGGTTCCCCTCCTGCAACACTATCGTTTTTGTTCACATAAATCTTTATCCTATAAGCAAACCATTTATTCGTTATACCTGCATTATCCATAGTGTTTATTGCTTCCACAGATTCAGGTCAGCATCATTCTTCAGCTAGAACCCAACCAGCCAGAAACACATCCACCAAGACACACCTCTCCCCGAAACACACACATAGGCACAATGCAAACATCGTCTCTCAAGTATACATTCATGTTCCTGCAGTACTGTGCACACAAATCTGGGATGAAGCTGGTGCCGCTTGCAAGGAAACATAGTCCCTATAGCTGCCATTTCATATGAACAGATACACATCATCTACGTGTTTACATGCCTGACTTGCACACTAATCTTGCAGGTCACCTTGTACCTCTGCTTTCAGACATGGGTGCATTTCACCACAGTTTCAGCTAAAAATATAGCAGTGGAGAATAGTTCCCTGAGCTTTGTGCCACAGTCAAGAGGTAATTGTATGCTGTCCTACCCTGTCACTTCCAGAGTGGGTTTTAAACCTTATTTAGCAAGCTTTAGCAGTAATATTTCTCATTAATTTAAGAAAACAGCTACTTGAAACATCAGAGGGCCAAGGGAGAGAGAGACACAGCACTAACTGATAAATCACTCGAGCTCAGTTTCAGGTGCAACATGAATCTCCAAAACAAAAGATTTTTGGGACCCCATCCACAGGTGATCTGGTGTGGTCTAACCCAGCAGGGTTTCATGCCTTCACAGTTCACTGTTTTCAAGTCAGAAACCTAATTTCTCAGGATAAAATAAAAGGGTAAAGACAGTGATAATAAAAGAAAATATGATTAACTTGTTATTCACATCTGATCTCAGGAATATAATCTAATTTTAGACCTTTCATTGATTTAGAGCTCTATTGCTAATGCTGCATTTGAAAGGAAAGTGAATGAGTCTTCGTGGTTTGGATGTGCTTCAAAAAAACACCTAGCTTTTTCTCCACCTTGAGCAATCTTGTTTATGTGTTTTGTTTGGTTTGTGTGGAAGAAATCAACAGAAGAGATTGGTTTGTGAACCAGCTATTAAGAGGAAGATAAAGATCATCCATTTAATCTTTTCTAAATAACAAAAACCCCAAGACATCTCTATACTTTCTGTTTTCCTTTAGCAAAACCCCCTGTTTTCCAGTGACCTCCTGAAGATCGGTTCTACTTTCTTGAATTTCAGGGGTGTCAGTGATAAGCTCCTACATCACTCTGCTAGCATCTGATTCTCCATTACAAATCCCAATAGGTTTGTTTCAAAGCAGCGATACTGAAAACTATCACCCCTCCCAGCCTGACTTCCAGGGAAGTGGATTAGAATTAATATAAGATAGAAAAGAAGACAATATGGAGGGAAAGAAAACAGAAAGGGCAAGATGAAAAATAAACAATGCTTTGTGCGTGTGTGTGCACAAGAAAGAGGAAAAAAAGAGAAAAAGGTGGCAGGAGGAAAAAAACCCAAACAAGGGAAGCAGTGGGCAAAACAGGCCCATAAGAGAAAGACTGTGTTTGTGCTTGTCAGATGTATGACACACGGCTGTGCCTGAAGGCTCTGAAGCGGGGACAAGCTCCCTGTCCCTTAGCATCACGGCAGCAGAGACGATAACAGGGTCATGCTCTGGCAATGGAGGGGGAGCGTACGTGTCCCCACTTCCTAACATGCTTACATATTTCCATGCAGGTCAAGCCTATGACCAAACTCCAATGCCAGGACAAGTTTAGAAAAATTTAACAAATTACCTTGACACACTTGGGCCAGAACTACTGCTATGTAAAATAAAACCACCATAAAGACCCGCACACAATACTCTGAGATGAAGTCAAAAGAACTGAAGAAACAGCTTTTTGAAAGGATCCAGCCTGAGAACTGGTCACGTTAATCCTGATGCTGAGAGGACTTACTTAAAGTCCTGCTACGTTGCTTTTGCACCTCATGTTCATACCACGTACACCTCAGTGAAGAGGATCAAAGTGAAATTACTGGGATATTCTTCCCCATTTCAGACCTTCCTTTAGTAGGATTATGAACCCGTATTAATTCTAGATCCATTTTGTTTGATGTGACTCTTTCAAGGGCTCATTTCAAACTCATTTTCCAACAGGACATGGACGGAAGTAACAAACCTATGCTGCGGAGGTGTTGCGTCCCCCCACTAATCATTAAACACAAGACAAAGCTGGAATTACCTACAGCTCTGCACGTATCGTGAAACAGCACAATGCTGGAACCTGAAGTTTAATGAACACAGCACACACTGTTCTCTGACATGACAGAGCTTTTAACCTTCTACTTCAACTGTTTGTTTCATAGTCTGATGTTAACTTCGAATTTTTTATCTTTTAATTTGTTTGGTCCCTTGTTTCCCATCCCCCTTCACAAACAGTGGCCTGAATTGTCAAACCAAGCATTAGCCATTTATTCCAAAGCAATCTGTGAGATGTTACGTCCAGAAGAGGACAACATGTCCTTCCACCCCTCTCTGCTCCCAGATGGGTCAGAAAGCACTTAGAGAGTTCTGCAAAGCCAGCACATCTCAGAAGAGAAATGACCGGAGCTGAGCAGGTGTCCCAGCCTCAACAAAACATTTTGTGTCTGCTTCAGTGCTGGTGCTTCTGCAGTAGCCACAGGCATTAGAAAAAGCAATTATTAGCCACACAACCACAGCACATCAGAGGCCTCACCTGCTACTTACAAAAGGTGCCACAACCTGGGAGTTCCCCTGTTCGACCAGAACTCACCCATCTCACCTCATTCACCTCTCACAGTGTCAGCCTGCTATAGCTTTCATCCAACATCATATCAAGACTTTAATTGTAGCAGTATTTGCAACTTGCTTTAAAACAAGAACAGGCCCAGTCTTTACACTCATATGGCTAGAAATTTACTGCACAGGGACAAAATGAAATACAGACCACCTAGAGAAGAAGACATGTTATCCAGAGGCAATGCAAAATTTATTATAGAATCGTCTACTTCATGCAAGACCCAAAGGTTCAGCATCCAGGTCTGACAAGACAAAATTAATTAACAACCTGCTTTACTCACTGGGGAAGTGGGAAGTGTATATTTAACATCTCAGGCCCTTGAGGGATCAATACTGCAAGTTTCTTGAAGCTTAAGAAAAATAACCTGTATCACACAACCTGCTGGACAGCTACAATTAGTATATCTTCTTATGCCCGTGTTTTATTTTGTTAATTGGTTTAATTCTTTCTTGATTCCCTGGGCTATGTTCCGGCCTTTTCCCATTATTAAATAAACCTTTCTTGCCACTCACAAACCTGTGAAGCTGTTGCTCTGTTCGTTTTTAGTGACTTGGAACACTCTGTTCTCTCTCGTATTTCAGCCCCAAAGAAAAACTGCTCCTTGAAAATTCAATAAAGCATCTGAACAGCATGTTCCCATGAAGCAATTCACCACTGGAGCCTAAGCAAGCTTTTGTTTGACACCTCCAGTTGGCTTTAGACTAAGGTGTTGCTTCTTCTCTCTCCTGAGTGCCAAAAGCATCAAGGTGAGCCCTTGGCCACTGTTTGGTTCAAATTACTGACCTCAAACAAGCTCATCTCCTGCTCTCAGCCCCTTCAGGATGAGTTCAGGCACCCCAGTTTTTGCTCTGTCACATTGGCACAGAGAAGACGCACTCTCTGCTCCGCGTGCCAGGCTGACATATATGACAACGTCTGTGACACTTCAGTTTGACTGCTACGCTCAGACATTAGCAAAAACTCCAGGGGATCAGCAGCCCTCAGGGCACTCGAGGCAGGCTATGGGCATGTAAGTGACAGGCTGCAGCTTCCCCCAGCTCCGGAGAGGACTGGTTTCTCCTTGTCTGCTTCGGGATGGGGTAAGCAAGGCAGCAGGCAGCTCACGAGGCCATAGGGGAGTCTTCATCATGGCTCATTCCACAGATCACAATCTAGCATCTCCTTTTGACAACATGACCCCTCACAGGTAACAGACACGTACAGATTACCGAACTCCCTTAGGGAAGACCCTTGAATTCACACATGGCTGTTAGCAGAAAATTGGTGCTGCTAAATAATTTGTTGCCTACTTTCCAAAACCTGGAGGGGGAGATGGTTGTCAGTTTTTATCCTCTCTTTGAAATCCCTTCAGCTCAAAGAGAATCTCCCTATCTTTTAAATCAAAGTCTGCAAGAAAACTTGTCTCTCCCCATTTCTTTAGAGTATTGAGTCTCAATAAACGAGCCAATGTGCTCACAGGCAGTACACAAACTTACAAAACAACTCAGGCTGTAAAACAATGAAAACAGCTGTCCTTTCGGGGAGAATGATAAGGAAGGCAGCAGTAGCACTTTTTTGTGTTGCTCAATGATTTGCTTTCTGAAGTCTGATATTTTATGAATGCTTCACATGGAGCGGCTTTCCCCATGCCTCTGACTGCTCACACGAAGCCAGTGTGCTTGGAGCCATCAGAGAGCAGCCTCACTGCTGCCTCCAACCGAAGGATGAAGAGATGTGGCTGGGTGGGGCAGGAAAGAGAGGAGAAAGGAGGCATCACCCATCTGACTAAGACATACTTTTTTCTGGTTCCCCTATTTGCTTTATTATTGGCTGCTAGCTAAATGATCTTTTAGGTCATCTGTTTACAGTAATAGGAGGAAATTAAATATTAATAATAGACTATTTCCCTCTAGACTGCTCTTTGTTAACAAAGGATACAAGTGAAACAAAGCAGGCAAAATTACCAGCACACCATGCTCTTGGTTTTCAGGTATCTGGAGCACTTGCAATTTCCCTCAACCTGGAGTTACAGATGCTCAGTGGCCTGCGCACTTGCCTATGTGGACACCCATCCAAGTGCAGAACACGGTGATGTCTGGAAATTCTTGTTCTATCAAGGGGCTCCACATGGCAGTTTGACCTTTCCAGAGGACCGTTTCAGACTTTATCCAAAACATCATCTGCACCACTGGTGCTCTGACTGCAAAAAAATGCAGTGCCAAGGATCTTTTCAAGCACAGAGCTTGCCTCTATTTGGGAAGTGAAGACTTCCTCCTGTGTAAACCTTACAGTGGGGTAACAACGTTTCTGGATTGGCTCTGCAAATTCTCCAGAAATACGGAGTAAAATTAGGGCTTCAGCTTTGCTAAACTTGGTCTAATCCCCTCTTACAGGAAAACAGTAGCCCTCCAAGACTTAAAACCTTCACTCCATTTACTTGCGAAAGGCAAAAGAAATGGCGCTTTAGAGATCTGTACTGCCCCTGATCTTGGTCTGTCAGTTCAGAAATAAGGAAGAGGGACAACATTTCTGCTTTACCTTTCCATCTCTGTTACAGTCCAGGCCAAAAAAAGAGGCTATAGTCACAGCAAGAACAAGCATGGTGAATCTGGGTGTAAAGTCTTTCTTGACTAGGGGATTACCAAAGATACCCATACTGCTGCAGCAGTGACAGCAACAAAAAGCAAAATAAAATCGTACCCTTCAAGCCTGTCCCATGTCTCTCTTCTCTTCTTTATACTCCATATAAAAATCACAAAAACGCCCAAAAAATTAACCCCACTGAACAACAAGCAAAGGTCGTAACATAGATGGCTAACAGGAATGGCTAATGCAAAACCAATATTTCAGCTTTGCCTCCTGCCCTCCAAGGGCTAGAAGTGGATTAATTTTTATTGCAGTAGCGGAAGAGAAGAGTAGAACAAAAGACATTTGGCCATTTTTTTTTTTCCTAAGTGGATGTTATAAATGTTTAAAAGCAAGAAAAAAAACCCCTCACAGTAATTATTCCCATTCTAATGGTCACAAAAAGCCAGGGAGAGCAAAACTAAGTAAGGCTGAATGAC
The DNA here is from genome assembly GCA_013389905.1 of Sula dactylatra. Classification (NCBI taxonomy): domain Eukaryota; kingdom Metazoa; phylum Chordata; class Aves; order Suliformes; family Sulidae; genus Sula; species Sula dactylatra. The sequence goes on along the minus strand of WEKW01003600.1, from coordinate 17,218 downwards.
CAGCAGTTAAATAAGCCACATGAAAGAAACAAAGGGAAAATGTTCCCTTGTGCTCACTAGAGTAAAGTCTCACTGGGAGCACGCATCATGATATATTGCCAAAAGGCACAGAAACACATTGGATTTTTGAGCAAACCATTTGTATCCAGGATTGATGATGTTGATTTACCTACAGTGGCATTTCCAAAAATAAAAAATAGAGCATTTGGACAAACTTTCATAGGTCAGACATGTAAAAAATCATAATTAAAACCATGTACCGTGGCCAGAAACAAGTTACTTCTGCCAATATCATCCACAATGTCTCTGAGGATCCAGTTTTCCTTTCCTGTGTGAGGGAAGAACTCAAAAGCAAACTTTGCCTCCCCACAGCCCTACTAAAGCCAGCTGTGTTCATACATAAGGAGCATTTCCTTCAAGAACAAAATAAGAGAAATCAGAAAACAGGGTATCAAGAAGAGGTGACCCACTGAGGAATACAGGCAAGGGAGGAATTTGCTCTGAAAATATTTATCATATTGCTAGTGCATCCATTCTGATATATTTTAAAATAATGGAGTAGACTTCTCTCCAGATATGACTTCACCTCTCATTTCTATTTGAAGTTTCCAGTCAGACAGTTGAGAATTGGATATATCCATTTGTTTTCCCATGTTTTGATCCAGTTGTTCCCAAACCCCATTTGTCTTCTTTAACTACACGTTTGCTCTCCACCAGGCCTTGCAAGGCCTGCTGCCTCTCCTCCAAGCACCCTCCTTCTGCAGGTGGTAAGTAGTTTGCCTAAGCTCTGCCAGCAAAGCAAAAATTCACTCAACTGCAGTGCAGGGAGTGCCATGGTACCAGGTCAGTCAACATCCTATCTTCTGCAGCAGAAGGGATAGAAGTCTCCATCTCTCTCTGTGTAACTTAAAATGATTCCCCAGCTGTCCTTCCCTCTCCTGATGAAGGCACTGTACAATTTGAACAGAGATTTGCCAATTCTACCTGCCTCTGAGCCAAAGCAAAGCTGTCTCACTGCATTAGCTCATCCATGGCTCATCTGCTGACCCCTCGGAGCAAGGGCTATTAGTGAGGACTCACCATGAAGCTTCCATCACCACCCAAGTGGTTTGACTCATATCCACCCACAGTACGAAAAGCAGTCAAGCCTCCACTGGGTTGCTAACACAGCTCATCACATCCTTCCTCCCCAACTTGCTGTTTCTCTTATCAATTTAAGCAGTGACACAGCGGCAGCACTCAGCCTGAGCTCCACAGAGCCTGCCCCACTGACATGGCAGCAGAGCCTGTCCAAGCACCCTCTGAGCTCCCGCACCCTCTGCCCCTGCACAGCCCACCTCACTGGCTGCCGTTTGCTCTGTATGGGCCGTTCACTGCTGGCTCAACCTCAGGAATCAAGCATGTGCTCCCTGTGCCTTGCAATACTGGCTGATTTTCGGCCAACACAAGAAACCCTATTTCCTCCCATGCTGCAGGGTGTGTCCTGGCCCCTTGCACCCCCAGGCTGTGCACCAGTATGTTTTACCCAACTCATTTCACCTCAGGTTGTCAGTCAGCTACCAGTGAAAAAGCATTTAGACAGAGTGACAATGCTGGTGTTGTGTGCTCATCCCAAAAGCGGGCAAAAGCCACCATACCAAATTTTCTGCCTCCTTGGTTTATTTCCAGCAACTTTCCCTTTTCCATTTTTTAAGGTGTTTACCCTGACTCGCTAATGTCTCATCAGCCTGTTAGTGTTTCTGTCTCCGTCTCAAAGCTATTTAAGACATTTTTAGGACTCTGCCACCCTCTGTGGATAAGGAGGAGTTGATGCTCTGATGATGTCTCAAGGCCACCTGCCCTCCCTCTTCTCTTTGCTATGACTTGCACCATACTTCTGTAGCTCTTCCAAAGTGACTTGCACTTTCACTATCACAGTCAGCCACACCGATACAAGCCTTTCTAGAGGTACTCAAAGCAACTTTTTTTTTTTCAAGTCCTTGATTATAATCCACTTTATTAAGAACTCTCCAATGTCACTGGTTACTGATCCCAAACCCTCAGTGTTTAGCTGGTGCTCTGAGGTCTCTAACAAAGTCCTTCCTTCATTTCCTAAGTCCTTGTGCTGTGGTAAAAGAACATCCACTTACAAGTAACAGCCTGCTACCTCTGCCCGCTTCCTCCTCTGACTGCTCAGGCCAGAGACGCCAATGTTCGGGGGTGGCGAGAGCATGCAACTGCTGGCGAAAATGACATTTCTAATGGTCGGTTTCTCTCCTTCTACATCAAACCATTGCACTGGAGAACCAGTAGCCATTCATAAATCACTTTAGAAAACATTTTACCAGACTTGCTAGCTGTTTATGAGTTAGTATGCTTGTCTAGAGGAAGCAAAAAGGCAAGGAGAGCAGCAGCAAGTATCCCACGTCGACAGAGACACCTCTACCATGCTTGGGAGGCGGCCCTTTTCTCCTGTGAAAACTTAAGATATTTTACAGTTTCTGCACAGTAAGAGATCATATAAAGCTCCAGCTATAAAGAAACCTGCAATCATTTCTCAAATGCATGACAGCCATGATCCTTACACCTTGCTGAACAAGGATAAACCAAAAAAGACTGCCAAGGCAAATTCCTTAGGGACCGTGGCATTTGACTCCAAATACAAAAGATGTTAGTCAAGCAGAGATGGATCCCAGGGAGGTGCCCAGAACAGACATCCCCAAGACTTTAGGATGGTTTCTCCGAAGTGGACTGTGCCCATCTCTTCCCTGCTGTAGTCATCCAGCTAGGCTGTACTGTGGCTACATGGAGGAAAAGGAAGATTTCCCTTTAGGAATGGGGTAGGAAAGCCAACAAAACCCATTGATTAATCATCTTTCCAGTCTTCAGCCCACGAATACAGCTTCTTACCTTTCTATATCCTGCAAGAGCTGACACCATACAGTTGTACCAGGGAAAAAGAATCAGGTAACTACAACGAATCCACCAGAATCTTCTATGTCTACCCATGTTATAACCCTAAATTAATCCTAATGGGCAAGCAGAGTTTGGATCAGCATTTAGCAAGACACAGGATGACATAAAACAAAAGATTAACGTGGTTTAGGTGCTTGACAAAGCTAGGTGCTTCTGTTTTAACAGGTCCAGCTAAAGAGGTTTGATTTCTGGAAGGGAAGCACTTTTTGGAATCAGGGTATTTTAAGGAATCCCTGACTAGGTAGCCATTGGCACAGGTGATTTTTTTTGCCAAAAATCCAGGACGCAGAACATTTAAGAAACTTTTAAAAAGTGAACGTGCTTCCCCGCACATGCTCCAGGAACTGTAATGGTGCTGGTGCCAGCCCAAGTCAGTCGGATGTTATTTTCCATCATCCCATTGAACCTGGGCACTGATCTGTGGATCGGACGTATGTGGAAACTGTAATTATTCAAATCAATTTCAATCACGTGCCTCTCTTCTGAAGATTATATTAAAGACCCATATACCTCTTAGCCATCTTTTATCCTGGGAAATGTTTCCTATGGAAAATCCCAGACTGTGCCCAAGTATATGGATTTCATACCAATATCAAAGTTGTTATCACCACAGAATACGATATTTAACAGCCTGCTTCCCTTAACTCCTTAACCTCAACAACTGATTCATACCAGGATCTGACAATCCTATTCTGGGGAAACCTCAGTTACCAAAATGATAGGTCAGTTTGTAGAGGACTTTCCCAGTACAAGAAGGGAGATGTGAGTAACAGGCCAACATTACAGAACAGGCAAAGAGAGCAGAAACACTTATGCTCCCCAGTAAAAAAAAAAAAGGGGGGGGGGGGGGGAGAGTGGCAGACAGGAAGTGAGAGGAGAACACAACAGTCTAAAATCAAAACAAAATAGCTCCAAAGAAGCAAAACCAGGAGAAAAATGGGAAAGACTCTGAGGTCTGAATACTAATTGAGGAAAGAGACTTCTAACAGAGAAAATAGCGCAAACCTCACCACTCCCAAAGGGATGCACTAAAAGAGCAGTATGAGACCAAATTACAGTTCCCTCTGTTGAACAGCATTACTCACTCAAATGCATGAGGGACTCTGCCCAGGGAGATATGCAGACATGACCCCCAGCTGATGCTGGCTCGGGTTCAGCTGAGCTTCGAATGGCTCCACCAGTGAACAATCCCTCTCCTGCCCTCTTTGAAGAGCTGCTGAACAAGGAGCCACAACTGTCCCTATGAGCGTCGCCTGGGATAAACACAGGGGACAACGAGACAGAGAACGCTCTATCTCAGCAAACCAGCAGATAAAACAGCTCCAATCAGCAAGTACTAGGGGCCTCCTGAGAACGCCTGAGTGCCTTCCACCCTGGATTTGAGTGCAATCAGAAATGCTAATCAACATACAGACAGGAGCCCAGCATGTAATTCCTCACGTCTCCAAAGCTTCAGGAAAACCCCCCTTTCCTCTCCTTGTATCAGAGAGAGACAGGAAGATTCCCTCATCCTTTGTATGCCTTTCCCTCTTCTCCCTGTCCCTGGCTCAAACCATTCCTGCAAGAAGTTTCACTCCCGCTAACTTCTCCATTATCTCAGATGCATTGTTTGCAAATGTTCCCTAAAAATGGTATGTAAAGTATTCTTTATTCCTGTTTCAGGTCTTTCCACATCCCTGTGTAACACCTGGAGTTTATCGTGTTACCTGTCAGATAATGATAAACTTACTGCATGCAACCCCTGAGATAAATAAGATCTGTCTTGTAGCTGCCATTTCTTTTCAAACCCTGCCTTCCACTGCTGCATTTGTAGTTGTAACAAATTACTTATTTTATTTGGGCTTGAAATGTGTAACTTTTCAAAAAAATAAAAATCAAAAAAACGTCAGCAAGAGCCCTGAAATATACATAAAATTTCAAGCGTGACATCCCTGACACTAGATTTACTGCTGCTTTGTAGGCTAAGAGGCTCCAGTACTCCTGCTCTTGCATATCTTCTACAATGGCATTTGCATATACTTTACACAATATACGTTGTATTTAATGCTACCTGGTAATTTTTGGTTTTAATAATCAACCAACAGACCCAATGATGAAAAGCATCCTTTCTCCAGAACAAGTCATAAACTAAACCAGTAAGGTTTGAGTTAGTTGCTCAAATAGAAGTGAATAGTGAGGGCTAAAGTGCTCTAAGCTATCACCTGAGCCTCTGCTGCCACTTTAGAAAGGCATGCACCTCCCCTAGGTCCTATCCTATTCTCTGCCAGCCCCATCAGGATGTCTCACATAGCACTAGACGTCTGTTTATAGCACCCATATCAAGCCCCAGGCATCCTGAACAGGAAGGGACAAAGCTCCCACTCAAACACATGCCTCAGCACTGTTAACACTTTTGCCTAACAGCAGTGATCACCCTGAACACTTAGTTTTTACAGAAGCCATCTTATTGCATTTGGCTTTTCTCTGAACTCTCCTAAGCACTTTGTGGCTCATCAGCTCTTTTCATAACCTCACTGGTGTGTGTTTATCCAAACAACTTGATCCTAACTGCAACTGCATCACCATACAGAGCTGTACTGCAGCCTACCTACCCCATCCCTCCCATGCTACTGCAGATCTCTGGCCATACCAAGCACATGGTAGCCAGGTTTCCTATGATTTGCTCCTTACAGAATGCAGGTTGAGGACTGAAAGAGATCACACCTTTATTCACACGTATTTACCTAATACCTGCATTTGCTGAAGCCCTTCTAAATAGTCTTTGTTGACCCTCTGTGGGTTGCCCACTGTCATCAGGATGAGGAATGAATTACAGCAAAGGAGGTTTAAGCTGGACAGCAGGGTGTTTCCTGCACACCAGGGAAGTACGGAGTATCCACTGCAGGTCTTTAGGAGCAGGATGGCAAAATAGCTGCCAGGAATGGCAAAAGCATAGCTGATTCTGCCTTTGGGCAGTGGCATGGATTAGATGACCCTGAAGTATCTCCTGAGGGTATTTTCCATAATTGAGAGTTGTATGTGCCATCTGTCCATTCAGATCTACAGAGATTTACTTCAGAAAAAAACCTGCAATACAACCAATAATTATTCTTGACACAGATGCAACCTTTATGAGGGGAAAGGCATCTTCTGATTCTGTAGAGGAAGCTGAACCCTTCAGAGGTTAAACCATCCTGTGCGTATCTGCCCAGATCCTCTTGCCCTCCCAAGGCAGAATGCTGCTGGCTCTTTACCCCTAACGGTCCAACCCTCAATATTCAGCTACACGAGCATCTCATGAAGTAGGCAACTTTATCTGCCTTTTTAAAATGAGCAGAGAGGCAAGGAACTGGTGCCATTGTGTTCAAGTTGCCAAGGCTGTTCAAGCACACTGATGCAAAACCTGAAGGTGATCCATGAGGCAACCAAGCCTTCTAGTCCTAAATACCAGACCCTGATGAAAGGGAATAACTCTCCATTGACTTGTGGGAATCCTCCCTGATTCCTTGACACACAGCTCAATATCTCTTGGGTTTTAGTTTAGAGTCCAACAAAAAAGAAAGCTTCCATAGCCCATCTCCATTTCCAGATGGAAAGCACACAATAAAGAAGGACCCAGACCATCAGATCAGATGGAGAGAATGAACAACAAGTGCTGAAACCTGTTCAAGCTGAAGACAAGGACAAACTTTGCAGGACACCAAGAGAGATGCTGAATACAGCCTTTGGATGGAAAAACCTCTCACAGCTGCGCAGAATGCTTAGAGAGAGCTCAGCCACACTACACCTTGTTCCATCTCGTGTTAAAACGTGGGCAGAAATGTCAAATCGAAGCAAAGAGCTGAAGCATTGTGAAAATAAGTGTTTTGGTGGAAAATCTGTGAAGCCTTAAACATCCTGTATAGATGAGAAATCATACAGCCATCAGTCACCGAGGCAGAAAGGAAGTGGTAAAGGGGGAGGTTTTCCTTCCACACCAGATGGAAAAGCTGCCAGGATCAAGACTGAAGGTGATGTACTCGGCCAGCCGGTCCAGACCCTTCAGAGAAGGGCAACTGAAAGGAAGAGTGAAGATTCAAAACAGTCCCTCCAAACCTCTTGCTGAACTGAGCTTTTCCCAGTAGTTCTTAAGAGGGCTTAACCACATGGATCTACATAAAATCCATTACTGAAGATAAAACAAAAAAGATGAATAGCTTTCAAAAGTTGATTACATCCAAACGCAATAGTGTCAGCAGCCCTCATGGAAACATCCTACTAAAATAACAGTAAAAATAGAAATGCAAACATGGGAGACCTGGCAGAGGCTTTTCGGGTCAGATCTTTAGTGCCTTTGGCACCCACTGACAGACAGACAGAGGAGTAAAAACATCATAACTGGGCTGATACCCCCTGACCTGGCACAGGATGATGCTGATTCTATTTGCAATGTATGAAAATACATATGGAAAGAGAGACAGATGATGTACACATGTAAATTCCAAACTTATCACCTGAACAGCATGAAAAAGGAGACCTGCTTGACTTTTTTCCCCCCTGCATCCTGGAATAGGTCACTATTTATTTTATATACACACATACGTGTTTGCAGTTTGTACCCACGTGTTTTCTCTACAGCTCCTAGCTTTCCTGGTTAATTCAGAACTTAATCCATTTGCCACATTAGACAGGATTTCATTTTTATAGTATTTTTGTGATATGTGATTACATTTATAGGGACTTTTAAATTGAGATGCAAAATAAGGTGTTTCTTCCACAGATCTAATTGGATTTAAATATTTCTCACATCCCCACTGGTCACTTCATCTAATCTTTTTGTACCTCACTTGGGCAATATGCTCTGCGGGGTGTCTCTAATAGCAGGAGCTGGCCACGCTTTCTCTCTGTTAGTTTCTCTCGTGCAGAAGAATGAATTTATCAATTACTACAGTTCTTGAGTTACACAGGTCTGAGACTTACGAGCCTGATAAGAAACCTGAAAACAAATACATCCAAAGATCGAGTTATCTAATAGTCGACCATCTGCTTAGGAAAATAATTTTAAGTAGTTACAGCAATTCTATTAACTGCTATTTACTATGTGAGTCATGTTGTTCTCTTCAAGTTAACCCTTCCTGTCTCTTCTGTGGGCCTTCTGCCCAAGGCAGTTTTGAAGAGGGAGCTGGACCACTTTTACTAATTTCAAGCAATAGCAAAGCCTGCACTCGAAATTTACCCCAATCTCATACTGCAGCAGGACATTAAAAAGCATTAAAGCAACTATGGCACTTCTGAGCAACTCTTAGACCATGCAAACGACTGTGCAGAAAAATCTCATCCCAGGAGCGTCCCCTGAAAGGGCACCACACACCAGCACATACACAGCAGGAACACATCTGCTGCTCCATGTGCTCTTCCAGGATGGGCTGCCTGCAACTCCATGAGGGCAGGTCACCTCGGCAGGGCCCCGCAGCCCTGTCTAACAGGGCAGAAAGCCTTCTCACACAGCCTCCCAACAGCTCTGGAGACAACTGGCACCTTGCAGCCTCTTGCCTTTCCTTCACCTGCCCTCTCCCCTCAGCACAGAGACACCAAGGCCCTCCATGACTGGCAGCTCCACGAACATACTCGCTGGGTATCAAGGCTTAGGGAGCTCCCAGGCACACCGCTGAAAAACTCTTTCAGTCGCTTGACACTGATGAGGCAGGGTCGGGGCTTTCGGCAGCAAGGAATGGGACAAGATTGCGCACAGGTTTACCACCATCTATTCAGTCCCTGCCCTTCCTCCCTTAGCGTGGTTGCAAAGCGCATGGAAATCTCCTTTGTTAAACACTACAGAGAAGTTTACAGGATGCAGGGTGCTCCTGTGGAATTGCTATTTTATGATTAAGCCCAAGCACAAATACCAGCTGAAGGGCTAGAAGGAGGGCTGGGTGCAGGGGAGCAAAGTCCGGCACTTGATGTTTGAAGGAAGATCCATGGAGCAAACATCTGGGAGCGCGGGGGTGTGTCAGGGGATTGACAGTCGGAATCAGAGCGGGGTGAAGAGCACCGGCTCCGCGGTGGGGAAACCACCCGAGCCGGGGCAGGGGAAAGCGGTGGCAAAGCAGAGCCGCCCCGGCCTTAGGGCAGGGGGTCCGGCGGCACCGAGGGGGCACCGGGTGGCCGCCTTTCAAACTCTCGGGAGAGGCGGGAAAGGGAGCGGGGCAGCAGCGAGAGCGGGGCTGTCGCCGACACCGCGAAGGAGGCGAGGGAAGCGGAGCTGCCCGGAGCCGGCGGCCGCCGGGCTCGGCATGCACCGGCGGCGCTC
>WEKW01003583.1:0-33027 GCA_013389905.1 Sula dactylatra | reverse complement strand
CCTTCCCGCCCTCCTCGCGCACAGCCGCGGCCTCCCCGCCGGGGCCCGCCTCAGAGGAACGCCTTGGCGGCGTCAGGAGCGGAGGCTCCGCCGGGCCGGGCGGCAGCATCAGTGTTCCCGCGGAAATAATCCCTCACGCAACGCCCGACCGACGGCACCGGGCGGAGAGCAGCCGTCGGAACCCCCGCTCGGTGGCGGCGGATCCCTCCCGTGCCCCGACAGAAACATGTGCCCACGATTCATAAAGGTCGCGATGGAGGGTCTCCCGCCCAGGCTGTACAGCCCCCGGCCTTTGGTCCCTTCCCGTTAATCCTTCAGTTCTTCCACAGCAAAACACTTCCCTGAGCACTGATAAGAAATAGACTGTCACGGTTTCCTCCACGTGTGGATCCCAGCCGTTCCCGGCACCACACGCCAAGTCTGCAGGGTGGGCGTTGGGGTGTTCGCCCCGGCCCGAAGGACTCTTGGCCAAGCAGCAGTGACGGTGCGAAGCCCATTCCTCTTCCAGGGGGAAAAGGCCGGCGGCAACTGCTCGGCCAGCCCTCGGGCCCAGTCCTCGGGCCCAGTCCTCGTGCTGGCTATGCAATCGCCTTTGCTCAACAGCTGAGCCTGCGCCTTCCTTAAGCTGCTCATGCGGGCTCACCGACAGAAAAAGCACATTTCCCCACATCCTCGCTCTTCCCTCATGGGTCTTGCATCATTTGATACCTGACTTTTTGGTTTCCACCACAATTCCTGCTTTTTATTTCAGGCTTTTTTCAGATGTTCCAGCACTTTTTATTTCCATGGTTTCGCTTGCTGTTCCCAGCCAAGGCAATGGAGTGGACTCTGTTAGCTAATGCCTTGGGCAAGGGGTTGCACTGGGAAACTCATCCTCTTCTGACCAGCTGGATCCATTCCTTCTCGCTCCATCAGCGTGAAAGAAAAGCACCCAAGATGTTCAAGCAGAGCAGCGATGCCTTGCACTAGAGAAAATCCCTTTGTCTGAGAGACAAACAACTAAAACTGGAGTCAGGACAAGTGGAATGTAATTACTTATGGAGACTGAAATAGAAATTTGTCTCCATTTGCAATTAAATTAGTTCCCTATAAACATCAAAAACCGCTGGGGGGGGAGGGTAATGTGATCTGTCTCTCCCAGACTAGTTATTTACTACATTTCTTGGGCCCCGGTCTGCATTTTGGGAAACTTACCACCAATTACGTATATTTAGCTATAGAAAAGATGGGGACAACTGTATTTTCTTTCACACGCCCACACAGAAGATCCAGATGAACTTGGATAAGTCACGTGAAAGAAATACGCCTTATCTTAAGGAATTGTGCCATCTCTGTGCTTGGAAATAATTCAGAAAATGTATCCCCTGCTCCTGGCATCGAGGCAAGACGATGGAAGAGCTGTCATGTAAGGGAACAACGAGTAGCGGGATGAATCCTAAATGCTGCCACAACTGTACAACAGTGGGAAATTTCCAGAAATAACTGTTAAAATTATTATTTAATAAATATTAAATGTATTTAGTAATAGGTGTGAAAATAAAGGGAATATATAATTTTGGGGAAAATATCACTTCACTTCTTCCAGAATATTTCTTAAACCGGTCAGGAAACCATTTGGTGATCATGGAAACATTTTAAACAAAACACAGTGCACTGCAGCGCATTAGGAGCATGTAACATGCTTTTACAACACAGAAAAGAGCTTTAGTGAAGATAGACTCATATCTTTTCAAAGAGTTTTGTTGCCTAGGTAAGAAAAAAAACGGCCAACTAAAAAAAAGATATTCAAAAATTCTAGAGACAAGTGATTTTCCTATCTGCGTAGTTGCTCTGCAGAACAGAAGCATTCCAAGGGATGAAACAGGTACCTGTAGAGTATATGAAGGTGAATACGTGGTAAAACTGAATTTGAAAATAGTTACTAGAGCTGTTAGTTTCAAAAGCGAACCCTGGCTGTCTCTCCAAATTACAGGACATTTTTAATGTTGGCGATATTATTCCTAAAGCCACATCTTTGCCTGTATCTCAGAAAACTGCTGGCATCTCCTGCCAGGTTTACCTTGCAGGAGTTTGCCATTTGTTCTAGACTTAAACAATAAAATACAACAGAAATTACCTTTCAGCGGTTTAGAACGTTGATATTTACACGTATATTTTATCCAATAATAGCTTTCAGGCTTCTAATTTGCAAAGAAATCAAAATCTACATGACTTGATAACCCAGTTCTCAATAGATTTGGTTTTTCATCATCTTTTTCTTTTTTAAATGTCAGAAAGATAATTCTATTTTTGCTAGAGGTAGCAGAAGTTGTATGGAAGTACTAATTTCCTATATTCCACCCCAAATTTTTATCTTATTCCACCAATTTAAGGACAAATTTTAACCCCCTAGTAAGGAATTTGGAACAGTCATACTCATTTGACAGCTTAATATGTTATTTTGGGAGCTTTGCTTTGCAAAGCTGAATTCACTCATGCCTTGGAGATTATGTGCCTTCACTAACTGGGTGCGCAACTGCACTCTGTAACTCAGAATAAACCCGTAGCAAAACTCTGTGCCTTCATTCACATCTAAAAATATAATTTGCACACACATGTCTTCCAGCTTTGGTTTTTCCCCCTCTTCTCAAACATGGTAAATCCCTGTTGCTCTAATGCCCGCTGCTTTCTCCCCATCTTCCTCAGCCATCCTTGGTCTCTCCAATCTCCTTTCTTTCCTTCCAGTTCCTCTAGAACAAGAAAGAGCTGCTCGGGAAAGAACTGATAGTAAATTTCCTTGTCGGAACTCACAGATTGGATGAAATCTGAACGGCGCGCACAAGTCGTGCAATTTCCCAGAAATATTGGTGGAACCCAGCTCAGAAACCCACCTGGTTCCTCCCCCTCGTCAGCCCGGGGCCGCGCCGCCAGCGCTTGTGCAGCAGCCAGTAGCGCAGGCTGCCTGAAGCAGGAACCCTTTGTGCCTCTGAGGCGCGAGTCTTGCTGGCAGCCAGCAAGGCAGATGGCTGGGAAGTTCCCTTCCTTTTCTGCAAAGAATTTATAAATTTAGGATTTTTTTCAGAATAACCCAGAATTGCAAATTGCTGCTCTCTCCTATTAAACAAGAGCACTTTGCACCACACCGCCTTCCAAGGCGCCCTATTTCTTCTGTCCTGGTGCTCACTGTTAGTAAAAGGTTTCTTTCCTCAACCCTCCCTGACGTTTCTGTTCTGATTCACCCTGCTTATAACCAAGCGAATGATACCAAAAGCTATAATTAGAAAGAAAACGTCGAAGCATTTTGCAGTAGCATATTTGTAGATGTTGTGTACAATAGCTGGGGGACTCAGTGAAGCAAAATTGTGCTTCAGGTAAGCAAAAAGACAAACATCGAATTATTTTACGCTGGCACGGAGTGTTTTTGCGGCACAGCAGAATTGCCTCAGCCTGAGTGCAAAGATTACATCTAGTTAGCGATGTGTAAGTGCAGATCTCGCTCTTATGTAATTCTCTTTACCCTGGTAACTACTCGCTCTCAGGCAGAGCGCTGGCTCCCGTTAGGCAATTCATCCTCGGCTTATCCAGGAGTGGAGATGTACGTGCTCACCAGGCGGTTATTTCTCGCTAGCTGAACTTTGAATATGCAGAACTCCCTGCTCACGGTGGCTCCTCGAATCCTGCTCCTGCCTTTGCTTTATTCAGTGTTTTCAGGCTTTTTGTGATCAAGGAAGACTTGTAACTGAACTGAAACACTTAGATAAAGGGTGAGGAATAGAAGTGCACAAAAATCCAAAGGAAGTACAGTTTTTGAAGCTATTGAGAACAGGATATTTTAAATGGTTGACTGATCTGTTACCATTTTTCCATCCTCTCTCTGAGTCAGCCTCAGCCTTCACACCCAATAAATCTCATATTTGTGGCTCTTTTTCCCATTTTAGTTTGAAACGTAAAAATACTCAACTACGGCTAGATCACTAGCCCCCCTATCCAGATGAGGATGAAGTCAGAGAAGGCATAACGCTGTTGAGTGTTGTTGCAGGCTGCCTCCCTGAGACCTGTAAGTGAGCTTCAAATATTTGCAGCTGGCCTCTGGGCACGGAAGGAAGACAAGAGTCCTTCCCTGTGATTACCACATGCTCCCGGTCATGATGGGAGAGTTACCACCCTCACACGAGCCCTGGTCTGGCCTCATGGCTGCATCCAGTGGGAAACGGCTTTCTTAATTTACCCATTCCGTGGACTCAGTTTTTAGCCATTTCTCAAAAAAACCCAACCCATCCTTCAGAAAATATTTTCCGAGTCACAGGTTTTCTTCTGACTTCCCCAGGGGCTTTGGGCTAAGGAGGGTTGTCATGCACGTGGATCAAGCCCTTTTCCTTTTTGTCTTTTTTACTACAATAAAAGTGAGAGTTTATCCCATACCCACCCTGAGCCATCAAACACGTCACCACAAGGGGCAGGGAAAGAGCAACCGAAGAGGAAATGGGACCTTTCTGCCTCGCTGTCTGTACCCTTGGGAAAAGACCGCCGCCTTCTCCCAAAGGGCAGTCAGAGGTGGGAGCAGCTCACGTTGCACAGTGAACACTTGCCCACACGTTCCTCCTCTTCCGCAGCTATGGGGCTGCCCTATTGCAAAAACACCATGGGTCTCCATGGGGCCAGCAATAGGCACCTCGCACCTCTCCAGGTTGTCTATGTCCAGCAGAGGTGGTGGGGGTGTGTGTGATTGTTTTAGGGACAGAATAGCTAGGAAAGACAGAGAAGAAACCAACATAGCTAGGAAAACCTGTGCAGAAATATGACAAAAGTGTGTCCTCAATCACTTTGAAATGTATTTCAATAGCAAAAAGAAAAAAGGTTAGAAGTGGGGAACACTTGAAATGAAAGCTTCTACGTGCACCATATTTTTCTTGCCTTCTCTCTGGTTCCGCAGGGAGCAGAGGAGGGGGCTGAAAGAGTAAATCCATCGGGATAGAACTTTCCAGCTGAAGGGTTTGACCCACATGATCAGGGAATAGAAACTTTCCTTGGTTGGGCAGATGCTCAGTAGGTGAAGGAGCCTGTGCTGGATGGCCAACAGAAAAGCAACAAGCACGAAGAAAAAGGGGAAACTGGGAGGCGATGGGGTGGCTGTAGTCCAGCATGCGCATTCAGTATGGATCTGGAGACTCCAGGAGGCTGCAGGATCTGCCCGTCCCAGATGGTGAGCACAGCGTGGCTGCTGCCGTTGCTCTAAGCATGCATCAGCAGGTTTGTCACAGCAAAAGAATGCAGGGGGGAGGACAAAGAGAAGAGGAGAAAAAGAGGGAAAGCATTAAGGAAAATGTGAAACAGAATATTAAAAACAAAGGGAAAAGAAAACAGGAAAATGCAAAGAGCTCTTTGAATGCACTCTTAAAGAAAGTTGAGGGAGGACAATGACAAGTAACAATGCAACTATAAAAGGAAGCAGCAGCCTGAGTCCCTTCAGGGGCACGTTTGTGAGGACTTGAGACAAAAATCCATGAGCAAAATGGACTAAAATCCATAAACTAATTGCTCTATAGAAACGTCAGGCCAAAAGAGGCTGGATTCTCCTGTGCAATGGCCAGCATCTCTTTTATCCTCAACAAGGACAGATTTAACTACTACCAAACACCGGGACCCTTCCAAAATGTTCCTGCCAGGAGAAAAAAGAAGTGTTGACAGAACTGTGGGGTAAGCGTAACACTGACTCCTCCGACGCTGCTAACTGAGGCTAGATAAAAATACCGCATTATACAACCACTGGTGTTGGTGCCTAGGTTAGGTAGCTCCCTCCTCTGAGTACTGGCTTTCGTGAGCCCCACCGATGGCATCACCCCTCCCCGAACATCATATAAAAGCTGTAGATGCTAAAATCGGAGGCCGTAGCTTTGGCTGTGAAGCTGAGAGGCAAGTACTCATGCATTTTTCTGCTTCAGGTGAGCACACCACTTTTCCTATATGGCAAGGCAGTATTGTCAGGTGGCATTAATATGCCCCAAATCTGAGCCAAAGTTAGCAGCCATTAGAGGTCGGCAAAAGCGAAAAGGGAATTTATTGTAAAAGAATGCTATCCAGGAGTGTACGAGGCAACAGAGAAGGGATGTTCTGTGTTCAGTTTACAGAACACAGCACATCATACCGAGCATAATCAGTGCCAGCTAATCAGATTATTTGATGAGCCAGAGGGAGCAAAATCTATCTTCGAGTTGACATAATCCCCTGATAGACTGCTTAAGGATTCTGGATATGTTCACTGCATGTCTCAGAAGCTTTCCCGTTACCCATTCATTAAGACTTACCCTTTTTATGAGCAAATCTAGGATTAAACACATACGGTTCAAATAAAAACCAGAAAATGAAACAGGTAAGAGTGAGACTTCACGGGAGCGTAGCTAATGGAGCGCTGCCACTTGCCACGCTACTGGTTTAGCAAGGTAGTGAAAGAACATTGGTGACACCAGGGATAGTTTAATGCTATTAGTGGAGACCTTACAAAGATGGTAACTGATGAAGCTAAGGAATACATGAATCTGGAATTAAAATGTGGAAAGGATGATTTTCTGGAAAGTCCTGAATTTTGGAGAATAGGTTTTTGTTTTAATTCAGGCCTAGCCTGAGCCATAAATTCTTATTACTTTAACACCATTGCCTTATTTTAGAGATATGCTCTGCAAAAAATCTATACCTTCTCCCAGCATTTCTCTTCAAAAATTCTTATTCCGACTTTTAATCTCACAGAAAACCATTTAGCAGGCTACCTCGTAATGCTATGCCTTATTTACAGATACAACGAGGGGAAAATAAATCAGAGAAGCAGAAAAACAAATCATTTTTAAACCAGGTTACTTTCCTGGAAGGACAGTTCTTTCATTGCTTTTATTCCTAATTTTAAAAGAAAACAATTTAGTAATTAAACTTTGTTTACTTATATCAGGCATCGCAGAAGCTGCCTTCCCTTTTTGTATGTTATGCTAAAAAGATGGGGAGAAACAGAATAACATAATTGCACTAGAACATTGTCTAGGATCACTGTCTCCCTCCTATTGCACAAAGAAATGCTGAAGCAAAGCTAAGACATTTATTGAGCAGCAGGAGCTCATTAGCTTGTTGCCAGTACTCTCTCCCACTGATAGCTCTTACGTGTCTATCTAGTAGGTAAGCAGCATTATAAATAGTCTTTTTGTAGCACACATTTCTGCTTTCATATAAAAAATAGGTTTGTTGTCTCCCAAATAATCCTTGCCACTCTGAGAAATACAGATTTTGTGATTCAGGAATGTGTTGCTTCAGTATTCCAACCACACGTCTCAACTGCATGTAAGTTTGTCTTGCCTAAGCTCTTTGAAAAAAGTTTAAGCTTCAACAGCCCCTGCTTCCATAAGACAGACAGCTCTGGAACTGCCCATGTCCAGGGACAGTTTTAATTTTACAGGGCTTTAACAAAAAAGGACCATTTACAGTATATATTGGGACTGTGTACAGCTGAAATTGCTTAAATATTACAGCAAGTGAGATCTTCCGTAGAGGTCAGAGTAAGGACTGAGTATTAGAGAATTCAGAAGTATATTTAACTGAGGGGTAAACTCCTGTCTCAACAACTGATGTCGTAAGCCAGGCAGACCCATGTATAATCATTTGTCTGTACAGCTCATTACTGGCCAAGCAAAACAAAAGCAGAGAGAGTGAGCCACTGACTTACGTTCACCCAATGCAATTCAGGTTAATCAATAAAACCAGGTTTACAAAATTATGCAAAATGTTGAGCTCCCGCTGAAATAATTGCAAATTGGTGAAGCTGCTCATTCTCACAAAGGTCACGTTCCTGCGCTGGAGACTGAACCTTTACAAACATTGATATCCTTGAGCAGGGCGATTCACATGCTTCTCTTCCGGGACAGTGCACTGCTCTTCTCGCAATGCCAGAGCTTTCATGTAGCCCAGTTTCCCCAAGACTTCCCACCGCACATGCCTCTGTCAGGTCAACTGCTACAGTCAAGGGGCCTGGGCAAACACTCAAGGCCCAGTGAAAAAGTTCAGGTTTGGACCTTTGCCCACAAGCCGTATTTGATCGGTATAGAAAAATCACATTACACTGAGTATATTAGTAATATTTATTACGCAACTGATGCAGATAGAATCCAGGCTACACGTGTCAGAAGCAGAAGGCGGCTGTTCAGATGAATGGGGCTGATTACTTGCATCAAATTAGGAAGTGTATTTCTCCAATGGAGCAAAATTCTGTTCGGATTAGTGCTTTCCTACCATTCTGCAGAAGAAACAGAAGTTCTGCCATTTCACTTTGGTGCTGTTTCTCTTATCTTGCCGTCCTGCCTTTGAATTTCCCACTCTCTTATTCCAAGTGTACTTCTTGCCCAGATAGCTTAGTCTTCAAGAGGTTTCACATCGTTCTCAGGCGCTCAGTGAAGAGGTCAAGTGGAGCTGGTCTTCCCTCAAAGCACACATCTCCAAAGCTGAACCATATTAATTTCTTGGCTGTCTTCCTCTCAGATCAGAGAATATTCCAAATAAGGTCTCACTGGTGTATTGCTCAGAATCAAAATAGCTTCATTTTATTTAAGTTTGATAACCCCTTGAGAAAAGTCCCTTGGACTTTGACTTCCCTTTCGAGCTGTTGACTGCCTCACCATATGGTCCTGTTAGATCTTCTCAGTTAAACACTGTTAAATCACAGTTCTGTCAACTCTCAGTATTTTAATTTTTTTCTTGGAATATTTCCTTTCTGTCCTAGACCTCCCACCTCTAGAGTCAAGTGATTAAGTTAAACTTGGAGATTTTATTTTCAAAGTAGATTTCTAATCCTCAAGGCAGTGAAGAAGAGCATGAAATATGGACTAAATATAACCTCAGCGCAATCTGAAGGTTCAGAAACTGGAAGTCAAGACAAAAAAAGAACCACAAATATTGGTTCCTAAAACTCTTTATTTAAAAATATATTTCAAATGTTTTTGAGAATGACAGATTGGTTAATTTTTTCCCCAATGTTTTTGACTGCCAGTTCCACAATGCAGAAGACATTTCTTTTTATGCCAGTGCTGGACCAATATCCCAGGTTAGTACAGAGGAATGAGTAGATTTGCTCTCACGAGGAGGTCGCTCAGGCTGAGGTCCTTACATCTAGTTGTAATCACAGTCTTCCTAAAACATGCCAGGAAAAATAAGGGATATTAGCATCTATGTTCTGGGTTACATTTTGGGTAGATATGCTCTGTTTAGCTAATTTTCTCATACAGCAGAATACGTACATATTCCTTTTCTTTCAATACCATCAGTCATTGCATTTGGACGGCATGGCTGCAGTAGTCCATCCCAGAGGGGACTGTGCCATAGCTCTGGCTACAATAATTTCTTTGTACTTGTAGGCATCGTCTACAGTTTTATACAGCTCTGGTGTTAAATGTGTATCAGATAATGTCATGGAATCATAGAATGATTTGGTAGAAAGGGACCTCTAGAGGTTTTCTGCTTCACCCCCTGCTCAAAGCAGGGATAACTTTAAAGTTAGCTCCAGCTTGAAAGTCAGATCATGGTGCTCAGGGTCTTCTACAGTTGAGTCTGAATCCCTCCAAGGATGGAGATCCCAGAGCTACTCTGAGCCCTGTTCCTGGGTCTGACTGACACTGAATTTTTTTTTTTCTAATATCTAGTCTGTTTGCACTAGTTGTCTCCAAAACATTTACACTCTGCCTCTTTTCAGTGTTGTAAGCCTATATGAAGTTTGATTTCTTTGTTTTTCATTGAGAGATAATATGACTAGAGATCATGAAGCCCCAAGTTTGCTGAGGCGGCATGAAATAAAAGAGGTTCTAGGTTAGAAACACAAGCCATTGACCTAGAACACCAAGAAAAGCTTTGGCTTTTTTTGTCTTCCAGTCCAATACTGGAGGGCACATGATACAAATCATTATTTAGTTTATATTTATCATACATGTTTATAAATAAAACTGGTTAAAGGCCATTATTTCTTTTCTGCTTGAATTTTCAAAGTTCTAAAATACGTAATTCTACAAAATAAAAAATATTGACAACTTGCCAGGAAAACAACAAAGTTATTTAAAACAAAAAAAGAAATTATCACAGCATTTGGGGCTTTTGCAACTTATCCAAGAACTCTGGGACTTGCTCTCCAAAGCTCTGTGTGATCTCCTAAGGTCTCCAGTGTCCGAGCCCCGGAGCCCAGCATGGCTGCTCCAGAGATGGACTCTGAAGCGATGGGGACGCCTCGTCACAACACGGGGTCCCTCAGAGAAAGACTCCATCCAGTCCAAGCCACCTCCCAGTCCTCCTGGCAAACTGGCAGGGAGTTAACTGGGGCACTTGTTAGTGTAGCTCAAAACTGTGCTGAAACTCATTAGCTTGTGCAAAACAGTTTGGTTTCAACAAACTGCCATTTACCACAACATCTGCATTTTTGGAAACTGTCTAGCGAGCAGTATTTCCCATCGAAAAGGAAGTATTTTACTTATCATCTAGCAGCCATCTCTCCAACAGCCATTTACCTATGAGCTGTTCTGAGATGTCCCATCTCCTAAATGCAAGGAGAAAGCAACACATGCAGCTCACCACACTTGAAAATGTCTCAGTACATTTCACTGCATCTAAACTAGGCTAAACAAGTTACATCCTAGCCACGCTGACCCCTCAGGGGAATACGAACAGTCTAGTTCAGACTACAGTCACATTATGAAGACCTAATTTAGTCCTAATGTTTTGAGGTACACATGCAATCTGCTTTTTTACAAGGTGACCCCCAGCAAAGACAAGAAATTTTTTACCATTAGTGTGAAGACCTTGAGTTTTGATAAATGCTCTTGCCTTTCATCATCATCTGCATGCTATTTTTTTTCCATCTTACTTACATTAAATGGTCGGTAGAAGAGGCTATCATTTATGCAGCACTCCAGACAGCTATCTCAGGGGTTACATGTAATGCAACCACCTTCATTAAATGCTATTTTTAAATAAATGGTCTCTAAAACACCATATAGTTTTAAAACTGAAAAGACAACAGAGACTACCTGGTATGGATGAAAAACTGAACTGCATTCAGCCACAAAAAAAATGACTAAGAGGAGATGAAGCAAAAAAATAGTACAAGAATGTTGAAGTAAAACATTTTGATATTTAGGCACATTTTTTCCATCTCCTTACATAGAACATTTTTAAAAGGTGAGTCCTGATCCTTAAGAGTTAGTACCAAACACTTAAACAGGAAAATGATTTAGATCTGCCAGCCACTAATTACCCTTCCTTGTGGTACCCATTTCCTTGGGTGCTCTGTTTTGCTCCATCACTGTGACAACACTTCCCACACCAGAGGAAATACTTAGCTTGCATCTTCCTGTAGAGTAGCAGTTTCCCCATTTTCATAGCTCAAGCCTTCCTCACCCAGGTGCTGCAGTATTTGCTTGAATTGTTGAGTATTTATTTTGTGGTGTTTTTTTTTTTTAAAGTCCCGGTCAAATTCGTGTGAGGGAAAGATTGTTAAAATGCTGAGGAAACTAATTAAGCAGGGCTACAACGTTGATGTTCCATAATACAGGGAGTGGGTGCCAATCCACGAAGCAGCAGCTCACAATTCGAATGAATGTCTGAGGCTGCTAGTTTGTGCAGCTCCATCTGATGACTACATAAATTCAAAGACATTTGAAGGGATGTGTGCGCTGCACCTTTTGGCATGCCACGGGTCTTTGGAAAGTGTTCGTGTTCTTCTCGAAGCTGGGGCTGACCCCAATGAAGTTACCACTGAAGCAACCACCGTGCTGTTCCCAGCTGTTGAAAATGGACTTGCAGACATTGTAAAGTTTCTGCTCCAACACAGAGCAAATGTTAAAGGACCTTATTCTTATAGAAAGTAGAATCATAGAATTATTAAGGTTGGAGACCTCTAGGATCACCAAGCCCAACTGCCAACCCAACACCCCCAGGCCTCCTAAACCATGTCCTTAAGCGCCACGTCTGCATGTTTTTTGAACACCCCCAGGGATGGTGACTCCGCCACCTCTCTGGGCAGCCTGTTCTAGTGCTTGACCACTCTTGCAGTGAAGACATTTTTCCTAATATTCTTGGTCTGGATGGAATTCTTTGCACCAAGCTTCTTTTCAGGGATGCACTGAGATAATGAAAATACTCCTGGAGGAAGGGGCAAGCAAGGAATGTAAGGGTGACTTTGGAATTACACCTTTGTTTGTTGCTGCTCAGTAGGGAAAGCTGGCGAGTTTAAGACTGCTTGTATCCCATGCTGCAGACGTCAACTCTCAAGCCAAGGACAGAGCTGCTCCCCTGCTGATGGCTGTGCAGGAGGGACACGCCGAATGTGTGGAACTGCTGTTATCAAAAGGGGCAGATCCAAATCTCTACTGCGGTGAGGATAACTGGCAGTTACCTATTCACACAGCAGCTGAAATGGGCCAGAAAAAGATATTAGAGTTGCTAATACCAGTTACTGATTGGATTTGTGACAAAGGCAAAGGCAAAGTGAGCCCTGTGTATTCAGCAGTATATGGTGGTAATAAAGAATGTTTGGAAATGTTACTTAAAGAAGGCTATGGTCTAGATGCTCAGGAGTGCCTTGACTTCCACTGCAGATCACCCATGTGTATGGTCTTCTAAAAAGAGATTTTCTCTGTGAGCAAGAATGCCCTTAATTTCTTCCTGGAGTTCACAGACTGGAAGAGGCTTCCTCCAGCTGAGGAGTAAGACCTTTCAGACTACAAAGAAAAGCGCACTTGGACTCCCAGGAGCCATTTTGCCTTCATTTCTTCCCTGTCTCATCTTTGTTGTCTTGAGATCCGGTCCATTTTAATGGGTGATGCCTACGATTGGACCGGTTTATCCGGGAATTGCCATTGCCAGCTTGTCTCCAGGACTCCCTTCTCTACTTAGATGCACTGCGAGTCGACGGTGTCTCAGAAGTGGAGGATTATCTGGGGCAGAGAGAGGAGGGAGCTCCCTCTAACACTCACTCCAGCGCTGAGGATGCAGAGAGGAGGGATACCTGTAGCGCCAGTGTTAGGCGATGATGCTGCCAGTGACTGAACTCTGCGGCTGCAGATTTTGTAATGGCAATTAGCAGACACCGGAGAAGAACTACTGTAAATAACTGTAGTAATAAGTCTTTTTGTGCTGTAGTTTTACACTGTCTCTAGAAGTTTGTTAGAAGTTCTATGATCTACTTGTTTAAAAAGTCTGTTGTAGCTTTCTAAGTCTGTGAACATTTTCTGGTTTTTGAAAGGAAATTTTTAACTCTTACAGAGTAAAATTAGCTTGTTCAATGACCATAGCTTATATAGTGGTTGAAATCTATTTGGTCAGATACTGTTAGTAGACGCTTCATTCTGTGATACCTACAGCATCTTAAAGAACAGCTGTTCTTTACAAATCAACCTCAGGAAATATTTTGTCTGTTTATACTATAAATTGGCAGAACATAGGCTTCTGCGTCCTGAAATCGTCTATCATCTCCCATTAAACAAATAGGGAACTGAATCTCCGGTCCTAGCTACAGATCACAAATGTAAGCGGGAGGAAAGTAAACAACCAGTTTAGCTTGCACCTCACCGCATTTGCTGAGGTCTGTGTCGCATTATCTGGTTCTAGCTCATCTGAAGTTTCTCAACAATATCCTTAGGAAAATAAGTGAGCGCACGGGGGATTTTTTTCTTTTACTGGGCATCAGTTTCTCCGCAGCGCTCACATCCTTCTTGGCTAAACTGATATATGCTAGATGGGTAAAGATGTCTATAAAAAAGGAATTCTTTTCTAACCTTTGCTTGGCCAGGGGCTAAAGAAAGCTGTGTGATGTTTAATCTTACATTTGCACAGCGTGGCATGAAAAAGAAATGTACAGTGGACCTCTGAGGGGCTCTGTCAGCCACTCTTCAGTCCGTTTTTCAGTGCTAAGTAAGTTACATGGAAAACTTCCCCTTCAGTCAAAAAAAAAAAAAAAAAGGGGGCGTTTTTTGGCACAGTGACATTTTGACACAACCACTGGTGGTTGTGGGTTTTGGGTTCAGACGCTTTTTTTCCCTGTAGGATTTCTAATGGGAGCAAGGTTTCTTGAATCCTGCAATCATCACGCTTCTGCTAGCTGCAGGCAGAGCAGTAAGGCCAGGGCCCGCGATCCTGGATCAATCTGGCAATAAACAGTAATAATAGACTCTAAGCTGTCATAAGAGGATATGACCAAGCCTTGTTTGGGTAATGGAGAATTCAGCCATGTCTGACGACTGTCAGCTGAGATGATCTCAGAGAGAAGGGAATCTGCCCACAACAAATAGCTTGTTGCCCACCCACAAATACAATTTACCCCTCCACGGAGACGTTGCTGGCTTCTCCCCTCCCAGCATCCCTCCTCCGCTCTGCTCACTGTGCACAGTTTGTATTAGCCAGCATGATCCTTGCAGGTGCAACCTCAGCTCTCCTGTTCCAGACCGGGTGCTCAGAACTGGATGAATTTTATTTTGCCCTAAATGTCATGTAAGTTCTTGTGTTCTCACTATACCACAGCTTGTGGGCGGGGGGAGAATTTTAACACCCTGCAAGATTTCCCACCCTTAGGGATTCCCCATGCCCACATGTGGACTGCAACAGGCTTTGTACAAGCGATGGAGCTTCTACAAGTCTTTGCATTTCGGGGAGCAGTGGTGGTGCATGAGCCTCACTGCCCAGCCTGCCCTCGGACCAGGATGAGCTCTTTCCCTGAATAGCAGGGCAAGCAGCTTTGCCATTTTTGTTTAGGAAGTCACACTAATTACAGAGCTATTGTCTTCTTCATTTAAGCAGGCAGCATTAATCCCAATGCTATTAAAATCTCAAGGTTTCCAGCTTTCCTCAGGAACAGTGAGTGAAGAATGGCTATCCATGGAGCAAGCTCACACCCACGCTGCTCTTCTCTGGTGACATTGGGAAAGTGGCAAACATGGCACAGTCACTGTAAATTCATATTTTGCTGGCCTCCTTACCCAGGAGCCAGGCCAGAGCAGCCTGGAACAGGATCTGTGCTCCTGCTTCCTACTGTGACAAAGAAGGTGCCACAGGAGGGCACAAGGAAAGTGAGTCATTCCTGTGATCATTAATTAATTAGTGCCCTGCTGCTCCTCCAGGCAGGCCAAACAGATTACACATGGCAAAACTGACATAAACAAGTAGAAAATCCTGCTTATAAAGGAACTTGGGAAGGCGTTCAGTCCCCAGCCTGCTGGAGCCCCAGACAGCGATCCAGTCTGCTCCCTTTTCAGGATGCTCTTAGGTGCTTAGATCTGTTAGGCTTCCTCCTAATGAAGGTGGGATTCCTAGAGTAGAAGATGCTCAGAAATTACTCTCCCTGGTGAGACAAATGCTTCTGTCTCCAGCCTGGATGTGCGAGGTTTTCGGGTCTGACTAAACCACAGCCAGGGCCGCCTGTGTTTGCTGGTAAAAGGCAGATACCCCTAGTGCCGGCACCGAGACGAGGAGTTAATGGCAATCACTGCATTGCCATCTCCAGGTTTCCAGGTGCCTACCTCTGCGTCCTGTGCCAGCAGACAACTGGGTGAATCAGGTGGACAGCATCACTGCCATCATCGTCAGAGCCTTGAAGTTTGCTGAGACCATCCTGAACGGGAAGACAGGAGCCTCTGCTCTGTCTCACCTCCCTGCGCTCAGAGAACTGTGTATCTTCAAAATTATTCCAGACGTACACAGATGCACTTTGTAAGAAAGCCACTAGTAAAAGCCAAATCTCATCTGGATTTGTGCACTTCCTTATCTCTTAGCGTTCCTTGCCTTGGACAGCAAAAGCAGCTGCCTGCCAGAATACAGCCTTCCCTGGTGCCCCCTCTGCACCCCATCCCAGAGCTACCCCAGAGGAAAAATCTCACCAGAAAAGGCAATATTACTACAAAAAAAGGGATCTTCCAGCCCCCAACCTGCTCAGAGACAACCAGTCTGGGTAGGTGGGCTCAGCAGGAGGGTCCCTGCTGCCTGCCTAACCTCGCAGTCCCTCTTAGCTTTTGGTCCCACTCCCCAAAGCTGCTGGCAGAGGGGAGGCAGCGCCTGGGCACGGCAGAAGACAGCAAATGGAGTGGTACTCCCAAGAGCGTGGGCTGCCTGCCAAAGAGCACTGCCAGGTCCTTGCTGTTTAAATTGCTTAATATATTATATTAAACAAAGATCAATGTCAGATACATGTTCTCCATCCCTGTCTTAGAGCATGAGCTTGTCCAGAGCACGCAGCATCCCACCACGGCTGCGCCGAGGCATGGACTGCGATGCACGGATGCATCTCCTGAAGGCAAAGCTCACTGTACCACATTGATCATTCTTTGCTTTTCCCCAATCAAAGGACTGGAGGTGTTGGGAGAGTGCAGATAGCTACCGCTCTTAAACTGACCCTCTTCAAATTTGCTTTTTGCTGAAGTGAAAAACACCCTCAGCAGGGAAACTATGGTAAGGTAATCTCTGACCTCCATCTGCACAAATCTGCCTGGTGATGGAAAAGACTTCAGACCTCAGAGAAGGGTGCATAGCCCCAAACTCACTTTTCCAAGTCTATGGGAGGGTAAGTCATTTTGAGACTAATGGATAAAGCCACGACAGTTGACCAAACCTTGTTGTTAGTCCCCATAAAGGCGAGGTCCGTAGTCCTTCCAAGTGCTGTAGGCTGAGGCCCAAACTCTAATTGCTTTATTGTTCTTGAGTTACAATGGTCTGTGATAAAAACTCCAGCTATACAGTGCATTTCCCTGCCACAGAGTCAGAGCAGCAGATGCACTTCTATGCCTGAGCCATAGCAGAACTCCCCGCAGCCGTTCACTGCCTCGGCACCCGGGGCACAGCCACCAAGTCCCTGTTTGGCAGTAGCCACATAGCACCAAGGATGGCAAAATTTGTTCATTAACAACTTCTTCTGGACATCTGAGTTAAGGATGATGTACTGTACTTGGTAAGTAAAGTGTATGAGGTCTTACAGCTACAATAGTTTATCAATTTGTCTCGTTAATCTAATTCCCTAGACTTTTTTTGTGAAAGGTTAAATGAATCGTATGTAGACAAGGAAGGTCAGTGCAAGGGGAAGAAACATGGAGGCCTGGCACAGAAAAGTCAAAATTCATTAAAAAATATTGGGTGTTTGTGGTGACCAGAAGCTAAAATAATGAATATTTTTTACTAGGAGGAAAACTCCCCTCTCTTCTGTATTTAGGTGAGGAACCCTATGGAAACCCCACATAAGACTATAAAGATGTTCTGCTTGAAGCTGGGAACCACGGCTTGCTGAGGGCATTTCCATGATCCGTTTACATTTATGGATGGGTGCCTCTGGGCTTCTGTTTTCTTAAGTACAGATATCGCTTTGCAAAGAAACACCCAGAATTACAATGTATGAAAAGCAAAATACTAAAACAAACCTCGTGGTAGGTCACTACAACCCCTGGTAAGTCAGATGTGAGATAATCTTCTCTTGTTTACCCCGTCAGTTATGTGTATGGACAAGGCCACAATTAATACTTTGATATTTTCTGTAAATCAAACTGGGAGATTTGCTTTCAGATTTTTGGTAATAAAAACTTTCCCAAGTCACACACTTTAGCAAAAATTCTCAGAAATAGGCTGGAAGCTGTCCTCTGATGAAGAGCTTAAAGGCAGGTTCCCAAGTCCTATTTACCTGATTTTTAAAGGCAGTTGAGACACTTGACTAAGAGGTGGGTTTCAGGGTTTAACACTTAACCACGCAGAGGCACTGGGGAGACTCAAGCAGTGTAGGGTTTCGGGGATTCTTCCAACCAGGAGTTAACCTTTGCTTTGTGTAAATGGGTATTTCCAAAAACCTCATGCAGAACATGCAGAGAACA
Organism: Sula dactylatra; assembly: GCA_013389905.1. Classification (NCBI taxonomy): domain Eukaryota; kingdom Metazoa; phylum Chordata; class Aves; order Suliformes; family Sulidae; genus Sula; species Sula dactylatra. The sequence goes on along the minus strand of WEKW01003583.1, from coordinate 15,193 downwards.
AATTTATAGGGTCAGCCTCCCTATTTTCTTGACAAAATAGGCTCTCTTTTAGCAGTTGTTATGTTTAGCTGTTTTGCACGACTGATTTTCCATTCCCCAACAGCATGTGATGTCCCAGCTTGGAACTGCTATTAGTTTGATACTTTAAAAGGACTGCTCTCCCCTAGACTTCAGAGATTTTGGATTATAGCTTGTCAGAAAACTCCCATCTCTGGTCCAAACTGCAGCTCAGTAGTTTTTCCCCTTTGCTCTAGCATAAACCTTTTGAAAACCCTATGAAAAACACCTGGTCCTGTACTGTCTCCACAGAAGACAATTAACCCAAGACAAGGGTCAAGATGTGGTCCCATCTCTTCAGGATTTAATAATCCTTTCATCACTATCACATTTTAGAAGCCATTAACTGTTTAGTTCACCTCATTTTCAGAAAGTTTCCAGCCCAACTGCCAATGTCTGCCTTATCTAAATTGAACATCACTGTCATTTCTTACTTGGATGTCTTAGAAGGTATTGATCATGGATCATCTCAACTTCTGCTGCAAGATACATAGTACCTGGGACCTTTCTGGTATAGATCCTTCTTTCCTTGGGAAACCTGTGGATGGAATGAAGCATTCGTCAGGCCTCATATTCAAAATGAGCCTAGGGTGGCAAGGGGGGACCGGTAAATTTAAAGCAGATTATCCTAGCGTTAAATGGCTCAGGCCACCAACATGGTCCTTGCAGGAACAGAGTGGGGAGGATGGGGGACAATACCTGGACAAGTCCCTGTCCACAAAATTTGGGCCTAGCTGGAAGATATTTTGTCCATCAGACACCAGCCAGTTTCCCAGGCAAGCGCGATCCAGGCCCACCAACCCCTAACCAGGCGTCTGCAGTGACGGATGACTGCACATTCTTTAGTCTTTTGGGGGCTGTGCACAAGAGGGATTGGCCATGCACATATAAATGGGCAACAGCCTAGGTTTTCGCTTATAGATAGCACTAGTGGTGGTCACACAAATGCTGTTGCTTACTCTTTCGCGTGTTCTGGTCGGGTTCGTGGAGGGCCGGCTGCTCAGGCTGGATCCATCCCCGGGCATGCAGTGGCAGACAGACAGTGCCCGTCCGCTTGCTTCCCAGGCAGTGGTAGGGCTGTTCGCCTTCACCCATCGCTGATTTCCACAAAACTGCTGGGAACTGCACGTGGTTTGAACATCTCCCTGTCTGTCAGCCACCTGAAGTGAGCAGCACGTCCAGAAGCCACCCAAGGTGAGCAGTGAGCCCAGCGACTGGCAGGCAGTGGGGTTTCCTTGGGAAATCAGGCTAGAAAATAACCTGGCTCACACAAGGGCTGTAAATAAACACCCTATAAACAAACGAAAGCTGTAGCTCCACATTCCCCTGGCCTGCAGCCTGGATAACTCTTAGCATCAGCAAAGGCCACATGGTTTCCAGGTCAGATTCCAGTCCTGCCTGCTGCTGTCTGCCCGCTGGCCCTCGCAGTACCTGTGCTGCCAGCTAGACACGTTGGCAAAGCCTTCCTGCCGCCCCGGCATCCTTCTGCTTTGCTCTCCCCTAGCTGTCCCGCTTTCTACATCTATGAATAAAACATAGTTATTTCCTGGAACATTTTTAAGGTTTTTGCTTTGCAGAGATCAACTTTTTCCCTGCATGAAGCCAGCTGCATTTGAAGACATGGCTATGCCATGCAGGAGCATATTTATTTCCACACAGAACCGATGGGATCTGCCATTGCCTGCCTCGTGCTCGGTGTTTTGTGCAGCTGCGCTGAGCTGCGGTTTGAAGCATTGCATCTACTTGAGTCTCCCATCCTTCTGCAAGGGATTTTAATATTTTCTATGTTTCTCTGATGAAGCAGCAGTGGGCTGGATTTCTGATCAGCGCAGTGAAGGGCAGGCAAGGTGCAAGGACTGTTCGGATGGCCGCCCATGGCATTTGGGAGACTGAGCCCAGACGGAGGGGGTCAGTGCAGGGTCTCAGAGAGACACCATGCCATGTCTGTCAGACGCCTGGGGACATTTAATACTGCCAAGATCCCCGAGAAGACGCTGTTGGCAGTGGGGTGGGCATCAGCTGCCAAATTGTAATCCCTGCTGTGGCAGCAACTCAGTGATGAGTTTGAGAATAATGTATTTCTCTCTCTGCCCCTACCCAAATAAAGGGGGCTATATGATTCACTAACAGCGATCCCAAACAAGAGAAGTTTAATAGCTTCAGCAGAAGAATCAGCCTTAAGTTTGTCTCTACCAAATACACAGCAGTGGTCAGAACCATCATTTAACTGCACGTCCCATCGCACATGGGGAGCCGTGCGCCTTGCTGCATCCGCACCTCCCTCACCCAGCTCCCCACTCTCTCCCACTGCATTAATTAGACCTTTTCCAAAGACATTTACTAGCTCTTTCCCTGTTCAAAATCCTAAAATAGTTGTCAGTAGCTATTTAAAGCCCTTCACAGACCCGTGCACCATGGGTACAAACAAAACCCTTCTAGGTCAGCCCAGCCTGGCTGTTTATAAACAGGACACAAAAAAGGACAGTCACATTGCCCAGATAAGCACAGAGACTCTGCTCATCAAGAACATCCCTAGAGGTTTGCGTGGCCAAGCCCAGGTCATACAACTGCACTTTATTAATCTGCCTAGGTCATAGCCAGAACAGGCATTGCAGACTTGGATAATGCTCAGTGTCCCTGGAGACATTTGCAGCTTAGTTGATGAAAATATTTCTTCAAACACACCTAGGCAGTGGCACAAGGGGGGAGAACCTCTACATCTTCTTGGGGTTTGTGGGATGCTGTGGCGCTGCTGCAGGGGTGCAGCCTGCAGGAAAACACAGCAGCGCTTCTCAATGCAGTAGATCAGCAGCACTGGGAGGAAGAGTCTGAAAACGTGGGCGTGGAAAAGAAGCAGGCCCTTTGAGAGAGCCACAGAGGTGTTCGAGCTGTAACTCTGGCCAATGGTTTCCTCTGGAGTTTAACAAACCATAAAACAGATTGCAAAAACTTTTCACAAATTGAAAGGGGAATTAGAAATACAGTGAATTTCTTGCCACAAATACTATGCAGCGCACAAATGTCAGCAGAAAAATCTTCAAAGTGGGAGTAAGGTCATTCCTATAAATAAATCATCCTGGCCTTGAGGAGCCGTACAGATCTTCCCAGGAAACATGCATCCCTGCAAATTGGAGCTACCCTGAAAGAGGAGCCAGGTAATGACCACTCCTTTCAATGCTGCAGGAACTGAAAGTTTAAATAGGACCAACAATAGCTACTTCATTTTTTAATCTCTCTGATGAATAATGCAGTGCATTCAATAAGACAATGGGCATGTGTTCCAACAAACTGATATTGAATACTGGCGCTTGCAGTCCCAGGACTGCCTGTTCATTCAGAGGATAAAAGCAGGGATGGATGCACTTAACATGAGTTGGATTTGCACACTCGGGTGCGCTGGGGCACACACATGCAGCGTCAGGCACATTTAGCCAGGTCCTGTGTGCAACTGCGTGGCTTGACCTGAATATCGAACCTTACACAGGCGATTGTGCAAATACCTGCTGTACAGCAATGAGTAGAAGAAAGTGCAATAAATGACTTCTACCCGAGTATATGGCACACAGTACAGGCATGAGCCGATCAAACAGGCAATCCTTCTGCATTGCTTAAGGACCAACAAAGAGGGAGCTGCTTTGGTGGCTCTGTGTCTGAGAGTTTATCTGAAAACAAACATAATGAGCTGGCAGATCAGGTACCATGCAGGTGGAGATGTCCAAGCCACAGAAGCACATTACATGGGTTACATGGGACAAGTAGCCCAAGGCTACGTGGTTTGAGTTTGGCTGCGTGGCATGCTGTACCACTGCTGCGAGTAGAAATCATCCGTGGGTGAAAGGAAAAAGTAATATGTAGGGAATCATCTATTACGTGCTTTAATATTTATGCATTGCATAACTATTTTGCAAGCAGAAATTTAATTGCTGATGAGAGAAAGCATTAGCGCTAATGCAACCATTGAGAGTCACGTGGGGTTTGTATGTCTTGTGATTGACTTCCATGGCCATTACACTGAAACTACTTGCTGTTCTTCCAGAATATAATTGGAATTGAAAAGAATAAACCATAATTATTTTTTAAAATACTATTACTCCATCCTCATCCTAAAGCCTATGCTGACCTTCAAATAGCACAGATCAGATCCATGCAACACCATTTAACCTCAACCCACTTTAAAATATTAATCCTTATGCACTATTATCCCCTATTATGCATTATTATCTCCTTTCTGGGCTGGGGAAAGCGTGGCAGGGAGATGGGCTGAGCTGCTGGAACTGCAGTGAGCAGAGGGTGATGCACGACAACAGTGTTCTAAAGAAAACCCCTCATCTCAGACGGAGTGCTAGCTCTTGCCTGTGCTAAGCAGAGAAAGCGGGACGGGGGCAATAATGCCCTGGCAGAGCATAGGGCTGGGGCAGAAGCAAGCTCCGTGCTCGGCTCCCAGGGCAAATCCAGGAGTGGGAAGCTGACCAAACCCATTTCAAGACAGAAAGGCTTTTATTGTAATGTCTGTTCTGTCTGGGGGAAAAAAAATACATGCATTACGATATTCTCATGGTAAAATTATCTGTGCCATTTTTTCAGTTAACATTAAAAAATAAGTACATTGGGATGCAAATCAACCTCTGATTTTAATGATTTTGCTTTGGAAAAGAGAAGGGCTGCGGAAGGTTTCCAAGTGAGAGAGAACTGCATTAAAAGAGGGAGCATGTGCTTTACAATTATTTTTCATAAAGGATGATAATTGTTGATTAACCTGAAAATACAGCAGGAAAGGTTCACTTTGGACTGAAAAGGCTTTTCTCTTAAAAACTGTTTAAATAGAAAATTTATGATCAATAGCCTGTGTAGATTCTATAATGATCTCAACTGAAAAATGGGCGGTAGACATGTTCACATCCTACAGCAGCGTTAGATGGATGAAGCAACCTCCTCCCTAACTTCCCACGTCTTATCAAACGCTGTGCAATCAAGCAATGTTGCCAGTAGCAACGATGAGCGTTTCACCTGTTTGAGGGTCTTTCTCTCTCTCCTTCGCTTCAGCTGCTTCCTGAGCCCTGATCCTGCTGCACATGGCATTTCACCAAAGGCTCTGCACTGCACGGTCTGTCCTTTCTTTTCCACCAAGCTTGTGACTGGAGCTCCCTGGAGCCCATGGGGGCTGGTACAGACCTTTACAAGATGCCTGGGCACTGCATTTCACATCCCAGTAAAGCAAAGTCCCTGATGTTGCAACAGAATGGAATAGAATAGAATAGAATAGAATAGAATAGAATAGAATAGAATAGAATAGAATAGAATAGAATAGAATAGAATAGAATAGAATAGAATAGAATAGAATAGGAGTTGGAAGGGAACTACAACGATCATCTAGCCCAACTGCAGTGGGATGGCTTGGGTCGAGTCCATTAAAAATGAGGAGCACCAAGAAGAGACTGAGTGAAGCTGCCCAAGGACTCGGTAGCTCATCTGTCCTTCTAGTTATGAAATCAGAAACTGCCAGGTCACATTCTGGAAAACAAATGTGCATGTATCTTTCGTCAGACATAAGCCAAGCAACATAGGGTCCTTACCTTCTCCCAGCTGTGGCCAGCAGCTGACCCTCAGTCTTCACGTCTTCACATAGATCCCATTCCCTGGTGTTCTAAGTACTTATCTACTCACCCCAGTCGGTTTCACCGAGTGAAATGTTTTCGGAAGATTTTATTAAAATGTAGAAAACAAAATGAAAACTGCAGCTGGGATTTTTAGTGAATAAATGTTGTTAATAGTTTTTAAAAACTTAAGCTGTTCTATTTTAAAAAACCCTCATCCATTTTTACCAGTGGCTCTTCTCCACGAATACACTTTGTACGCCTCCAGCGTCCCCCCAAGGGAGGGCAGCCAAAGCCTTGCTGCAGACAGCAGTTGTCAAGACAGTCTCTGATTTAAACAGGAGCTAGGTCATTTAATGCTTTGCAGATGGTAAACAGCACAGGCTGCCACATTGTGCCGTGGCCACGCTCGGCTCTGTGCACCCTCTGGAGCCAGCACCCGGCAAGGACCTGCTTCTCCTCGGGGACCTCTCCCATGCATCCCAGCTCTCTGTCTTTGCAGTCATTCCATCATTATCAACTGCACCATTCATCTGGCCGGACTGCAGTATAGGCTGTCAACAGCAGCTCTTCCTAAACTCTGCTTGGTTTTCCTCAAGGTCTTACCTGTGCATAAAACACCCTGAAAGACGGAGACCAAAGGGATGGTAAATGTAGTGATCTGCTCTTCCTGCACCTGCTAAAAAGTTGATTTCAACTTTATTTTATTTAGTACTTTCTGGTTTCTCTCACCTTCCCCTGAAAAACATTTTTTTGGTTGTTATTCTGAATCCATTTTTGAAATGACAACTCTGAAAGACTTGAGTCAGTGCCTTTTGTAACAGTAACTAAAAAAAGAGTAGATGAAATATCTGCAGAGAAGTTTGAAGGAGCAAAAAGAGGATCAGCACAATAGCAGGTGTCAGTCTGTGAACGTATTTCTGGAAAAGGGAAAAATCACAGAGTGTTCGTATGAGAAATGTTTTGATTATAATTCCCCCCCACAATGACTGTGCAGTTACAGCTAAGAATTATTCAGAGTTGCTAAAACTGATCATTGAAAAAAAAAAAAAAAAAAAAAGAAAAAAGAAAATGCAAGGCAGACCAGCACCTTCTGTCAGGTCAGGTACTGAGCCACCAGTTATCCACCTCTGTAAAATAATAATGTGTTCATGCAGTGCTATATCTAACGAGCCTACAAATGGGGCTGGAGTTTGCCGCTGTGGGGCGTTCACTTTAAAGCTTTTATACGCTTTTTTTCCAGATGACATGCAAGGGTTCTCTGTCTTCAGGCTCCTCTTTCAGAAACTAAATCCCCTTTTTCACTTGGCAATACTCTGCCAAAACGCATTCCTCTGATTGCTGCTGGTCACTGTGTCACAGAAAAGCTCCCCTTTTCTTTGCACAGGATTTCTTTTAAAAATGCTATTTTAAAGGGAAAAGAAAAAGGCACAATTACAACCAGAAGCCAGTGGAATAAAAACAGGGTTACAGATGCAGAGAATACCCTCAAAGATCTGCTCAGTCCATCCCTCCTGAGACAGTCTGTGATGATGAAACGGGACTTCGAGAGCGGCTGCTCTGGTCAGCTCACAGGACCACCTTTCTCCGATTCCAACGCTGTTGCAAAGCCAGACTTTGGATGCTCACTACAGTACGAGTGAGGCCTGTTTCCGTGACCTGCATCTGTCGTGAAAGCAACCGAGGTCCACGAACACAACTCGTGCCCGCTCCTGCACGCCCCAGGCTCTCCCACAAAGAGCTGTCTGACTTGCCATGCTGAACGCCGTAGCTCTGTGCTCCTTGCCCTCAGCAGGGCTTTCCTCCCCCTCGCCACCCACTGTCTGAAGACAATTCCTGCAAACCCTTTCAGCTCTGCTTGGATGTCTTCAAACCTTCCCTGGGTGTTCTTCAAGTCTGGGAGTACTTCAAGAGGAACGGTTCGTGAGGAGCAGGTTGCATGAGGTTCTTCCATGGGTGAGCAAAGCCCAGCTGGTCCAGAGGGTTGAGCAGAGCTCATTTCTTCCCAACTCCCTGCACTGGAATTGAATCATCACTCAGTGGAGAAAATTAGACAAGAACCAGCTGCCTCCTGCTCTCTGCCTCGCTCACAAGACATTGTTAACTTAATTTCACCCAGCTGCAGGTCGGCTTCCTGCATCCAGATCTGTGCCGTCACCTCCAGCCCACACCAGCGTAACCCGCCACTGCTGTGCATGAGATGGGGCTTCACAGCAGACTCCAAAGCATGCTACTGCATCTGTGTCCGGCATGAGAACCCAAACCTGTGCACATATGAGGCTGCGTGGTCCATGTTGCTCTGAAAAACTGGAAAGTTCACCTTCCTTTGCCCGTTGGATGGGCTTCAGGGCCTCCAAGTAAAGCCATTTAACTGCTCCCCAGATCTCTCATGAGTCTTCCAGCCAACACAGGCTCAAGCTGTGATCCAGACAGTGAAAAACAAAGAAACCTGAGCACAGATTTAAAAAAAAAAAAAACCACAAAAACAAAAAAAAAACCAAACAACAAAAAAAAACCCAACCCAAACAAACAAAAAAACCAAACCAACAACAAACCCAACAAAAATTAGCCATTTCAGGCTTTTTACTAAATCAAGTCAAATAAGTATAAACAGGATGACTACAAACCCTTGTGGGGAGAAGCTCTTTAATAGATGGGTGAAATCTCACTGAAGTGGCTTTGCTATCCCACACAGCTTCAGTGAACGCCTCCGCTACCCCATGGGCCCAGTGAAGTTCTCCAACACAGTCTCTTCTATTGCCTCCAAAAACATAGATGAGTTTCTCCTGAACACTACCACTGATAGTCCTGAAACCTGCCAAAAACTCTGGGCAAGTTATCAAGAGGTGAGAGGTGTGCTTGCTTTGCAGCTAGCAAATGCAACTACAAAACAATATTCATACAGAAGATCGATTTTTCAGTGTTCCTGTTCTCATCTAGAGCTAAGACAGCAGTTTAGACCTGAAGAGATAATTTTAATACTTGAGTCTTTCACTCACATCCTATTAAAATTGCAACACTTGCAGCCACAATGTATGCTGTAACCCATTCTGGAGACAGATAAAAAACTAAATGCTATTCCCGGAGATCAGTTCCATCTACAAAATTTATCCATCAAAGTAATTACATGGACCCAAAGTCCTATAAATGCATTACATCATCAGCTGGTGACATACAAAATTCCACATCCTTGCTAGAAACTGGCTTGAATGCAGTTCAGCAGCTCTGATAAATCACTCATTAGTCAAAAAAACCCCTCTAAGTTAAAACAAATCAACTTTCCTCTCATGTATTCATGAGGGTCATCCAACTTGTTGGATGTATAACTTCACCAGAAAGCAGTCCGGGAGCTGCCAGTGAGTCCGCAATTGGCTTTAAAAGATACTTGCTACCACAACCTCATAGCCAGGATCCCTGTCGATACCATCATAGTGATCCATAAATAGAAATCAATGAAAAATCCTCAAACTCTTCCAATTCAGAAACAAAATTTGTGGCGCTACTTTCAGCAGGATGCTGGAAAAAAGGTACAGTCCCATCTGTTTGGAGAAGATTCAGTTTTGAATGCATTCGTTCACTGGACTATGTTGGTTACCAAAGCCAGCTGGAGCCTGGCATGACTGGGGTAGGCTGCTCAGCATGAATTCACTCACCTTCTCTCTCAAAAAGATGCTGGCCTGCAAGATTTCTTCCTGCTCCTCGAGCATGTCGGTCTGCTGTTGTAGTGGAGGTTGGCACGGATTTTGTTTTGGAAAAGAGCTATTCCTTGAACATCTACCAGCAGACAGGATTTGAGAGACATCAGCATCGGGGTCGCCCGAGGCAAAGAGTGCCTTATCCCAAGTCCGTGTTCAAAGTGTGCGAGCTATTTGCAGCCTCCTGTGGTTGATCTCCAAATATAGGCCCTGATTCAGTGAGACACGCCAGCACGGCTCCGCTCAAGTACACAAACTGTCCCATCTCAGCGCGTGGTGTAAGGTGAAGCTTGTGATTCGATGTTTTCCTGAAGCTGGCATCCGGAGATGCCAGCCCTGCTTCTGCTCTCCTTTCGGCCAGGGTAAATTCAGATGGAAAGCAATTATGCAGAAGAGGGATGGGGCTGGCCTGGGATTTTTGCAGGCATCCCCGTCTCAGGCAGCCTCGGTGGGACACGTGAGAACAGAGGGTAAAGCTCGGCTTGCTGCAGTTCCCCGGGAGGGAAGGTCACTTTTGCCAGGGGGATTATTTTCCTCCCCTCCCAGATACACCCACTGTTCAGTCTGCGTCACCACTGTGGATGCGCATACCAGCCTGACAACTAACTGGGAGAGCACAGCTGATGCTGGGAAAACAAAACTAAACACAGCCCCACCAGTAAAAATATGCTGCACGGGTGGCCTGAGGCCATATCTTGGGCTCCGAAGCGGAGAGCTTCCTTATTTTTAGAGCATTTTACGCAAATGCTGGCTTGGAGGAGCAATGGCACGGAGGGTTGGGTGGAAGAGTTGGGCCCCATCATGAAGGCAGCCCTGACCCCTGCCTCGCTGGGAACCCTGCTTGACCCGATGGGCATGTTAAGAGAGCCATGTCTTGCTTTATACCCCAACTACCATTTCCCCTTCTCTGACAGTGAGCACCCCACCATGGGGGCAATTCCCCCAGGGTGCAGCTGAGTCCCTGCCAGGATGGCCCCAGAAAACCAGGGACGATCCTGGCAGAAGTGCCTGGGGCCTCCGAACACCCTCCGGGAGCTCGTTCAGGGGCCAAAGTGCAAACGCATCCAATGCACAGATCACCCATCAGCAGGAGCTGGCTGTTCGGAGAACAGGTTTCTTGGAAAATCAGGGTCTGTTCCACTTCCACACAGGTGCTCTCACAAATCCAGCAGGAGGGATTATAAAGAAAGGGGATTTTTTTCTTCTTTTAAATGACTGAGTTCTGTTTTTTTGGGTGGACTCCGTGTGTCTGTGCCATCAGGAACACACACACACATGGTATTTCAACAATCCTAGCTTAAGTCTCCTGCTTCAGTAGAGGCAGATACCAATATTTGCAATGCATTAAAGCATTGCAGAAAAAAAAAAAACACCACATGAAACGAAAACTCCCCAAAACCACAAACCCAGCCCTACTCAGGACCCTCACCGCATCCCTGGTAAGAGGGTCAGAGCTGTTAGCAGGTGAACAGAAACAAACCGAGATTCAGCCGTGCCCTCAGAGTGCTGGGGGTGAGCTTGAAATGCAAACTCCTGACTGTCACTTCTGTGCTTGCAGGAAAAGCTGCAGAGCACACATTGGTCTGGAGCCTGACTTCAGCCTGCTTCATGATTTATCTCATTTGGAAAGCGTGCACAGTGGTGTCCTGCAAGGAGAAATATGCCTAGCAATACACAGCCATCACAGAGAAAGCAAGACATCTTTTAAACCAAGAGCAGGGCACTTGCGCTGCTGTCCGCCCGTGTATGATGGCACTCAGGCACTCGGGGCCGGGCAGAGGATGTCAGTGGTGTCATGGTAACAGTGGCAGGATGCTCCCTCAGTGCTCAGCATCGCCCGTGCCTCCACGGGGAATCGCCGTTCCATGGCCTTGCTCCCCAAACCTGCCTGTTGCCACTACAGCAGGAACACAAGATCGTGGTGAGGCCGCGTGCTGCCAGGAGAGACATGGGTGGGGTGACCGTGCTTGGAAGCAGGAGGTGGGACACAATTAGCAGGACAGTGTGCACAGGAGATGCTAATCCCACAGTAATAAGCCTTGCAGCACAGCCAGGGCACTGCTCCTGCCCAGCAGTAGCAGCATGGCCAAAGACTGGGTTAATGGCCAAGTCCTGGGCAGACTTGGCATGACCCCTCTCAAGCCTCTACAGGGACAGAGGTGGAAGGCTAAATTGCTCTGTGTTCAACGCTGGAGAAGGAAACACTTTTTGCCTTTGAGCCTCTTGTGCTAAATATCACACATGCCCTCCTGAGACACAGCACATGTATTCAGGTTAAGTGCTCAGGAAGAAGTAGTCTGATGCAAGCCCACTGCTGCTGCAAGCAGTGCTCCCTCCTTCCCTCATTGCATGGGACCAGCAGGGTTGCTGATGGGGTCTTTTGTGCAGTAAACTGGCTTGGGAACAGCTGTTGGCGGCATCAGCCAGCCCCGCGGTGGGAGAATGCTCCAAAAGCCTCGCTCACCAGGAAGGCATCGCACCACGCCGCCTTGGGCAGCTCCCAGGTTTGGGAAGCAATTAGCTAAAACTGAAATTAGAGACACACCGTGTACAGGGACGCTGGATTTTCAGAGCTTGCGTGGCTCAGGGCACAGAGGCAGGGCTCCCATGTTAAAGAGAAAAACCTGTCTTTTCAGCTTCCGCACACTGGGTGGATGTCAGCACCGTAAGGCTCTTGGCCAACAGCTCCCCTTCGTCCCCTGTGCTGAAAGCAGGAGAAAATCTGCATATACGACCTGGCACCGGTAGCCAGTCAGCTCATCCCTGAGGAGCAGCAGGGCTGAGAAGCAAAAGGTTGCTCTGGGGAGATCTGGGGGACATCATTACTCACAGAGCAGCGTCTGTCTCCTGCAAAAATAGCAGGCACTCTCCCATTCTCTGCAATTGTGACAAAAAATTTTTTTTAAAAAAATCAAGTTTCGGAATAGACACAAGTCAGGCTATGCGAGGCTAGAAAAGATTGCATGAGTGACAGTTTTCAGAAGAAAACTAAAAGGAAAACCCTTCTTGCTGCCACTAAAAGCTCAGGCTGTTGCCACTGAATGCCAGGCATTTCAATTCACGAGCTGCTTTGGCACTGGCATCCTCCTGAGCTCCTGCTTGGTCCACCTCAGTGGTGGATAAAGCTGAGTCTTTATATCCCTGAAGGCTCAGCTGCTGCTCCAACAGCCGCTTCATAAAAGTGTGTATATGTGCAAAAAAGCACAGTCTCCATGCTGTCAAAGCTGCCTGGTAGAGGTGCACCTGGTAGCAGCAAAAACATCACTTTGTGAGCAGGAGTCCCTCTCTGAATTACACACAACATATTTCTTTCCATCTGGAAATGCTACTGGGTTTTGTTACCTGAAATTTAAAATTAAATGGTGAAGGTATGTTAAATGAAAAAGGAATGAAGACTCATGGTTTTGCAGGTGATTCAAAAAACTGTTTGTAAAACTCTGAGATTTGCCCCTTTCTAAAAGGGAATCAAGGTATTGGCAAGTCCTGAAATACTCTCTCACTCTCTCAAATAAGGAAGAAAGCCTAAGAGGAAATAAAAATAAACATATAGGCTTGAATTTAACTCAGCATTAATAAAGCTTTAGAAAGGATTAGGTTAAGCTTGAAAAACACATTTGGTTTTATTCACAGCTTGTTTGGGTTTTCCTTCAAACTACAGAGAGCTGGTAGCAGATCTCTCTGTTTGCAGTGTCAGCAGGCTGGTCCAGCGGCCACGGGCAGGGCGAGCGCCAGCGGCTCGTGAAAAGCGGCCGGCAAAGCGGCACCGTACGGCTGCAGGTGGGATGGGCGCTCTGTTCCCATGGGCTTTGGGTTGTGTGGGTGACTGCCCTGAAGATCCGTTAGCCTGAAAGGTTGACAGAAACTGAAAGTAATTCTGCATCTTAGAATCACAGAATGGTTTGGGTTGGAAGGGACCTTTAAAGGTCATCCAGTCCAACCCCCCTGCCATGAGCAGGGACGTCTTCAGCCAGAGCCGGTTGCTCAGAGCCCCGACCAACCTGACCCCAAATTCACATGCACAAGTGTGATCATTCCAGCTTCATTTGCATTTACTTAATTAAAACAGCTTTACAGTGCTACTGCTTCGCCTCTTCACAGCCACTGTACTTTACTGGGGATAAACTCTTCCCCATTTCCATGGCCTCACGTCACAACCAAGAGAAGCCCTCATCCTTACTGCCACAATCCCATTACGTCTTGCACTGACGTTGAAAATGAAAGCCTAACATTTATTATATGCATTACAATAGAGGGTAAGGGCCTGCCCAATTCAAGGTCCCATAAAGACAGACAGATTTTAAACTCTTCAAAGCAAGGACCAGTCAAACAAAACAGGGGTGGAGGGACAATGAGAGACAAAGTCTCTCACACATAGAGCAGACAGGGGTGGAGGGAGGAAGAGTGCTCATCCTGCAGACGTATTCAGCATCCCATCCCTCTAACTTCATAGTGCCCTCAAATTAAACCCAACCATGAAATGGAAAAATAAGATCAACATAGTTGTACTTAATGACAAAAGACACGAACAATAAAACAGAGAAAACATTCAAGCCAAGTATAAAAGCCAAGTGCTATGAAATTGCAGTTACGAGGGGCTCGATACCAACCCATTTCTCTTGCTGAGGAGGGACTTCTCAGACCTGATTCCCAAGAGCAAAAGATGGAACACGCTATGGTGGGGGTTCTAGGACAACTAGATAAAGGGAATCACTTGGCTTTCCATGCAACACCAGGTATTACGACTGTGGATTTCTGCTGATACAGCCTGTAACGCATGTCAGTCTAAGCTGGAGATCAAAGTAGTCCTACTGCTCTGCCTCCTCTGCCGTGGTTACTCCAGCGTTACAAAGGGAGTTACGGCATGATTAGGTCTGGCACAGGGAGCCCCTGGTGTCTAGAAATCATTGATTCAAAGAAAGTAAGCCCATTGAAAGCCCGGGGCTTAATTCAACACTGGGTGTTTTTCAAATGACCCTTCTCATAACACTGAAGGCCAAGACTGTTTTTTAAATCTTGCTGAATCAACTGCCTTCCTTGGGAATGTCAGCACAGAAGTAACGACCGAGGTAAGTCCCATTCCCTGTCCCCATTGATTGCACACAAAGCATCTACACACACCGTAGAAGTGATCTCTCGCTGCTCGGTATTTTTTTAGTGCTTCACCTGCTTTGAATTGCAGTTGCTTTGATAAATGAACTGAGAAGTTCCCTGGCTCCTCCGCCACACGGGTAAGTAGCTTGGTATGAACTACCAAACTTAGAGTGATTTTTCACAGCAATGCTCACTGAATCACTGCTAAAGCATCTCTGCCTTTTCCTGCATCGCAGCACAGAACCCACTCATTTATACTTGCAGACTTACCAGCTCTTCCAGCACCAAGGCACGGGTAGGTTTTTGGAGAGGAGCTCAACAGGCATAGTTTGAATTTGGGTATAAAAGGTTGATTTAAGAATTTTAGTCCAAAATCATCCCTTTAACAGGATGCAAGGAAACATTTCCCTGCTAGCAACCTGTGGGAGAGCCGTTAAAAATGGGAATAGCAGTACTAGGCTTCATGCATCCATCATAGCGTGCCCGTTTTTATTTCCTAGGAAAATGCATGGCTGTTGGTCTCGCTGGGGTAAGATCCAACAACTCATCTGGATCTGGACAATTAGCAACCACATATAAATGGCAGAGCGAGAGCCACCCCGCTCCTCAGCCACCTCCACCAAGCAGCCAAGGGCGTGACCAGGAGTAGGAATCGGCGACAAACCTGCTGCTAAAATAACAGCCTTAATCCCACCAAAGCACCTGACTTAGGCATATATACGGATGTCATGGTTTTAGCTGGGATAGTTAATTTTC
>WEKW01003580.1:16397-28810 GCA_013389905.1 Sula dactylatra | reverse complement strand
TTTCCACCCTATCCCTCCTCTCCCAACATGAAATTGAGAATGAATAATCAGACTGAATTTTTCAATTTCTCACCAGGCATTACCATCACTAACGCCAGCCTAAATTATTGTGTAACAGCAAGTTATCTTCAGGTGACTTGTGCTGATGTAATCATCTGAGATTTAGAGTTAATAAGAAATAACATTACATTTTATTTTTAGTGGTACAGCTGATTTCCAAAGTCCCCATATTCTCACCCATATTCATTCATTCCTGCCAGTAGTGTCAAAACAATTATTCATAGCTCTTAATGGTAAACCATATCCAACAGGCAATAAAATAAGAAATTCTCCACTACCAAGTTTTAAAGCTTAAAAATAATACAAAAGGTTTCTTTAAAGTAAAATTTTACCTGTAGAAATACCATTCTTCTTCAAGTTTTCAACATAATCATTGCCAAAGGAATCCTTCCCAACCTACAGAAAAGATGAAAGGATAGGTTTTCTCTACAGAGAGGACATAGGGTCTGATCATGTTTAGACAACAGAACGGTCTAATGTCATTTGAATTCAACACTTTCTGTTTTGCAGCATTTTTCCTTATTAATAAACAAATAATAAACTAATAAATAGTAAAAATATATTAATAGTAGGAATAGTGTTCTGCAGTTTTCTCCTCTATTACAAAACTCCCCCCTACACCCATGTTGCTATGTTCAACAGTTTCATTCTCTTAAAACCACTGTGTTCCCTTGACACTGAAGCTTTCTGGGGATTGTAAAATCTGGAATTGTACTGAATCTTGAACTCCGGGATCATCATTTATCTTCGAGTTGAAAGCATTTATAGCAACTCTGGTGTCCTTCTTAATTGCAGTTCATATTTTTAATCTTCTACCTCAAGTTTCCTTGGTGGAAAAATATCAAACTGTGGTTATGGTCTAGAAAGTGACGATAAACATGGCATTGCTGATTTCTATAATTGTCAGTATTAAATGTACTGTTTACAAATTAAACATTTTTTGTTTGTTTTATCCAGCAACAGCAGACCACGTTGAGTTACAGCATCAAGCTATGCTCTATTGTTTTTCTAACAGCAAGTTAAAGAGCTTGTAATTTTAGCTTCACTAATCCTTTTAGCTGAACAGAATTCTGCTTGCTGTTTATTCAAACTAATAAACATTTATTTTTGTTACATCACACAAGCTGAACAAAGATGAGGTACATAGAGAAAAAAATGGTATAACTTGCTTAATGTCAAAATAGCATCTAAAATACATTTTTTAAAGCCAATATAGCTTTTAATTCACCAGTTTTTGCCTATGTCTTCAGCATGCTTAGTGTGTGCTCCTACTTCCCAGAGAAAGTTGTTTATCTGAGTGATATCAAAGACTGACCAATGCTATATAGCAAGTATTTTTGCAAGAGAAAAAAAGCCATCTTTCAGATTAGAAGCCAAATCAAGATCCTGGTCACAGTCTAGACAACGAAGGAATTACACGAGGAGCCCTAACTAATGATCCATCTTCTCATAAAAAAGCACTAAATAGCTAACACTGTATTTGAGTTACTGGAAGCACAGAGCAGCTGCCTCTATTGCCTGCTGTTAGAAATTTGTCTATTTATGAGCTCAGTCCTTTAGAAAGCTTGGAGAAGTCCCAAGAACTAGCTAGTGATCACAGTAATCAAACCCTGCGATTCAGAATTCTAAAATCTAAAGTGCCATGGACGGATGAGCCTTCCCCCCACATATTCTATTGCACAGCCATGTTTTGAAACATACTTTCATTTCCTACAACCTCTATAAGGGATTTTTCTAAAGCATTATTAGGGATGGTCCCCGTCTTTTACCAAAGGAGGACAGCAATTTAGGTCAAAACAGTCTAACCAGACAGAACATTGCTCTAGTACCCGGAAAAAAAACCCAACAACATTTACTTTGGTCACTGTGTTATTCATTGTTTGCATATTAGAATATTTCTGTATCTCTGACTACTCCCAGTTTGCCAGACAGGGCGGGTTGTCAGAAGCTGCATCTTCCGACTGCTTTAGGCTGGATGACTGCAGCCATCTAAAATTTAAACCTGAGTCGTGCTCACCTCTGCAGCCTAACAGTTGTACTACTGGAATGCATTCGCCTGATGGTATCACCTTCTCCCTCCCTCGCTGCTACAAAGCTTCCACAACAAATCTCAGGATTTGCTCAGATATTTCAGCAACAAAATATTTCATAACCATTTTCCAAAAGCTCAACTGAAACTTCCTTCCTTCAGCTCTGGGTCCTACATAACTGACAGACAGATATCCCTTATTGTTCAACTGTCATAACAACTGAGATTAGCTGCGGTACTTTTGCTCACAGCGAGACATCTCAGTGCTGGAGGGAAGCCTTTGGAGGGGTCTCCATAGAGGTCCTTTTCCTCTGAAAACTTTTTTCCATGTTAGTTTGTCAGCATCCAACCCAGTTAATCCCAGTACGTTTGAAGGGCTTATCTTTCCATTCAGGCTTTACCCCCAAGGAAGACAGAGTATTGGGCATCAGACTCGTTTTAGATTAAAGGCATATTTACTGACCATGTCAAATTATATAACATTGTTTTAAATATCTTCTGCTTTTGCACAGACCCTGCTAGATGGACTGTTGGGTAAACAGAAAAATAAATGTCTTAGTCTGCTGACCACAAAACATTGTATGTGCTGAAATAGCACTTCTTCTTTCTGGAGATCTTAACAACAGCCGTTTGTACAAGCATTATGGTCACATGGTTTGCAAATTAGAATGAGTGGAATTACATCAGTATTTTTCAGTGTGGGTTTTCCCTGCTTACTATCATGTTTTCCATGTCGAGCTAGGGGAGCTGGCTGGAATCATAGCAGCTAAAATTCTAGCAGCTTAGAGAACCAAACTCATCTGCACCTGAAAATTAATTACAACAAAAACATGTACCTCTTGACAATTGTTTGTTTAATCTATTCTATATGACTTTTTTTTTTTTTTTGACTGTTTACTCTTTTCTTCATTAGGGAATTAAACAGGTACTAAAGGCAAGTATAAGGCAGTAATACAAAAGGAAAAAACAACTGAAGATGAACATCATACTCTGGGCTGCATCTGAGATATAGGTATGTTCTTACAATGAAGTGAGGATTCAGGCTTACCACACTTTAACTTAAATTTGGCTTACAGATCACCTGAAGAGAGCAGATTACGTAGCATAATACAGCACTTCCTATTTCTAAGTAGGAATCAAACACAACTGGGGCTTAAGTAGAATTTAGTATATGCAATATTGGGCTAGTGACATCAATGTCCAGCGAGGATCATTCCAAATTGTTTGTCAGAATTAAAACAGGACTTTTTCAGCACATACAATGACTTTCAGAACAACATCCCTCCACCATCTTAATCCAGGATGT
Source organism: Sula dactylatra (assembly GCA_013389905.1). Taxonomy (NCBI): domain Eukaryota; kingdom Metazoa; phylum Chordata; class Aves; order Suliformes; family Sulidae; genus Sula; species Sula dactylatra. Next base: position 25,415 of record WEKW01003580.1, on the reverse strand, counting down.
TTAACAGATTTCTTTGGTAATGGTCACTATGAAAAAAAAAAAAATAGTTTGGGGAGTTTGGACTTTCTCAAGACCACTGTGCATTTTTCAGTACTGCAACAGGGTTCTTGTATGAACATGAGCAATTCATTTATTTGCTTAGATCCTTTAGTTCCCTGACAGTAATCCTTTACATTTCTCTGAACAATTGTCATCTTTGTCTTTTTGAAGTGGCAATTATTCCATCAATATATTGTTGTACTGTACTGAGCAAATAGAGGAGGGGAGTTTAAGACTGATAACTATGATGGATAATGCAGAGTAACAGCAGCCAGAGACATCCAGGCAGAATGTAGAATACTGTTTGCATTTCCACTATTCAAACTCAGGACTTGGATTTTACATTCAAATCCACAGCATTCTGTGGCATCTCTAGTCACAACTGTAAGTCATTCTAAAACTCCCTCTCTCAGACCCTCACCAGAAAATCAATGGCTCTCTTTTGTGTTTTAAAGCTCGGAGGTATGAAGAATGCCTTGTCACTTGATCCGAGATGTGTACCTCTAGCCTTGTTGAGGACATCCTCTGTCTAAATTACAGTCCTCATAAAAGGATGCCACACTCCAGCAGAATGTCCCTCTAGTATTAATACTGATTCCATTCCTTGAATTTCAGATTGTAGAAGCAATTGTTGCACCTGTACTGGATAAAAAATGTTGGGAATTATGACCAAAACGTAAGCATGTACTGAGCACAGAGTGTGTGTGTGAGGGGCAATCTGGCTTTAAGAACCACTTAATACTTAAGATGGCTTGTTAAAGTAAAAATAATCGAATTGTAATGATTCATTATTGCCTGACACTTCTTAGTTTATTCAGCAAGAACCTTATACTACATCCCATTGACCTATGCAGATATAAGACTGTACTGCTATGAGATGAGACTATTTTGGGAGGCTATAAAGTGCATTTTTAATTTAAAAAGTAAATATTAACTTTTAAAATTAAAAAATACAAAATGCTAACATTTATAGATACTAGAGTCATTGTCTGTTGTTTCTTTTTTCCAATAAATACACATCAGGAAGAAAGAAAGAAGACTAGGTTTTACTGAAATAACATAAACATGATTTTGGAAAGTAATTAGAATTATAGGAACTGCTAAATTTTATTAGGAATGCAAATGTTTCCAGAAACATGTATGCACTGAGCAAAGGCTAGACCATTAAAAAAATAAAACAAAATTCACACTTTCAGTGGAAAAAAACCCTTTAACATTTAGCAGGAAATGTTAGCAGGGAATTCATTGCCAGTTCATCTTGTACTTGAATCTGATCGCTCTTGAATGCAAAGATGATCAAATATACACAATATTACAGAAGCACAAACATTGCCAATATAAAAAAAGAACCCTGTAGAACAACTAGTGATAATGACCCACAGAAATGCTTACAGGTGTAGTTTAGATTTGTAGCTACCATTCTTTAGTCTAAATATTGGATTGGAAAACCAGTGAGAAAAGGCTTCCTTGAGATGTTTCCAGAACGCCTCAAAAAATCTTTGACAGACAATGACCCAACAAATCCAGCATCCTCCCCAGCTATTGCAGTAACAAAGTATGTCCTGTCAAGTTGAAGTTTCATCTACAGTTAGCACAGGATAGACAATAAGGCTACAGGGAGAGAAAATTTGATCTTAACCTTAGTAATGATCACTCAAAATATTTAATGACAAAAATCAAGAAAAGCATTTTAAGAACATATCATCTGCCAAGCTGAATCAGCTCAATGGTCTGTGAGCCAGTCTTTAGAACTGCTGTCTATCAGATGTTCCAGAAAAGTGGGCAAAAAAAATCCTAAAGCATGCAAAAGTTCTACAATTTGGACAGGAACATCTCATCCTAATTTCAGCTAATGAGATAATGATTTAACCCCTGAAGCACAACATTTTATATTCCTCCTCAGATTTGTTACTGAATTGTCAGTGTCTGATTTTTAATCTCCAGAAAGTAAATTTCAGATTGACTAAGGTGCCTGGCACCTGAATGTCATCAGTGAAGCCCTGACCATTGTAACAGTGGGAACATAAAGAGGAGGGGCTAATCAAGATTACTTGAATTTTGTACATCTCAAATTCTCTCCAATTCTCTTTTCCATGGCACATCAATCTAAGTTTTGCAATCCTTCCTTATACACAATTTCTGCCAGATCTCTAGCCAACTAGTCTTTTGTTCTGGCACTGTTCTTAAAACAGCCTCCTCCATGCTTAAATTTATAGCTGAAATAACAAAAAGAAAAGGGAATTAGAGAGGGATTAAAAAAAAAACAAACCAGCAACTTTTCTGTAAGTCACCTAAAGGTTTACTGGAATTTGCATGAACTTTTAGTTCAGCTGTAATCCAAAAGCAAGTCAGTGCTTACCTTGCAGATCAGCGAGGTCTTGGCCCCAAGTCGAGCAGACTGGACACACTGGTTGGCTCCTTTCCCACCAAAACCAATGAAAAACTTATGTCCAAGGATGGTTTCTCCAGCTCTTGGCAATCGCGTAGTAAGGCTATTCCAATTTAAAGCAATACTTACACACATTAGTGACTGAAAATAACAAACATCTTCAAGCTAAGAATTACATTCTTACAATCCTACATGGTCCAACAGCCAGCCAGTAAGACCAAAAGATTCGAAGGACCTTTTAGTGTCTCTACTCCACATCCCACCAGTTTAAGTTTATTCCTTATATGCCACCCAGCCAAGCTTCTCATTTATTACTCAAGAGAGGGATTGCATTTCTTTTGTTTGTGTTTCATGTTTCCACAGGAAAAGAAGCACTTGATCCCTGACTGGGATTCCCCAGTGCTAACTCAATACAGATAAATAATAAATCTATAAGTCTCACTGCTCATGATGTTTTACTGTAACATTCAGCTCAAGTTTACATATAGTTCATTTAGTTTCATTACATCTAATTATACCTTCTTGAACCACCCTAAGTAATTTTTCACTTTGTTGGTGTTCACACCCCTCAAAATTGTAGATCGTTATCAAAACCTTCCTCCCCTCTGCTGTCACTCAGGCGCACTGTACATATTTAATTTTTTTAAGTTTTTTTCTTACAAATCAAGCTTTACAACTTCTCAGTGTTTTGTTGTCTCTTGAACGCACCCCAACTACATTTACATCTTTCTGGGGATGGGTGCCCAGAACCAGATGCACTAATACAAGCGGAGACCCATCAGGAGTGTATTCTGGTTTAATTTCCATTTTGGAAAAAACAAAACAAAACTGTAATTTGTTAACCCCACCAGATGTTTCACTATCTCCAGTAAAAGTTGAAAGGAAGAAAAGACACCACTGAGACTATGTAGAAGAATTTCTCCGAATGCAAAAGGCTAGCTTACTTTTGCTACTTCTATTAAAATAGATAACTCAAAGCTGTGTTTACAACACTCAGATTACCAAAATTTCTGCTTCCTGAAGCCATACATTCCAGGCACAAGTTTTAGAAATGGAATTCCTTCTATCTCTTAGGCTACAAACTAGTTCACAACCCGTGTGGAGGGAAGGCCACCTACGATGTACTAGCAACTCATTCAGTCAATGACAGTTCAAACAGGTTTCAAAAAGTCTGCAGGAAAGAAAGGGAGACTGGGGAAGGGGAGTCTGAAAGAATGCAAAGGAATTTGCCATCATGAGAAAGAGATTAACTTCAGCTCTATTTGTCAATTTATAACATTATTTTACCAATAAATCTTACAAAAGCTTCAAAATTGCCAGCCCTCCAATTCAGAAAAAAGGGGACATGCTTCTGTACTAGCAAGTCACTAGAGAGTGCTTTTTGAAAAGGATATGAAGAATACGTGTATATTACTTCCTGAGTTTATGCTGCAACTTCTGGGGCATATGGGTGTTTGTAAAATCTTATGGACTTAATGACAGAGCACTGCTTGATTTACTAAAAATTCCCAGCAAAAAGCAAGCATTTTTTTCCTACTAATTTTCAATTCCAGCATCCATCATTCCAAAGGTTTAGGATCATTAGGAAATCAAGAAAACCTAAAATTAAACTAGCATAGCCAAACAATTCCTGAACTCCCAGAAATTAAGATTTTTGCTTTGAAGGAGTTGTTATGGCTCTGTACTTCATCACAGTTTCCAGAGAGATGCAAGTAGGGATGCGTACTCTAAGTAGGGATGCTTGCTAACAGAGCACCCCGGATTTTAGTGTGAGGGTATGGTACCCAGCCAGCAGGTTTATTTTGTGTGGGTGACAACAGAGAAAGCCCAGAAGGCTCAGAGGTACAGCTAATGGCACTCATTTTGTTTCCAGAGAGGCAGAGCCAGGAACATTCTGTTGGTATATGTTTAAACCATTTAATATAAAAACTTAACAGTTTTTTAGAAGTATACTTACAGGTAGCTTATACATATATGGGTTGCTAAGTTAAAACTGTTTGCCCACAGCAGCATCTGGCAGGTTGTTTACAACAATGAGTAACTGTAAGGTTTCGGGGAACAAGGTGTAATGAGTGTAGACAAATAATGTTTATTAATGGTAACATCTATCATTTATTGCTATTTTCACCCTCAGATGCCAAAGTAGTGATGGTTGTGGACCAGAGAATAAAGACCACAAAACGCAGCTGAGGAAGCTCCATTCAGCCAGTGCCAGGGTACTGCACGCACACTTCTAAAGTTATGTGCCATTCCGTAAAGAATAGTCGTTTCACCCAGCCTTGGTCAGAAATAGTAATAGCAGGTCTTGTAGAATTCCTTTCATCCACAGATCTCACTACACTTTAAAAAGCAGAACAACATCGTTATTCCTGTTTTGTGGGTGTGAAACTCAGGCAAGACATTTTGCCTTTTTGTGCCTCGGGTCAGCCAAGAAGCCAGTGGCAAAACCAAAAATAGAGATCAGCTCAATCCACTAGCTCATACTATCTTCTCATTTAAATTCTGCAGTATGAAAATGGTATCAAGTCTCAATTAATTTTCCTTCTTTAGGGTGTTTTTCAGAGATTATAGCTTATTCTAAATAGAATTTGTTTCCACCAAAAGCTAATATATTTTTAGACAAAGATTAACAATTGCAACATCCCAGCAGACATCTGCTAATAGCGCTGCTCTGAGTTCATATGCATTTTCAAGCAGTATGTTCAACCGTACATATTCTTGTTTTAACAGTGACCAGACCGTGACTTGATTCTTCTCTCAGTTATGTTGGCATCAACATGCAACTGCAATGGAAGCATCAAAATTGCACTGGTGAAAGAACAGGCTTGGTGAAATGAGAATCTGGCCTCAATGTTTCAAGCAGCATGGCATAACAACTGCCTGTGGGAATCAAACAGCTTGTTGAAGACGGGGAGATGACCTTTTTTATTGCTTTGATGGAAAAGTACAAGGCAAAGGGCAAAGGATCAAGTTGGAACAGTGATTTATAATTAGCCAATTTTAAAAATAGGCTAACAGACTAGGGAAGAACATGCAGCAAGTTCCTGTAGCTCACTGTAAACAAAAACCCCACCTTACTATATTTCAGGCGTGATTGCCAACCCTTTCAGACCAGTTCTCCACTCCAGAAGCCTATTTTTATTTTCCACATTAAACAAATTCAGAGTACTGATCTATATATAAGCCTGGAGGTTTCACTTCAACTGAAACAGGTATTCAAGAAATTTTTTTTTGCTAATATAATGCTATTCTCCTGTCATTTAATTCTGCAACTATACTAACTTTTGATTCACATCAGACAATTTTAATGAGCATCTCAGGCTTCTGTTATGAGCAGGCAATGATGAGTAATCTGTATGATTAAGGAACCCTATAAATTCTTGGCTTATTGATGGTGCCACAAAAAATACTCAAAATAGCCCAAAAGTGATGAAACAGCTAATGCTACTCCAGAACTAGGCTAAATAAGTTAATTAGAAAAACTGTCACACGGGCTTTCAGAATTGTTACATAAAATGTTTTGTAAAGCCATTTACAACTTAGACGTAATTTGAAAACACTGACCTGAAAAACCTAATTTAAGTTGCTATCCAACCGTCTACTCTCTGCTTACATGACAAATTCAGCTCAGCTTTGAGAGGATAAATGGTACAAAGGATACTGAGCTCTCATGTCTTATGAACAACCAGAAACTAAACTTGAAAATCACCAACACTTATTAGATGGGAAATAAAATTACTATATAATATGTTTTGCAAATTGTGCACTGCACTACTGAATCATATTTATAGAGGAAAGTTCAGACTGAATCATCCTGAAATACTTTGGGCATTACAAATAAAGGAATATAATCACTCAGAATTTCAACTGAGTTTTTACAACACAATATTTAAATGTAAAGCGCACAGCAATGCTGCCCACATTTGTTCATGGGAAATGAAGAATCTTACATCCACTTCTGCTTCAGAGGTTTGGGATGAATAAAAGTACACACATAAGAATTTCACCATTGCAGTAACTTCAACCCTCTCTTCCAGTAAGTGCATGCCATGAGTTCCCTTATAAGGCTTGAGATGGTTAACATTTGTATTTTTAGACAGACATCCCTCTGGAAGGATGGCGTTAGAAACAGAACAGAACCCTTTACTACTGTGTGAAGCACCAAATCAGAGGTGAAAAAAACTTACTGAGTCATTAATGCCCCTTTCCCTGGTATTCTGGGTTTTCTTGAAAAGTTCCCATCTAAGCAGTGACTAGATCATACTCAGAGATAGGAAGTCTGAAGAAGGAAGGAGGAGAAAGGGAGACGTATATTAGTGGCATTTGCATAAATTAATCCTGAAATTAATCACGGTTTGCTTCCGATTCTTGACACCTAACCAGTGTCTGTTCATTGTTTTCAACACACGGAAGTACTATAAAGATGTATTATTCCTGTTAGCTTAAGATGATTTAAAACCATGCCCTCCCCTCAGCAGCATTTTCCCACTGTTTCTCTTGCATTGCTTTTATTGCTCATGGAGCTTCCTAATTCAAAATATTTTTGTTCCAAGGATCATTTTAATTTGGATCAGCAAATCGGTCCAAATTACTGTATAGAAGCCAGGGTGGGCCAGAACTGGCAGGACTGAGGAGAGGGTGAGTGAGGGGAGGAGCAGGAGTGCCTTTGCTGGCAGCAGCACAGCCAGACCGCCCCAAGCCAGTTGAAACTTTGACTTGATACTACTTGGTATGTTGAAAACACTGAATGCTATGTAACTACAGTTTAATTAAGTAGTACAGTATACTTAGCTCATTAGACATACTGAAGAAAAGCATAAAGTATCAGTATGTTTCTGAGAAATGACATGTGCATAAGAAAGGAAAAGAGAAAAGTACATAAACATTTTTCTCTAAAAAAGCAAAAAGAAAACAATATTCTCATCAGGCAACTCATAGGGAAAGGGAATTTGTACGTTAGATTAGGTAACACATTCTTTAAGGTGACTGTCATTTACATAGTATCAAAAGAAACATTCAGACTTTATTTCTTCTCCTGAAGAAATGCAAAGATCATCAGGGGTATCAAAACAGTATCAGAAATACCGCATGTAAAAGTGTCTTAATAAAAAGGAATATAATGTAAAGTCCTAGAATTTAGCTTTGATTCTGTTCTCTTTGAATCACTGAGCAAAACTGGCTCTTTCTCCCCTTCTGGGAATTCCCTACAACAGGGAAAATCCCTGTGAGATTACAGTAGGTGTTAACTAGCCACTGTCTAGTACAGACAACTTAACTGGGCTTTCTTGATTCTCAGAACTGAACAAACACAAAGGAGAGAACAGTTCTTGCCTCTAACTAGGAATATTAGTACAACATTGTGGTGAAAAAGTCTCAGGCCTCTCTTGAATCTGGCTTGATGTTTTGGTTTAGCCTTGGTCTCTTTTGTCTAGCTTAATTTTTAAAGATTTGAACATGTGCTATGGCAAAGTATCCAAAACAAAGAGACAAAAAGACCACAATTCTTTACAAAATCTGATGTTCTTGACTTGTTTATGCTTTCTTCCCTTTTAATAATCCACTAAAACATCTTATTGGAAGGTAGAAAATGTTCAAGGTTTACAAAGAGCCTACCTCAGGAATTGAGTTAACTATGGCTTTGTTTAAATATGGGGCTATCCAGTTCTAGGTTCTTAGTCTCACATCAGATATTTAATGACTGAAAAAATTGTTAAGAGACAATGAGAAATCATAGAAAATCTTTATTTTTTCTTCCTCCTATGCCCCTGAAATGACAGGTTTTCTTTAAAAAATTTAACTTTCCAGACCATTCAAATAATTGGTTTTTGCTCGAATGTTTGATGGTCTGGATTCTCTCTCTAGCCCACAGTAATGAACAGTGTGGAAACACTACCCAAACTGGTACCAGCAAAATAATTGATGCTTAAAGAGTAGTCCCTTCGCAGGACAGTGCTGAAGCACAGTGGCAGAGTGAGATGTAAAAGCTTTACCCCATCATCCATTCAGAGTATTTTTTAAACTGTTTGATTTTACATGGTATACAGCTTGTCACCACAACACAAACAAGTGAATGATGAATTGGTGCAGAGCAGCAGGAATCTTTTCAATCAGTTTTGCCATCAGAGAAAATATGTATTTTAATAAACACAAATATATGTATTTTTTAAAAAGACAAACTGTTTTGTAGATCTCATTACTGGATGGGTAAACAGCTGAACTGAAACAACTGATGAAGATCTCTAGTAAGGGAGAAAATTAACTGAATAACTGCAACTATAGGTAGGAGGGCCACAAGAGTGATATCTTCTAATATGTACAATCACAACCTCAATTTAAAAAGACTGAAATTCCTAACATGTAGAATAAGAACAGACGTCCACAGCTCTTCAAGAACTTCAACGAACATTTCTGTTGACCCTTTGCACAGAAGCAAATTTTACCCTCCTAGATATTAAAAGATGAAACAAATAAGAAGGCATCCAGATGAATGTCCTGAAGCATTTACAGTAGAGCACTGTACTGCACTTCAGTGAAATGATGATATCACCAAGAGATCCTGAATTATGTTAGGAGTATCAAACCTCCAACAC
>WEKW01003579.1:137018-157650 GCA_013389905.1 Sula dactylatra | reverse complement strand
GACAACACTAAGCTTTCCTTTTTAGCTCAAGTAAAAATAATGGATGCATTTCATACCTCAAAACAGCTAAATCATACTGATACGCAAAGAGCCACTAAGAAATACCTTAGAATAGTTATTTAGGCAACCTGTGACTGAACACTTACTTATCTCCAAGGAGAACTTCCACTGCTAATGGAGAAATATAACCTGCCTCCCTAATTCATTCTCCACAGATCCTTGTCTTCCATCCCCACCTTTATTTTAGCAATTATTGAAGTCAATGTAAGTCTTTCCATTGACTTCAGTGTTCTCCAGCAGAAGGCTCCAGCCCTGCTTCTGGGAGCTGCTTTCAGTCTTCTTGGCTAAACAGTATTTTTTAGCTCTGCAGCATTACATATTAATTTATACCACCATGTCTGACAGTCTACCTGGGGGGCAGAAAGGCTGTAATTTAATATTTTCAGGTATATTATGTTCATTAAATGATTTGTGTACATTAACTGAATGTAGAAGTCAACAGAAATTAATTTTTATGTAATAGAGTACAGTATAAACTAATGAGAAATAAAGGAATGTTAGCCACCACACCATTACAAAATATTCTCACATCTACATGTGCCCCTGGAGAATTGTCACCTCATGCTCTGTGTGATGGATGTCTACCAACAGTGGGCTTTGTTGTCTGAAGTGACTCACCTGGAATTAGTTAATGCTTCTAAACGAAGCCAAGGAATGTTAACATTTTAAAGAGCTCAGTGATACAATAAACCCTTACACTGGATTTACAGTGTTGGCATCATATTTAATTTTAGTATCTGTAATATTTTTCCACTTTACAGGTAGAAAAGTGGCAGAGGGGTTACAATTAAATTCTAGAACAACCCTACTCTGCAGTTAAAACCTCTTTTTCCTCCTCTAATCCTAGAGCTAAAATGACTTTGTTTTCTGTATTGATCTGCCGTTGCCTCAGGATAAACAGATATGTATCTTTAAAATTATACTCTATAATATGCAAATTGGCACACCACATAAACAAATTACTGAAATGACACAAAAGTAAATGGAAGAATAAAAGATTCTTATAAACTATATTGCTATTCCTATTGGATATTAAAGACCTGATTTTTTCATGCCATATTTATTCTGTCTTTAGTGTACACTCCTTAGGTCAGACAATTTCTTACAGTACCTGAAGGCAGCAAATTCTGTAAAAAATTGCATGCAGTAAATTTACCCAATAAACACTGGAAAAGATGGGCTGGGCCTAAAACCTATTGAAACCCAAATGAATATTTCAATTCAAGTTGCTTTGGATCAATCCACAAATGCAAACTACCTTTTGTAAATAAACGTTTTACAATATTAAGTCATAAAATACTTCTACATTCTTGTTCATTTTAACATCACTTTCCTTACATTATTCACCTTCCAAATTATATATCTATATATACACATATATGTACACAAAAACCCTTTTCCACAAGAGGGACTTAATATATTGAGACATAATAGCTTTCTCAGTATGCTTCATACTCTTCCCTATTTTGCTATTGCTTCTAGTGATCTAGTCCTACCCATTTTTAAGACACCAACTAATCCAACTGCACCTCTTGCTAACACCAGATCTTTAGAAATGCATTATAGTGGACTCTCTGAAATTCATGATTCCTCTCACCTTTGACTGAGATTCAGAGTTTTTAATGGCAGCTCCACGTTCTCACATCAGAAAAAGAGATTACCCCCTGAACGTACTCAGGCTTCATGCATCGAACGCAAACATGTAGCAGTCCCTTGGAAATTGTATGCTACCATACAACTATGAAATGGATTTTTCTACAATGCCAGTGGGACCTCACATTTTTAATAGCTTTCTGCTCCAGTAGCCTGGAGAGGAAAATGTCCAGGTATTAGCAATAAGCACTTTTAATAGATATTCACTAATCATAATATTCCACGATATGACACCTGAAGTAATACATTTTATTGTAGGCTTCAAAACCATGTGCCAAAGAAAGCATTTAACTTCCACCTGTACTTGTATATAATATTCACATGACTGAATGCATAGAACGGGAGAGTACCAATGAAAAATTACTAAACAAGTAACTCACTAACCACTTACATGTATAATCATTTCCTTTCTAGTAACTATGACACGAATTTAAGCATGGCAGACAGCCCTCTACTGCTATGGATGTATTCTTACATAAGCTTTCAAATCCCTGTATGTAGGATCCCTAGAGTCTCTGACCCTTGGAAGCTATTTTATTAGGCAGTCAGAATTTTCAGATCTTTTTCTCCTCAAAATAAAACAACAAAATCAAACTCAGTTCTGGTGTATTTTTTAGGTCAAGAATAACAGAAAAAAAAGTCAGTAAAACACTAAGATTAGTGCCTAAATATTACAGAACTACTTCCTTTTTCTCTGGCTTTTTTATTTTTTTTAATTTGAAGAAACTTCACCCGGTGTAAAATAAAATCCATTCTTTTCCGTCTGGAGTGGAACAAGAAGTTACCTACTATATAACAACTAACAAGCCTATGCAATTAACGAGGCCTCTGTGAGACATGTCAGGGTTTATCTGCTGGTTATCGTGGAGGGCAGTGATGCTGACGGAATGCGAGCACAGGTCCTGCCACTCTGACCGCAGCACCTTTCCAGACCTCGTCCCGAATGGAAACAAAAACCAGTTGTGACCATCAGAAACCTGATTAATTGAGAGTGGCATTCTGAGCCTGGTGCTGGTGACCCAATGACTGGGAATTGCCCCAGAGGTTTAAACTCTCATGTCCTTCCCAGGGTAGCAGTCACACATATAACAAAACTGCCTAGTTAAATTACATTAGCCAACTACTGTTTACAAATTTCAGGATCACATACGGTCTGCCCATTGTTTGGCACAGATAAACAAAATCAGCCCTGGCATTTGAAGCTGCTGACAGATTGCCAGCCACTGGTACAGATGGTGGCAGCACAAGAGCGCTAATTACCGATGACATTAATGATGAGGTAACCTGCCTCTCTTCAGCTAATAAACAGATGGAATGTGTTTCCTATTAATTTTTTTTCAGATAACAAATTGTTTAGCTTTAATGGTAGAGAGCAACAAAACCAAATTATCTGTTCTTTGGAGAAATTTGTTTTCCGCTAATTGCTCTAAACAATCAATAAAAGAATTACAACTGGCATTATCCCACTGGGAACAGAAGCAGAGAAGTCAAAGTCAATTAGCTTCCTACAGTACGATGCACTCAGATGGAAAGAGTCATTACAACAGAGTGTAAAAGTCAAACTATAAAGTATACAGTTCCATGAACAAAGCAGACTTGGATGGAAAAATCTAACAGAGGGTTTTTACATACCTGTCAATTCTTCATACATCCCTGCAGTTTCCAGTTTTTCTTTAGCTTATTCCAAAAAAGGACAAAAGACAGGTAAGATGATGCCCTTTGCTCTCAGAAGGCTCTGTGTCTTAGGAGCACAGTAAGGCTACAAGTCTTCAGAAGTCATGGCTGAGAAATGACTCATCTACAGAATAAAAAGAACAAGTAACCAGCTCAGTTTTCTCTCAATGTCCCATCAGTACAAATACGATAAATACGGAAAACCCGAGGACTCCACAGTGGCTAGTAAAATGTTATGCAAGTGGGCAAAATAGCTGCCGTAGTTGACTTCCCAGCCTTTTCTCCACTGTTCTCCATGGGGAGGAGAGGGGAGCAAGTAATAAAGTAGGGCAACTGTTGTTGCCACATGAACAGTGCTTAATACAATGGCCATGCTGCAAGTGAGGAGACAACTTCATTGGGACTGGGAGTCCCTCCCTCGCGTAAGCGCCAGATACCAGCAGTGTGCTGAATGACTCCTCTCAGAGGCAGGACTTCAAGCTCTTGCTGAATCCCTCAAAGTCCTGAGGAGAAGTCAAATTCTTGTGTCCTGCAGGGCCGTGGCTCCTGGCCCTGCCAAGCAGTGCCTCTCACCAAAGCCCACAGCCTATCCAGGAGGAAGCAGCCAAGAGGCAGTAGTCCCCGCTCTCTCGCACACTAGCCAGCTAGCCGTCTCTTGGCCCTGTATGCACTGAACCCCTGCCGTCCTGCTCCAGACAGGGCTGCTGCACAAAAATTTGTGATATCCTGTTTCAAAACTGAGAAGTGGTGATGTGTATTTTTCCATATATCCCCATTTCCCCACCATGGGTTTATGATACAACAGAAAGCATGTATATGTGTGTGAGTGTGTGTGTGTGTATATATATATATATATATATATATATACACACACACAAACTGACTATTCAGGTTGAATATTTTAACTAATAGCAATTGGATCAAAGCAGCAAACGTAGCAAGGACAAGTCACCTTCCCTAGAGGTATTTAAAAGACGCGTAGATGCAGTGTTTAGGGATATGGTTTAGTGGTGGACTTGGCAGTCTTAGGTTTACAGTTGGACTCAATGATTTTAAGGGTCTTTTCCAACCTAAATGATTCTATGACTCTATGACCAAACATATCAGAAAAAAAATTCAAGCACAAGATACAGACATATTCTAGTAGAATAACTTCTCATTTCTGTTTTATCTGATTTTCCTCAAATGCATGGAGCTTTAGATTTACTTTTTTTTTGAAACATTATTCGTGGATTATTTGTTGGTTCCAGTGCATTCAATTAAGAAACTAACATTTTAACTCATTTTGTGTGTTGGAAGAGTCAAGTTCACATTATTTCACATTAATTCCTTGCACCCCACAGTTCCTCATCAGTGAAAAACTTAGTAGCATATATTTTGCCCTGGAAAACTGAAATCATAGAGCTTTACATGAATCCTTGACTGATTTAACATCGCTCTTGGGCTGAGCTCCTGACTCTTCTAGTAAGAAGTGGCTCTGGTACAGGCTACTTGAACGACAGTGCTTGTTTTCCCGAGATCATTCAATCAGGACACTTTCCTGCACAGGTTTATTTTTCCACAGCAGTATTTCTAATTTTATACAGGGTGAAAATTGCTGGCCACCCAAGATCTTAATACATTTAGCAATGTTTTCAGCAGTGATGTAATGTTGTATTTGAAAACACATTATCTCCCCACTTTCTACTTTATGCTCTTGCACACAAAGGAGTCAACTGACTTTTTCATGCAAGCACAATTGCAAAGGCATCCAAAACTTTTGTTAAAGGCCACCTACTTTTTCCATGAGTTATCAGACACAACACAGGCAGCCTATTTAGAAGTGAATAACAATGAATGGCTGTTCTGGGCTGGGAAAGGTTTACATACATCCTCACAGTTCTCTTTATTCAGAGCTTGTAAATAACAACAGCATACAAGCCCTACAGCCACTAAATTAGCAGCACATTGTGACTCCCTCTGTTTCTTTCCATTTGCCTGAAGCAAAGTCAAGTTCTAGTGACCTTTTTTGGCCAATATATATGAAACTGGTTCGTGTGACCTCAGTACTGTTTTGTACAAAGCATTAAATATCTTGTACAAAGCAAATGGTACAGTCTGTTGACCATGAAATTCCTATGACTGGGCTTCAGTTGGTTTGTCTATGCATTGCTGAATAATTAAGTGTGGGGCTAACTTTTTGTTGAAAAGGAAAACAAACATTTTGTTTAGTTTTGTTGGAAAACTGCTAATTCAAGGGCTATTCTGCTGCTAAGCAGCAAAAGGAAATCTTTAAGCAAAGAAAACAATTATGATATTTAGCAGTTCTCAGTTTTTCTTCTTAGCCAGGATTCTTGTAAAATGAAGACAACATTCCGTTATGGCTATATGCACAACAACAATTAGTTAAGCCACCTGTAACACGCTGTAGTTTCCTAGGCAAAAGAGAGCATGTGGTGGTTACAACAGATACTTGATACAGAATCAAACATCTCTCTTAAATAGACTGTGTTTACAAAGCCAGTTATGAAATTTTAAAAATTGCTCTGAATGTCTTGCTTACTTTTCCAGCAGAGATGTTTTCTTCCTGTGCTAACGCAAGACAGATTTCCACAGAACACCAGCTAAAGTGCTAGCATTTGTTCTTTACAACACATCCCTCTACAGATGAGACAAAATTCTGCTTTCCTTCTCATTTTGGCAACTACTGTATAAGTAACAGTTGCACACTGCCATTCTGAATCACAAGTCTTGCTTATGATCTGTGGAATGCATCTCATGTTAGACCGCTTTTCTTCCTTAATGCTGGAATCCTCATACTTTACAGATACGCAGGGTGGGTATGTACAAAACCTAAGTCAGCACTTACCATGCAACTTTTGTTTTCCCTTCACACACATGAAGCACTCCTGAAGTGTTTATACAAACGAAAGGAAATCTTTTATCATACTCTTTGCTCATCTGGGTCACCTGAAATGCAAAGTGCAAAATTAAATTCCTACAAACAGTAAAACAGTTCATTCCTCTTTCTGCACTCTGCTACACTTCACCATGCACACAATGTGGTAATTGCTTTTGCTTGACTTGTTCAAACAGCCATTTTCATGATGTGACAGCTAGGGCACTAATATATTTATGCCCTTTGTAATCGGCCAGCACTGCTTGTAATTAGGTGCAAAGTTAATTAAGTGCAATACATCTAATAACTGCCTGCCAGTAATTGTAAAGTTTGATTTAGCACATGAACTGTCAAGGTGTCAGAATGGTGTGTTAAAAAATAAGTTGCTAACAGAAAAACAATCCTGCCACAAGCCAGAGAAAAGCACTGTGACAGTGAGCAAGTTGAGAAAAGGAAAAGATATTCAATACTTACTATTTCTGACACCAAGAAATGACCCCACCTGCATGTCGCTAAATTGTATCTTGCTTTATTGAACAACAAATTAAAAAATATTTTTATCTACCAGCCAATGCCTTCTCCTCCTACAGACAACCCTTCCCTTTAAAAGCTATACATATGGCATAGAATTTTTTAAAGACTGTAAGTGTCAGTAAGAGAACAGATTTAATTTAAAAACAAAATACTGCATAAAGAGGGTTATAAAAAGAACAAAGACAGTCCAAGCAGTCACATTTCACATTTAGTTACGTGTCTTAAATTCAACTTTTATTTCCTCAGATGTTCCCTTCACCTCCATCCCTGTATGGTATGACCTGGGAAATGTTCTTTTCCTCATGCAAGGCTGNAAAAAAAAAAAAAAAAAAAAAAAAAAAAGAGGCATAGCTGGTGGAGGGGGGAGAAAAAGAACAAATGACAAATTCTGTACCTAGAATAATTTAGGACTAGCCATACTTCAGATTAGATTTTACAGTGGGCGCAAATGATGAGTTACATATATATCACAGCAGCACAAAATACGTACATAGTTCAATAACACTTTGATTATTAACACACTCACAGATGTATGAAGCTCAGAAAATTACACCTATAAGATATCAAGAGGGAAAGGATGGACAATGCTCTGAAGCTTTTTTAGGCTAGCAGATGTAAATATATTGATGGGATTTGTACACATATAGGATAGGCCACAAACCTTGAGAAATAACCTAAGTTCAAGGACAATATTGCTTCCAAAGCAATCACCAGTAAAGCTTGCTTTCTAAAATACTTCACAAAAATCAGTGTCAGATAAGCTAATCTTTGTGGTTAGTTATTATGAACTGATATTTGATCAGGGAAATTATGCCCTAGATTAACATGAAATTAATAATGCTTGTTGTGTGGTGCCCGATGACAAAGGTAAATGCTAATAGCTCTGAAATCCTAATGATTGCCAAAGTAGTCTTCTGAGCTTTGATTAGTGCTTGTGTTGTGCAATTATGCTTTTCTATAATTACTATGAATTACCATCATGATATTATTATTCTCATATTTTTTATTCCTCTGAAATTCTCAAAATTTCCTGCAGCTAAAAATGGATTTCATTTGCATTATCACAAGCTTTGATTGTTTAATGAAAAATAATTCCATGCAGACCCTCATGTTAAATTGTCCATTTAAAATTTTCCTGTTATCTAGATTATGTTGAAGTGCCCCTTCTTTCATTTATCATTTGCCTTTATTATCACAATCACTGCCCTCGCTTCATGCTAGATTTTGGAAAGAACGAAAAAATGAAAGACATTTTTATTAATATCCCTGTCTTCTGCCTGGAAGCCCTTTCTCTACATGTTCTCCCTTTTCCTTAGAATGCCTTATTTGGAAAGCTGAAAAATGCCAGGACTTTTCAGCAAAATGTGGTAGCTATGCTAAAAATACGATTTTCTCTGGTTGCAGTAGGGTCTGCAGAAGGCTACCTTGGACTTGCCTAAGGCTTAGAACCATGCCCTCAGCAAGTGAGATGACCAAGGGCCATCTTTGTCTATGCCTGATGGCTGCTGGATATTTCCCTCTCAATAAGTTCACGTAAAGGGGCAGCGTGCATTTCTTAGGAATGACCAGCTCTCTACTAGGGGCACAGCTACGTCCGCCTCACTACTGAAATGGTTTTGGCAAGTGTGGATATCTTCAAGGTTTTCAGTGCTGCAGTGGCTTTAAACTTCGCAAGGTAGCCTAATATGACAATCATTTTTCAAAATGAGTCTTCATTTCAGTTTGCTCAATTTGAAGCAAGTTTCAGGACTGATTCACAAGGTGTTCACACCCCCTGTGAACACTACTGAACTGTACAGAACTGTGAGCAGTATTGATCAACTTACCATTAATCAGATGGCTACTTAACAGCCTTTGGGGAAAAAAAATCATGAGATCACCTCACTTTCAGAAATTAATAAATAAATAAATAAATAATCCATTTGCATGTTTCCCAAAGATTTTTGTTTATGTGCAGGAGAATATTACACTAAAAGTATTGATTTTTGTAGTCTTATTTTTTCCCTACCTGTAGACATTAACTGTTCTTCCCTTTTTTCCTTTCTCAGTAATTTTACAGAACATCTGATGTCTTACGAAGCAATGGTAGTTTTGAGGCCTTCTGAAAGCTTTGCTCCGCAGCAGCCTGCAAAATGTGAGTGCAACAATGTTGTGGCGGAACACTCCAAGCATGTACTCAGCAATGCTGTAATGAAAGTGTAGTTTAAGCCATGCTCAAGGCTAATCTTCAAAAAACTTTTTAGGAGCAGAAAGGAAAAGGCAATTGACTTCAGTAGATTTCTGGATACTATATGCATTTCAAAATGGCTATAGTACCAGAATCATAAAAATCCATTCAAAAGCCAGGTTGCAAACATCATGGGAACTGTGGGTTTGTAAAAGTATGTAGGAGCACTTCTCAGAGGCATTGAGTTTAATAATTGCAAAAATCCACCAGATAGACATGATCTTCCAAATTAAAAAGTACGACAGTATCCCACAACCTAAAGAAGAGGTCATGTAATATTTGAAATATTTCTTCCTACATATATCACTTCTGCATGAAGTGCATGTATGTTTAAATAGATGGACAAAAAGAGATAGAATCTCTTCTTCAAAATTATTGAAACTCAGTTAAACTTTTCTTGGTTTACATAGAAAGTTTTCATTTCTATTGCAACAAAAATGGCAAAATCTTGTGACCTTTGCACAGTTTTGATAGTCTTAAAGTCTGATTTGTATGTTGCTCAGTCTAGCTCAAGTTCACTATCATTTTGCTGCCTTCACTTCATAAAAGCCTTCACTGAAGTATTTCTACAAAAAGAGTAATTCAGTTATTTTTAAACAGATTTTTTGAGCTATTTTGTGATGTAGTCACAAAAGCTGGACTAGAAGAAGATGGTCTAGATAACTAAATTTATATTATGCATTTCACTGTATACCCACAGAGTATTATTTTGTTATTTTGTCTCCCTCATTTCTTTCCAATCTTTTTCAACTGGTTCAATTTTCACCTCATATATGCATCTGTTTTCTCTCACATACACACAAGTCTCCTATGCAAAGTGTTAATATAACATGTGTGGTCACAATTTCACACTTGTAATATTCAAATAGGTTCAAAGTTAGTCAGAATAAGTTTGACCATGCCCATATGTATACTTCAGGAGACGAAAGACTGAATCAGATGAAGGAAAACAACCATTTAAAAAAAAAAATGTTATATAAGGACATATATATCCCTTAAAAATTTGTTTTCATTTTCGCCATGGTTAATAACAAATGGAGATACTTCATCTAGAACTTTATTATGATGTGTGGAAAACTGAGCCCACATTGAACATCTGTAGATTGCATCTTTCAAAGCAATGCTCCACCAGTAAGATTTCATACTGATAGCTAAAGAATGCTGGGTTTTGAAGCAGCAATGTACTCACGAAACCATGACTTCTTTTATCCATTTGTCAGCCCTGCGAACCTGTTCTCATTGCTTCCTAGCTGAATCATCATTCTATTGGGCTGTGTACATGTCCTGATGAGCACGTGCTACATGGCCATCTCTGGCACTGCCTTAAATATTGGCTCCGTATCTCCTAACCCAGCTACAGCTGCCAAGTGAACGATCGTGGCAGTGACACCGATAGTAAAATTAGCATTTTGCACACTTTCATCCCAGTCTGCTTCATATCAGTTGTACTTGAAGTCACACTGTATTAAGAAGGGCTGTTATTTTTAGGTACCCAAAACAATGTTACATAAACAAACAAGCGGTACAAGTCATGCATCGGGCGTTGACCTTGCCAGTGAGCCAACCTCCTCCAACTGGAACCAGTATGAATGTAAATTAGAGGAGCTCCCACCCATACTTCATGGAAACTTCCACTCTACCACCCACACGGTCACTGCCCAGTTTTACCCCTCATATGGGAGGTCAGCACAGACCCTGCTTGTTTCAAAATTTTTCTTTTTTATTACAGATCAATTTCAAGAGCCTAGGAGAGCAGCTAATCCTACACACATGTGCCTCTGGTGAGATGGCAACTGTCCCTGGCTAAGGAATTAACACCCCTTTTAAAGTTATCCTCTTTATTCTGAGCTTCCAACAAACAAATCAAATCCAGCATTTAGCAACTGCATGTTTCAAATCACCAAAAGCCCTTTCAGATCTTGAAGCTGTACACACTGTCTGCTAGAATAACCTCAGGCACTCTGTGACAACTGAATTATAACCAGTGACACCCTCTTTCCCATCCCATTGCACTGAGTTACCTCCACTGTCTACAGAGAGGACTCCACATGCTTTCATGCAGGCAGCAATGTGCTGGACAACAGCGGGAACATATTATTAAATATTTCTTTTATCTTCACTTACAATAGCCACAAATTTATCCAGTCCTCAAATATTTTCCATTAGAGTATTGCAGCCACAAAGGTTCCAAGCCACGGATACTAGAGGGGTTTTAGGTGATCATGGCTCTTCGGTCATTTTTATGTAGCCCAACCAATTTTATTCACAAAACCTTGAAGAAAATACCCAGTCACATACCACAGCACAAGATGAAATGTCCAGAGTCATCTGTGTTGCTCTGTTTCCTGCTAGGTCTCTGAGATATTATAGGTTTGGCTGTTGACTTTTCACTACAGTTTAAATTTTGTTTGAGGATGTTAGAAATATTTCAGCCCCTGAGTGGTTGCCTGTGATTGAGAGACTGCAGCCAGTGAGCTGGGTGGTCCTTTCTAGTAAGAAGCTCTTCTGGGCTCTCAGGAACTGACTATGCTAATCCATCACTGAACTCAATGTGCTTGAGTAGCCATATTATTGCATCTTATAGTGTAGTGTGGAGGGATTTCCTTTCTATATCATTTGGACTGTCATTGACTCTGGAGCCTGCCAGTAAAGAAATACTTGTATGATTTTTTTAATTATCTTGGTATTGCTTTGTGCAATGCTTTACATGTATGCAGGAGGCATTGTTCTTCTTTCCCTCTGAATGTTCTGCAAAGAATGGAAGAGCAGCTTGAATGCAGAGATGTGAAGAAATCAGAGTGCTGTATCCAAATCCCTTCAGACGGGGAAATGGTCTGATGGGTCCATTATCCATTAGCATACGGATATCCTATTTATAAATTCTTATAAACCTACCTGGTTATGGCTAGAGCAGTGACTCTAAACTGCTTTGTGGGTAACTCAAGGGGATTTGGGAGAGGGAGTTCTAGTCCAGGAACTGCTGCTTAGCTGATGAAGTCTTGGATTAATCACTTTCCTCCCCATGTTACTATTACTGTTTGCAAAGTACAGAGTTATTTAAGGGTGGGAAACTGTACATAGAAAGTCCTTATTATTATCAAAGGATGCTGTACTTTTCACACTCCACTAAACTGCACGAAGGTTTAAAAATGTGCTGCTGTAATCAATCAAAACCACTGTTTTATTGGAGAAAGCTGGTTCTACCTGCCACCGACGAAGTCATCTTATGTAACTGTGGCCAAACTTTAAAAGTATTGACTTTTTCTAGGCAGCTACATACATGCCTGGAGGGACGCATGAATTGTCTCAGTGTGTTAGAGTCTGACTAGAAAGATATCAAAAAACTTTGGTAGCTGTATACAGCTCTCCAAGACCTTACTTGGACATTCAGGGACTATACGCAGTAATGCAGAGAGCTTCAATTCATTTGATCAAACAGCTGTGAAGTCAGGAGGAAGCTGCTCCAAGCTGACTACTTGAATAATCCTTTTAGCATGAGTCAGATACACACAACATAAAATGTGGCTGAATCTGGACCACATTCAGGTTAGAATGTGATAAGATCTAGACAACTCAAGTTATGCTGAAGATGGCTGACATAGCTACCTGCTGTCAAAATACCGCTTGAGTCACCCATTTTGTTACCCAATTCCCAGACTGAAATTTCAATCACAATGTATAATAAACTAGGCCAGTCACTTCACTGTATTTCAAAGTGGATAACAAAAGAATGTTGCCTGTTCTAGATAAAAAACAGCCAGCAATCCTTAAATCCCTTTGTCCCATCCTGCAGGCAGTATGTAGCACTAGAATATGGCAACATTTGGAGTCTCTGAAATTATCTTTACCACAGAGATGACAGATGAGATACTGTAGGGCAAACATCGATGGACTTGTGGCTACTCTGAAAGCATACTTGGTAGCACAGCTGTGCTGCCAGGAGGGGTGAACAGGACTGAAGATGTAGCAAGTTTTGAAGGTCTTCGTCTGCTTGTCCTGCCTTACATTAACTCAGCCCAAATATGGGAAAGCAGAAGTTTGCAGGCTTACAGATACGAACCAAGGTTATACAAATAAACAATCAGTAATCACAAGCACGGCAGAAAGCCAACATGTTGAAGCAATGCTGTTGACCTAGCCAGCACACTTTATTCTCTCCCTCTGAGAAGAGCCTGGCAGGCAAATGAGTGCTAAAAAATGTTTACACTCCTCCACAAAAGAAGTACTGACCTTCTCATGTAGAAAAAAAGCCTAGGTAGCTATTTGATCTTTCCTCAATTGGTTTTATAGTTTAAAAAATCCTTTTGCCTTAGCGTAGCTATCAAACAGAATCAAACAAGTTGAAACTTGCTTTTACCACAGCAAATGGATGATCATCATCCGGATTCAATGGCAGCAAGACAAGCTCAATGAGAACTGTTGTATCTGTATTGCTGCATCCAGACCTGCATTCTAGTTGGGATCTTCACTCTAATACAGAATGAGCTGGACTGCTGAGCTGTAGGTTGTCTAGGGACAGAAGGACATAAATATCAAAAGAAATTCCAAAATTGGACCAGGAGCAAAGACAACACATGGATGAAGAGCAGGATGTTCAGAATAGTAGACTATATTTGTAGGAATGTTTCCAGTGAGAGCTGGTTAGAAACTATGCCAGAGGATACCTCTGAGAGATTACTCATTTTCCCTAAAAGTGAAATTTCTCACAGGTGGGTATTCATTTCTTCTGGAGGAACTGGGCCTGGCTCCAGCCTTAGGGATGCCATTTCAGGGGCTCTCAACTGGAGGCCTCATCCTGAGGACCCCAGATGGCCCAAAAGCCAAGTAAAGCCAGAAGCAAGCTAGCAGGTGAGTTTAAAAGATCTGCCCTGAGACAGATCTGGGCAGCTCCTGAACCTACAGGGACCAGCATCTATTGACAAGACTGAGGGACAAACTTAAAGAAATGGCATGTTTAAATGTTTCCTACATCTTATATTGTGGGATTCCTGAAAAAAACATATTTTTTGATTTTTTGGCTTTTTTCCCCTTAAAGTAAAAAAATACCAAATTAGTTAAAGAATTTATTTTGGAAATCCACAGCAATACTTAGGGGACGTGACTTTCACTAATGCTATGTGTTCTTCTCAATTCTCCCCTTAAGCATCTAAAGCGTGTTATGTTCCAGTTCTCAAATCTCCTGTTTTCTTAAATTGAAATTTCTACCTTTCCTATTCTTTTTAACCCTCATATTCTGTTTTCAAAAAGCATCATTCCATATCTCACATATTTTTGTGAATTGGGAAATAAAATATTCCATTGCTTTGCAAGTTTAATAGCTACCATGTTGTTGAGTAAAATGTAAACATCAAATACAAAGACCTCAGCTTTTTTCACTAATTAGGGGACTTCCAATCTTTACCTCAATAAACAGAGCTGCTAATCCGTCTTTCCTTTTCCAAAGCAGAAAAATGTTTCAACAAACCAGGAGAAAGAGGCATGAATATTAGAAATAATAAATATTACTTGTTGCCACAAGAGAACTGTGAGTTGTTCAAAGCCAAGTGTTGTCTCTGTGTGATGTTTTGTTTCGCAGTCAGTTTCATTTTTTATAACTTGTATTTCCTTCTGTTTCCAGTAGCACTGCTCTCCCATGCAAAATCTGGAGTTATTAGGTAAAGCAGATTCAGTACCAGCTTATTCCTAAATTGTAACATACCAGCTCTTTGTTTTGTAAGCTTAGCTTCTATCAAGGGTGTAAACATGAAACCAAGTGTCTTGAAATTAACCAGAAGAAATTTAAAACACAAAACCTCCTTCTCACATATCTATATCCGCTAACAGCATTTTTATAGTATTTTGAAATTATATTTTAACACCACTGGCTAACATAAAAATAGTCTTTCAGACAGTGAAGAGAGGTTACTTTGACTCTGGCACCATCTACTGAAAAGTGAATAAAAGTGCCTGGACTACAAGACCAAAAGAAGATATATTAATCAAGGAAATACGCCCTAATTTCTTCTTGCAGCATGAATATTTCTATTTTCTCATCACTAAGAAGGCTTTCCCTTACATCCTTGAAAAATATTTTCTTAGCTTCTCATTACTGTTGACATTCATCAGAGCGCAATGATATAATGTAATAGGATCTTTCCAGTCTGTAAGATAACCAGTACAAATAAACAAAAAGTTGCTTGCACTGACTTTGCGAGCAATTCTTCACCACACAGATGCTGAGGAGGAACAAACCATTTCAGTGTAACTGCCCGGAATGTTCTTAGCCGTGCAAAATCCATTAAAATATGAATGCAGAAAAAACCTCACACGAAGGCTTAGTTTAGAAAAGTTTTCTTATTCTTGCCTTTCTAAATATTTCATTCTCCCTTTCTAGACAGAATACATTCTCTGTGCATTAACAAGTAAACCATAAATGATAAGGAACTGTATTTTGTGATTAACATTTAAGTTGAAAATGTTTCTAAAAAACTCAACAAATGGCAGCTTTTTACCTGGTTTTTTTTGGTTACTGAAAAGTGTCAAAGTTGAGTTTCCTAAATTTTTGCCACTAGTGAAAACAGAGTATTCAAACAGATAACAATGTTTGTACTAAAAATATTTTAAAATATATTGAAAATGGCTCCTAAACATTTTCAAAGTATAAGAGTTAAGGGGAAAGCAGGTCATATTTTGCCTCTGCCTGTATGTTTATACCGAATTTGTTTAAAAGGGGAACAGAATTCAAACTACAATCAAAATGCATAAGGACAACTAGGGGTTACAGCAGATTCAGAAGATGAAGACAGAGGTTATTAAGTACAAAATGTTGCAGAATAATAAGAATTGATCACCTGTACCTCTGAGGAATGAAATGAAGACAAGGAATATTGTCTTAAGCCTGCTGGACATTCAGAAGAACAGAGTTGTCATGCTCACAAGGTCTTCTGATTAATGCTTGGCTTTAGCGTAACTTAAGATTTATTGCATTTTGCCTGAAGTGGGTAATTGAATAATCCCTCTAAAAAGCAATAATTTTTCCATGATGTTCATAAAGTTAAGACACTCCAAATCTCCAAGCAGCAGAAAAGAAACAGCTAAGCATCTACCTGTGGAAATCATTGGACATAATTCACAAATGTTACTTCACAGAAGTTTGATATTGTAGTGTTTTACAGGAAAGAATAAATAAATTACCTTTAAACAGTTCCTAGGTACACATACCATGATTGGTTGAATGAACAATGATTCCTGATCTTCCATCTTTTTATATCATAGTAACTCCATTGAATTCCACTGATTACTATTCTCACTTTATGAGGACTAAAATCAGATTGAAACTCAAAGATAGCCTAACTCAAAATCTGTTTATTTTTGTTACGTCTTTCAAGCTGTATTGGCAATATTTCCAATTGCTGGGCAATGAGAGAACAAGTTCCACACGTACTACTTGGGCTCTTGGTTTCAACTGGAATATGGGGAAAAGGAAAGAAAATTCTTACTGATTGGTTCTGTGTTTGGGGTCTATAGACCATATCCTATAAAATGCATGTAAGACTTAGACAATCTGCCAGAGAGCTAGCTCTGTACCATCTAGTAATCACTATGACAGATGGAGGATATAGTCTCTGTCTATGCTCCAGAGTGGAAATCACCAGAATGAAGATCCTGACAGACCACAGAAGAAAGCAAGATGTCCTCTTCTACTGGGCTGTGCTCTTCTAGTTAGTCATACCTAAACCAGATCAAAGGGGCATGCAGTAATGACCATATTCCCTAGGGTTGGATTTATAAATGTGCAAAGGTGTATGTTAGACTAACAGACCAAAGGTGTGTCACGTAATTAGTTTATGCAAAAAGAAACTGGAAAAAATGTAAAATCAGCATTTGGACAAAATGTGGCAATCATAAATTCTGCCTCAGGTGATGACAATGTTAATAAAGAAATCTGAGCTTATAGTGTCTCTCAAAACAACAGAAAGCAAGGTGCAATATCGTCAATCTATCAAAATCCTCAAGCTTATGTACTTAAAAAGTATCACCTGCAACTGTTACCACACCCCTAGACACTCTTATCAGAAGAAAGCACTGAACAGATTTTTTTTTTTTTTTTTTTTTGAGAAGAAGAAAATATCAAGCGCTTAGACTGTCACTAAGAATGCTGTAGAGAGGAAAGGCAAAAATCATACTGTTGCAGTGGCCTGTGGGCTCCTCTTAAAATCCTGAAAGGTGGTCCCAGCTAGCAGAACCATTCCACTGCAGCCCAGAGTCACCAGCAAGAGTCACTTCTGAAGGTATCTTACATGCTCAACAGCACCTTCATGTCTGATAATCAGGCTGCTCCTGAGACCAAACTACAACAAAAGTTGTCAGCACATAAATGATACCTGCCCACAATGTTGCAATGTGAGTCAGACACAAGTATTTTAAGAATGGTTGTAGGAAGTACTATATCTACTATAGTCATGCTGTAAGGAAAATCAATTACAAGGACATTTTATTTGATAGAATGAGTAGTTATTTTATGTAAACATGCATTGGTTATTGGTGATCAAGGTGCATTTTTGTGCATCTGAAATGACTGACTTGTGCACCTGCTGTGCCTGATTTGGGACCTACTCCATTAAGGATACTCATATCAAATTTATTCTAATGTTGCTGACCTCTTAGCCACACATGACCAAAACAGTTCTGAGGGAAGGGAAGTTCACTGTGAAACTTCCAAAAGACTTCAACTAAAACTGTTAAGGACCAAGCTCTTTTCTCTAAAAGTACCCTCAAATGTATAGCCAGACTAGAATGAACCATTTGTAACATGTCAGAATGTCAGCTCACTGCCCCATGGAGAATGTGCACCAACCTGGAGAGGTCAGCCACATTTGAGGACACATGACAAAATATTCTTAATATTGAGTCCTATAACAAAGGTAGAGAAATATTTCAAGCTTCAGTTTCAACAGAAATTTGAACTCTGAATTACCTGCATTTTCTCTATAGGCCCTAGGTAATACTACAGTTCAGAGATGCAAAATTATTAACTCTAACCCAATCATGCCCATAACCGTTCCAAATTTGGTTCCAAGTATCATATCCAGCTGTTTGGCTGGAAGATTCCAAATCCATAAACATCAGTATAGGACAAATTCGATCCTGGTGTTAGTGGATGCAACTTGGCAAAAGCTAAAGCAGTCACAAAAGATCTGACAGGTAAGCATTTCTCAGATGGTTGGAAGCTATACGTGACACTATGGCCAATGCTATCTAAACCCAATTAGTGCCAAAAGAACAAAGTCACACTGTTTCTCTTGTGAAGCATCCATTAATTATTTTGAATTAGCAGATAGGAAAACATAACAAAACCAAATTCCATAAAAGAATGCTTAAAGTGTAATCAGAATGACTGAATAAAACCAGAAAAGAAATAAACAGCAATAAAGCTCAAGCAAAATGTCTGTTCACAGGAAATCAGTTTATACACATCAGCTTTCTAAACTGCCCTCGTCTGTTGCCTCATACACATCAGATATCCGCACATGGCTATGCAAATAGCTGGACACTGCACCATGGCCAGAAAGTCAAAGGATTTAAGCTGTACTGGAGAGAGAGAAATGAAATCCAAGGAGGAGGAACAATGCTCTTCCACTAACCCTACTGACTTAAACCAAAAAGCAGTGGCTCAAGCCTCTTCCCTAATGGGTCTGTGTAACACATGGAAAGACACCAACTCTTAAACCAGGTCATTGTGTCTCTCACAATTTTCATAGCTCCTCTGCGTCACACTGTCTGAAAACACCTTCTGGAGCCCCACATAGACTCAGCTCCTTGCTGAACGTAAACTAGCAAGTCCTGGAGTAGAGTCAATGGCTCCACACCTAGCCGTAACAGATCAGAACTTGGCCTACAGTTTTTCACATAGCTTTTCAATCTTTTTTTTTCACCTGGCCATGACAACAAAATGGCCTTTTTGCTGGGGCGCGCAACTTACACTTCCAATATTACCCTCAGTGGATTACAGAGTTGAGAAAATTGTGATTCCTTTTTCATTAATGAAATGATTCTCAGGCTGGATTGCAGTGGTACAATACATTTCAGACATTCTTCCTCTCTGAATTAATGCACGTGGGACTACTAATGTAGTACTTCTGACATAAGAGATCTTTTTTGATTGTACATTTCATGTTACATAGCTTCACTAGAAACACCAATGGAAACATTAGAATTCTCTATTCATATTTTTAACTTTCACTTTGAACCATCTGGTAATCTCAGCCAGGTATGAAGCAAATTACAGGCCTCCAATAAATTTTCAGGACACCGTCTACTACTTAGACTAGATAAAACCCACATTTTTAAAATATGATATAAACATTTAAAATTGGAAAACAATGTTATCATGACATATACAGTAAGATAATGGAAGAATTGGTACCGACTTAGACAGGAGGAATGATACTTCCATCCTACAATCAAATTTAGCATGGTACTACCTTGGGAATTCTGTGCAAAGAAAAAGGCCAGATGGGACATATTGGTCCAATACCTCTTAGGGAGTAAAGGTGTTTGGTTTGGCTCCTGTTAGAGTAGATTATTGACATGAGAATGGCTATGAGAAACATGGGAGTTGTTGGCTGAAGAAAAGCTACCCAATCCTGAAAGCAAGCAAGCAGTGTGGGCTGCCAGTGAAGCAGTCCTTACTGTAAGACACTGATTTCTTTCATAATTTTACTGGTTTAAGAATCTAGAGTTCTTACCCATGTTAGTCTGAAATATGATTCATGAGACATCAATTTGTGTTTCCATAGAAAGCCTGTTGGATTTTCTAACTCAATGGAAAAATTGCTTGGATAAAGTATTACGCCATACTCTTCAGGACTGGCAGGGAGCTAAGCCTGACTGAATGATCAATATTCGTGATGCCAAATTTGCATTCTTCATTAAGCAGCCAAAATACATTCTTTAGTGTATAGTTTAGGAGTTTGTGGTAACACAGTACCTTATGTAGGAAGTTCTGTTCCAGACAGTATGGCAGACACTAACAGAAAAAAATGGAGAGGGGAACTCCATGCCCTGTAAGCAAATTACGGTGGGGCCCAGTGGGGATCATGCAATAAAAGAGGATGGAAGTTTGGAAGGGCTCAAATATTTGGAGGGGAGAGGAGGGGGATTGAAAACTGGGAGTAATGTGAGATAGCAAATCTTGCCAAAATATTTATGTGTCTCTGACCTAGGCAGGTTAGATCTTCAGATGAGAATCTGTTTGTAACAGGGGCAGCTAATAAAAAGTAAAATTTATGGCTTTCTCATCGTAAACGCTGCCCCAGATGTTCAACCACAACATACATAGGTTAGCCACCTAACCAAATGCAAGAAAGAAAATCAATAAAACAACATCAGGGTATCCTTTTACCAGTAAAGGCAGAATATTTGACTAAAGGACAAACAGTATATGGTATCTCAAGTGACTCCTTAAAACTCTCGCCATAAAATTATTGAGGATGTTAATACAAGAATTGCAATATGAAGACCAAAGACCATATTTTTCACTCTTCTGCTCTACAAGGGGAGAAACAAAGCAGTTCTCAAAACCTGGACAGGACTGATACCATCCCTGATAGGTTATGAGAAGTTCG
>WEKW01003579.1:126326-136832 GCA_013389905.1 Sula dactylatra | reverse complement strand
AAATATGCTTTCTGCTATTATTCATAAATTTTAGGGCTAGATGCATGATTATGCTAATTCTTATAATAAAACAGCAATAAACTTGCAAACAGTAAAGGTGAATGGTCCCTGCAAATGATGGAAGACTAGAATAGATTTGTGAATGTTCACGTGGACCAAACAATTCAATCTTTTTTAATATTTGCCCACAGATAGTTTTCTGTTTGTCTTTTTCAGTGTCAAGGTTTAGGACCTCGTCATTACATTCTACATAAAATTCAGCCTTCCCTGCGTTTGCTTATTATACACATTAGAGAATTTTTGCTATTGCATTTTCAGAGATCATTGATGATATACAGATTAAGTGCATCTTGCCTCTAGTAAATTTGTGAGGACACCATATGCCTGGTTCTCCTAAATCGTCTTGGTGTCTTTAGCTGACAATGTAATAAGAATGAAAGATGACTTCTTATTCCATGTGAGAGACCTTACGAGTATATCTGTGGGGGAAACAGCTTTGGAAGCACATAAATGTTACAATTTTCGGTTCTGCTTTGCAAAGGAGACAAATAAAAATCCTTGACATTTGCTGAAAAGCTAGAAATAAGCAGACTGAAAAGAATTAGAAGAGCTGTCTAAAATTTCTCGAAGCCAAGTTAGAAGATCAAATGATTTAGAAGGTTGAGCAAGGTGTGCAGGGAGGAATGGTTTCTTGGTTTGACTTTCTCATGAACATAGCACAATCAGCTATTCTGACCAGTAATTTGCATCTCAGCTACTTTTTCCCATCCATACCCAATGATGTGGTATGACAAGGCTCAGGTTTGGAGCGCTAGCCCAGCGTTTCTGGTTAGCCAGGGCTTCATTTCAGGAATTCAACTTTCAAGGTCTACAGGTACACAGATGCAAGATATGTTAATGTAGTGTTTGGATTTCGGATTATACACTCTCTTTGAAGACATACGTAGCTGATGAGTATTATTTCTATAAAAGGGTTGCACCAGAGCAAGGGAAATCTGGAAAGTGTAAAATATCCCATATTCTTTTAGACCACCTTTGCATCTAAAGCCAGGTGCAGTTTTAATGTCACTTTCTAGCTACTTTTTTCTTTTCATCATCTATGCCCCAGCATGAAAGGGTTGTTATAGTTTCCCACTTACATGTCGATGATTTTAATTTTATTCATTGTCATTGTATACTTTTTCATGGAAAGAAAATATCGCATCATTGTTTGAAATAATTATATTCTGCAACACACTGCGGCAGTGACGGGAGGCCCCATCTTTTCCACTGTTTCTGACATTACATTCCAGGATTATTTTATCAACATTTCAGTCGCTAACATTTCAGTCCTATGAGTGTTCACATGCATGATGTATCCTTCATCAGCTGTGTCTCACAGTGCTCTTGTTACCCATAAAAAGGAAAGCCAAAAAATTTAGGATGGGAAGCCTGATGAATTGTTTCACCCCTGCTGCTTCCTACTATCTACTGCTGCTCAACACAGGAGAAAATCATCTCTGGTCAGAGCAAAGGTCCAGCTAGCTGAGTAGCAGATGCTTAGGAAAACAAGGTATTTAGAGATTTATCCTTCCCTTGAGATGCCCTCTCAGGTCCTGGAGTTGAGTCATTCAAGAACTGCCTGATGGCATCTACTCAGATGCCTCCTTTCTCTTATTGGAACAAGTAGATTCAAGGTGGAGTTTATTTTTCTGTAGCACTATGCTGAGATTTGTGAAGTCTGTCAATCTTCATGCTACTTTGTCTTCATTAAGTGTAATAGCCTGACATGCATTATATTCTCCTGACTGGTGACCAGTTCTGTTTCCACGCATAAGACTGATCTGTTGTGGGATTTGGGGTAGGATGCTTTTTCTGTTTCCTCTCAAACCTAGTACTGGTATGGTGCTTAACATAAACAGGTTTCAGCTGGAACCTCAGCATTCTGCAGCAACAGAAATAGCAGCAACACTGCACATCACATTTCTTAACCAGTGAAAATAACTGCTAACATGGAACTTGGCCCCTTAGTTCTCCACAGTCAGCATCTGCATCTTCTTCCATTGCTCTTCTTCACCTTGACAACACTTCCTTTTACCCTATTCCTTCTTTTTCCCCTATTTCTGCTGGCATCAGAGGTAGGTACATTGCCAAAAGCTAAATTTTCCCAGGTAAAAGAGGTTTTCTGGGATTTTGGTAGCAGATCTTTGCTTCTGGAATAAAGGAATTTTATTATCATTATCCCTTTACAAAAGAAAGAATGGGACAAAGGGGATTTAAAGACAGCTGAGGCCTACAAAGAAGCTGAGAAGAGCCTACCTTGTGTTAAGGGTTATATAGTAGGAACCCAGCAGCCCACCACACTGCATTTACTCATAAAATGCTTTTTTCTTTAAGTGACAGTTTCAGCCTCTCCCTTAAACACCACTGTTGTGCCCGCCTTCAATAGCCTGTGTTTCTGGATCAAAACTTGCTTTTCCTCCTTGAAGAATACTGCTCTTTATTATGTCATTTGTAACAACAGAACTGTTAGGCTAATGGAAAGTTAGTCCAAATTTCACTTCCTTTCACATTCCATAATTGCTGAAATGAAGTAGATGAGAAAAATACAGAAACTTCAGCGGGAATAATCCTGTGCAGATGGAGGAAACCCAGATGCATTTAGTTGAGCAGCTCTTTGTCAGTCAAAGGAGTCCAAAGGACAGATGTGTTGTTTGTTAATCATTCAGAAAACCCTTGTGATTAGGAACTCCTAGATCTCAAAAAGGCCAGCCAACTAAAAAAGATACACTCTGGTCCAACACTCATAGTACTCCATTTGGGAGTATAAGAGGATTCCTTGGCCAGAAGTAAGTAAGAACAATGTAAATAAGGTTATTATACATAAAAATCAGAGTGCATGCCCCGGAGGATGGGGAGATTTCAGTTCTGTAAATCAGCTAGGAAGATCTGGCAAAGTTCATTGTCCAACTGGCTTACAAATTTAACAAGAAGACTAACACAGACATTTCTTTAAGAGGCTTAAGGAAAAGCAGAGGTAGATTCAAGCCAATGAATTAAAACACTATGAAAGGCAAGTGAAAGCCATTACTAAATAACCTGAAAGCAATACACTGTGATCCCCAGAGAACATCTCCCAACTGTACGGAGCATAAGGATGGAGGAAAAGCAGAGAGTATCCAATGAGAACTAACATAAATAAAAGCTTAAAGTCATGTGGAATACAGAAAGAGTTTAGCATGTACTGAATTTTTGCACGGGTGAGAATAAATATCTCAATTTTATGCAACTCGTGATACCCTAGGATTCGTAATGCCTGTTGCATTTAATCATCATCATTAAAAAACATTTTTATTATTAATAATTATTTGTATTGCTTATGACATGGTCCAAAACCAGGGAATCCAGTTGTTAAACAAAGACGAAGTATACAGCTGCTGTCCCCAAAAAGGACAAATAGATAATACTACAATAAAAAGGAAACTAAGATTAGTCAACAGTACGATCGATCATTTCAGCACCTCATCTGCACACTTGCTTTCAATATTTCTGTAGACCTCATGACAAATCAGAAATATCAGAGGCTGAAGAACAGTTTTTAATTTGAAGTGGCTTTGCTAATGCATGGGGAGATCCTTCTAGACATGAAGGACAACTTGAAAGAAAGCAGAAGATACTTATTTGGAAATCTATGTAACAGGGAAAGATGCTCTCACGGGGAATCAGTTTGGTACAAAAAGCAAAGCAGTGATAGAGTGGTATGGCTCATACAATAACTGGAGCAAAGGAGAGGAACTGAGCTGTTGAGCCTGTTGATGGTAAAGCATTCGAGAATGGAAGCTAATGGAGAATGACAAAAATTTCAGTCTGGACTAAAAGGAGACAACTGAATGTCCTTGTTGAGAGATTACCCAAAGTTAAGATGCAGAAGGAAAAGAGGAGTAAATCAGAGACACAAAATCCACGCAGAAAAGGAGGAGGGAATTGGAGAGGATCTGCTAGTAAGATGTGCTGAGGGAATAAATAGGGAGGTAGACGAGAAACCGGGAGAAGACAGAGGCACAGCAGCCAGACCAGACATGATCTCAAGCAGACAAGCACAGCTGGATGAGTCAAAGGGGATGAGCAGGGACACTGATCAGAGACACCGCTAACCTTGGATAGAGCTTCAGTCATGCTGAGTTATGAGGCAGCTGCAACAGCCACTAACAAAGACTTGGCTCAAATAAGCACCATATTTAAGTATTGAGACTCACTGGAACAGAATGGTACTGCATGGCAAAATCATCTCTTCTTCTTGTTATTCTTAGGTATAAGGGCTTGAGTACTGAACAGCTTTATGGTCCACCTGTGGGAGAGCATAGCAATTGAAATTATATGCGAACAGTAGGACCCTGGTTTGCAAAAAAACATGGGTTAAAAAAAAAAAATCTTTGTACACAGTTTAGTAAGTTTTTTCACTCCAGCTACGGACTGGGGCCTGGAAATAAACAGGTGAACACACCACTGATTGTGCCATAGGTAAATCCATGAGCAAGCCAGGCATCATTTTCTTCTATCCTTTTCTACAGATCAGAGATAACTATTTACCACAGGTTTTGTTTGTCATGTTTATTCTTCATGCCATGGCCAAAAATATTTCCTTAGTCTCTTAATCAGTCTGCCTCCTTACTGGTTGCTGCCCCTCCTTCTAGAAATTTCTCTATGTATCTCATTTGTAAAAACAATAAAAGAGAGCAGTTAACAGTAACAGAAAAAAAAAAATTGGGAAGCTTCCTCCTCTCTAAAATACTACAATGAGAATAAGCTCACTGTAGCATGTTACTGCAGCTTATGAGAATGCTCATTGTAGCATTGCATCTGAGGGATAAAAGTAGTTCTATAGGTCCTATCAACCAGAATTTGCAGTCTTAGCCATTTATTACATCAAATCCATCCATACATGGATAGCTTAGAAAGGTGTTACAACATTTTATAATTAGTAATACTAATGTTCTCTCATTACGCATACTAAATATCCTGGATGATGATATATTAATTATTTTCTTGTTTTGATTCTTTAGGATAAGCAAGATTAAAATCTCACTGTGTAGTATGTTCCACTGCTCTATAATTCGAATCTTCCTACCTCAGCTATGTTGAGCTGAGAGTCACTGAACAAAGAGTAGGGAGATAAAGAAATTCAAATTCTGTTGTTTTCTACTCACAGAGGAAACAATCAACAAAAAATTACACTTCCACATCAAACACCTTCACCCACACTAGATCCAAGGGCAGTTTTGTCATTTACAGTGGTAGCGTTAGCACACCCATGCATGCTCATGAAAAACGTACTCTTAATTTTAGTGTCAGTTTTTCCACACACAGTTCAGGGTTTTGGATGGAATAATGTTTACAGCAGTAGTGTAACACAAAGAAACCCACTGCGCTGATAGTTACAAAATTACATCAGCTAACATGTCACCTGGTTACCCATTATCATTTTTGAAAATGCAAAAGAGATTTGAGGAGCCACAAGCTACATAACAGATTCAAGTTTGCTTCTCATGCTTAGCAAATCTAAGACAAAGTTTGGATCCAAGGGAAATTGGGATTTCACATGTACATGTTTGCCCAGTACAAATAAGTGACTTGACCACAGTCAAGTCTGATGTGGGAGGCCCTCTCCAGATAACATCATGAATAAACCCAAAATGAACAGAAATAATTTTCCATTTATTTACCCACATTCTGACACTGAGTTTTTATCTAACAAATAATTTAAGTGCAGATCAAATTTTAAGCAAGGACGTAAAAATTATTAGGTGCCTATCAAGAACTATAGAAGAATGCAAAATTTTTCGATCACAGGATTTCTTGCTAATTCATTTCAACATTTAGGTCCTCATCACTTCAGGCATAGCCTACATTAACACATGTTTAAGAAAGAAACTCATGTCAGATAAGTATCATCTGCCAAGAACATATTTTTTTACATTCTTTAGCGTGCAAAGATATACTAGACGTAACACATTAACAACTGTGGTGGACAGCAAGTAATAACAGAGACAGGCCAGCACAACAGTAAAATATGTGGACACATCCATTTATACAAACCAGCATTTGGTTATTATTGATGGTTTTGAGGAGCAGTGTTGCCAGTTGTCACAAAATGCATAAACAGTTCATATTCTGTAATAGTTCCTTAGACAGCTGCAAGACCATAAGGAACCAACTTTTCTTCCTCAAAAGCCTTTTTGAAACATGTTATTTAGTTCCAAAATGGACAGCTATTTCAGAAACTATATACCAAAAATACAGAGGAAAAAGTAAATTTCTGTATTAAATGGTTTTGTAGAGTAGCCCAGCCAGTCAATTCTGGGCATCTTGTCCTAAAAGGAAGCAACTGTTATAAGATACCTAGGCCTAGTGTAAATGAAGTAGATCAGTTTACTTTAGCAGTTTAATTTGTGAAATTAAACTAGGTCAGCTGACTTCACCAGGTAAGGGTCTAGTTATGAGCCCCTTCACAACTTGTTATTCTTGCTAAACTGAGGATTAAATCAAAGTGAGCAAAGTTGTATCAGTTAAGCAAAGTCTACTGCTTCATAAGGACAGAAAGTTTAGACTTGGAGAAAAGCTAAGCCACAGTAAACAAGCATAAATCTTCATTCCCTTCATGCCACTGGTGCTCACTGCCACAGGCCAGATTTCACCTCTCTCTGCTACATTACTTCAGAAGCCATATAGTTATGACAGTTCATAAGTATGAAGGACAATTTTTGCCAGATGCAGAAAATGGCTTACAGATGAGCAGAGTCCAGGGGAAGACAAAAGGAAGCAAGGCTGTATGTGGTACAGACATATTTAACAGCAGAAACGGATCAGAACTTAAATTCAGCAGAAAGTGCAGGAACAAGGTGGGTGTCAACCTACAGAATCTACAGAAGGATATAAGGACTGACCTACTGACTCAGAACAACGGAACCACACTGTCCAGTATGCTAGCCTGGACAGTCACTAAAAGACAGCAGGTAAACCTGGCCAGTTTTTATGACCCACAAAGAACCATACAGAACGGCTGAGGTTGGAAAGGACCTCTTGAGATTATCCTGTCCAACCCCCCTGCTCAAGCAGGGTCACCTAGGGCAGGCTGCCCAGGACCATGTCCAGATGGCTTTTGAACATCTCCGAGGAGGAAGACTCCACAACACCCTGGGCAACTTACTACACAGTTTGACCACTCTCACATTAAAAAAGTGCTGCTTGTGTTCAGATGGAATCTCATGTGGTTTAATTTGTGCCCATTGCCTCTTGTCCTGTCAGCAGGCACTACTGAGCAGAGTCTGGCTCTATCTTTATTTCCTCCCATCAGGTATTTATACACATTTATAAGACCCCTGATCCTTTTCTTCTCCAGGCTAAACAGCTGCAGCTCTCTCATCCTTTCTGCATATGAGAAATGCTCTAGTCTCTTAATCATCTTTGTAGCCCTTCACTGGACTTGCTCCAGTAAGTCCATGTAGAGACATGGACTGGAGAGCCCAGAATGGGACCCAGCACTCCAGATGTGTCTCATCAGTGCTGAGTAGAAGGGACCTCACCTGCTGGCAATACTCTGCCTAATGCAGCCCAGGAGGCTGTTGACCTTCTTTGCTGCAAGGTCACATTGCTGGCTCATGTTTGTCT
This sequence comes from Sula dactylatra, assembly GCA_013389905.1. Classification (NCBI taxonomy): domain Eukaryota; kingdom Metazoa; phylum Chordata; class Aves; order Suliformes; family Sulidae; genus Sula; species Sula dactylatra. The sequence goes on along the minus strand of WEKW01003579.1, from coordinate 129,185 downwards.
TACTGTCCACCAGAATGCCCAGGTCCTTCTCTACAGATCTGCTTTCGAATCAGTTGGCTCGCACTTTGTACTGGTGTCTGGGGTTATTCCTCCTCAGGTGCAGTACTTTGCACTTCCCTTTGTTCAACTTTGTGAGGTTTCTCTCTGCCCAGTTCTCCAGCCTGTCAAGGTCCCTCTGATGGCAGCAAACCCATCTGATACATCACCTGTGTGATTATCTGTGTGACTTTGTGTGAAGATGTGGGCCCATCGAGGTTTTGTACAGCAGCATAATGACACCTTTTGTCTTGTTATCAATATTCTCTCAAGGATGCCCAATCTGTTGTTGACTGTTTTGGCTGCCATGGCACATTAAGCCAATGGTTTTGTGGAACTGCCAATGATAGCAAGATCTCTCTTTCCTGAGATATAACCTCCAGTTCTGAGTCCAGGATTATGTAAGCACAGTTTACTTCTTCCTACATGCATAATGTTCCAGTAATTTATACTGACACTTTTCTGTCACTTTTTGCCAATCCATTCAGTTTTGTGAGGTCCCTATATATTTCTGCAATGCAAGCGTGACATTTTTCTACCTAAGCAACCTAGTAGCAGCTGCAGACTTCAAAATCTCACTGTCCCAGCCTCTTCTGCATAGTGTCCATGAAGACATGGAATAAATGTTTTGTTGGCACTTTTAATGGTCAAAGTAATCACTAAATTTTACCCTATGCTTTCTGCCCTTTCCCCAGCTTTCAGTCCATAAGGGGACTTTTTCAGCAATCGCATGGGGACTTACGTGTTTTCAATAAACTTTGGTATGAAAGGTGGTCAAAAGGTTATTTAAAATCCAGTACGAAAATCCAGTATGTCCACTAGATCCACTTCAACCACATGCTTTTTTACACCCTTGAAGAACTCCAGCAAACTAAAAACTCAGGATTTCCCTTTGCAGATGCTATGCCAAACTTAGCCAAACAGACTGATTTCCATGCATTCAGAAATCTCTTTTTATTACAGTCTCCCACCCTGCCAGAGAAGAAATTTGGACTCACTGGTCTGTAATTCCCAGGATCTCATCCAGCACACTTTCCTGGGTAGGATTTACCGAGGCAATCCACAGTCCCCTGGCAGTTACTCTTTGCTATTTAGCGACAGGTCGTAAAACTTCACCACCAACTCTGTAATTTCACATTATCTATTGGTCACACACTGATTTTTTAATGTTAAATCTAGGACACAAGAATACAGTGAATCTTTTTTCACACCCTGTTTTCTTCTCTCAAGTTTGCCACTATGTCAGAATTAAAGCATCAGCACAAATATGTTTGTTTAGGGATCTATACCATGTCAGTGCTGTCTGTATGGTACCTGTGCACTGACTATTGTTACTATTTGTGTAGTAACTCCTTGTTACTACACAAAGATCAGAAAAAGACCATATACTCAGTACTATATACTATGCCAGCAAAAATGCTCACTTCCCCAAATCATGCTGCTGTGCTTGTTTAGCATTACAGTTTTAAAAGTTTAAGAGTGGTTTAGAAAAGCTCAATTTCATGGTGTCTCACTTTAAATGCCTGAAGAAAAATTCTTTTCAGAAGTGCTGGGTACTTCTACTCTGAAAAGCAATACTTTTAAAAAGAGTTTTGGGTTTCCAACCAGAAAAACCTCAACTTAAAGCGTTTATTATCACTCGCAAGGTCATGGCTGAAGGAAAACTACTTTCCAGAACCCCTCCAGTTTCCTGTCTTCTCATAACTATTTTATGCACCAAATGAAGGCCCCTAACAGTCATGGCATGAAAAAAATAGCAAACACAGGAAGATCATAGAAACATTCAGACTATGCAGCAGAGCTGTTCAGAGTTGGTGGTTTTCCTTTGCAAGAGCTTGTGCAAACATTCTGTTCAATTTCATATCTGTGGGAGTTTGCAATCCCCCACATCTAATATTCAGACACAAACTCACACAAACCCTTGTTCTCATAATAAACATCCGCAGCTACATCTCACCTAAATTTTCCATGGTGCTGAGTTCAAGAAAAGCTGCATTTAGCACCAATTTTTTAGAGAAGACTTCTTAAAAGGTTTCTGATGAAAAAAAATCCTTTTTTTCGTCTGCACTAAGAGAGACATAGAATTTGGTGCACTTTGCGTTACAATAGTTCTAAAAAATGATAACGTGAAGATTAGCTTAGGGATTCCAGCATATAAACCCATCCTTTTGCAAGAGAGAAAAAACCACTCTTCCCACTAATGCAAACCACTTCTCACACTAATGCCTTCTATGTGTTGTACCAAATGAAATCGTTATGGTAAAATACAACACACTGTTCAAAAAGATTTTATTTCCACAAACAAATTCTAGTTTCTGACCAATATACATCAAAACAAATCTATTTGCAATGTTCACCCATTGGTACTGTGCCACATTTGACAGTTTTTCTTACAGCAGTAGATATTCTTCAAATACTTGAATGAAGCCAAAATTTATAAGTGCTAACATTCAGTTTTCAAATAATTATAACTGCACTGAAGCGTAGGGTTTAGCATTTTTACTCGTTAACAACATGCTATCACACTTGTGATCCAACCCAAGCAATCAATTACCAAAGTAACCTCAGAACAATGAGTAGCTTGCTCTTTCAAAATTATCCCTAGCATGGTGCAGTGCAGGAAAAAAAAAATTAAAAGTTTTCTAGTATTATTACAAAATTGAAAAGTCCTTTTCCTTTGTTACAAATACTTTAGAAGAGCTTATTTATGAAAGTATGCACATCACAGAAAACAGTTTCATGACAAGTATGCCTGCTGAAAGACTTGACTTACTCATGTTTGAACAATGTGTCCTCTCTGAAGCCTTCTAAGTACAGTAGGAA
>WEKW01003579.1:100932-126295 GCA_013389905.1 Sula dactylatra | reverse complement strand
TCATCAGAGACTTTGATAACAGAGCTCTATCATGCTTCCTTGCTGGAGTTTGCATTGCCTTAGGCTGATTTAGAAGGCCATCTGGAAATTACAACTAATTAATTAGCTGTGAGCCTACGATGTGAAGAGGGCAGATGGAAGAACACTACTTCATTGCTCCCTGCCCTGCAAGAGCTACCAGTCCAATGCCTGATCCATATCAAGGTCCCAGCTTCTTTCCAGTAAGATTTAGAAAGGTTCAGATAAGACTGTCACAGTAATTGTCTTTCCTCAGCTGCTTTTTCTCCCAGCTCTGCTCACCTGAGATATCAATGCTGACAAAGATGATGTCTTAAAAACCATGAGGGAAGGGAGCTGACAACAGAGTGTTTTCAGCAGAAGTCCTGCTTTGCAATCCACAGAACTTAGGCAAAACCAGCTCGGGTTTACATTTGTCATTCATAGATGTATTCCCAAATGGAAAAGCTGTGGTATTAAAAACCTAGATTTTGTCTAATAGAAAAAAGTAATTTCAGAATCCTCCTGGCCCCTGTATGTACATACCAGATTCACTTGCACCTATCACACATACTCTCATATTTACTGCCCAGAGATATGGAAGCCCTTTACCAATATCCTGGTGTTATAAGTACCAGAACATAAGCACTAAGAAGCAGTTTTAGACTGAGGAGGAGGGGAAAGCTATTCAGCTTTATCTCCCCACTGAGCCTTCCCCTTGCCCTCTCTCTATACACTCTAGGTGGGAAGGATAAGTTATTCTTCCATATTTCTGAGAACAAAGACTTTCTCTTTAATGCTTTGAATTGCCATCCTTGTGGTCAGCTTGAGTTTACAAAGTCAAGACAGCTAGCTGATTCCTTTGGCCTAACAACTGTGTGAATAATATTAACAAAAATAGTATCAGAAAGATTGGAGATCTTAAAAAAAAAAAATAAATCACTCTATGTTTTCATCCTCCGGCTTCAGAATTGAGAAGGTCTGAAGACTAATAGAGCACATGACAGAAATTGTAAAGATAGTATTGCTCTTGATAAGGTAATTACATTTTGGGTCTCCAGTCATGAACCACCACATTATACAAGGTCTTATGCAATCACAGAGGAATATCTGATACAAGCACTGCAGCAAAGTAAGAGAGATAGATATTATTTATTCCATTTAGAGTTATAGCTACGTATGAACTACAAGAAAGCAAGCAGCTCTTAATTTCTTGCTGGATGCAAAACAACATTATCATAGATATCCTAATGAGGGAAGTCAAGGTTAGCTTACAAAGCACATTGATGCAAAAAGCAAATTATTCTGTCATTCTCTCCTTACTATTTTGTCAGCTACTTTTACTTGAAAATTAAGACAAATAAGCAAAGAGGTATCATCTTTGATAAACAGCTTTTTCTGCACAAACGGTATCAGAGCATACCGGCTCAAATTTAAGTCTCACTTCTTGCAAATTTATTGCTGATGAAATATATATGTATAAGCATCACTGAAAACTGCACTTTCATGGGTTTTCCAACAAACCTGATTGTAACTAATGATTAACTCAAGATCAACAACATCAAATGCTTGTCAGAAGATGGCTGGTAAGAGAAAGATGCAGGATCATAGCACATTTACAATTAACATTGTGACAGAATTCAAGACTTAAGTTCTTCAATAAACATGTTTACAAATATTTCATTGAACTTGAATTAAAATGATATTTTGGTCCATATTAAAATATAAAGCTCAACATTTGTTCATCAAATCCTTTTTCTCTGTTTAAATTACTTAAGAGCCTATGTTTTGAAACACTAAACTCCTGACTAGAGACAGAAAAAAGCTACCGGATGTCCACTCCAAAAAATCCTTCCTTCCGCACTGAAATCTGAAAATAGAGTCAAGCTCTGCCTATTTCTATCTGTCAGAAGTGCTGACATCAGACTTGCCATTTTCAACTTGTCAAACAGTCCACTGACTAGCTGTTTTAAACTAAATTGTAAATATTCCAGGAGCAGCCCAAAGGAAAGAAAACCCAGTAAATCTAGTTTGAAAAATCTTTCCAGCTCATCATTATTTTCCAAGTGGATAAGTCTGAAGATCTTTATTTTTTCTTCCCAGTAGGATAAATGACATACAGACTCAAATGTGAGTCCATACGTTAAAGCACTTCAGCTCTTCGTTTGTCCATAACAAGGTGAGAAGTTCAAGGCTCCTGATACTCACTAACAGTAACATACATGTATGCAAAGTCTTGTTTACCTTTCCCTCCTATTCTTCTTTCCTCTTCGTCCTTCTCTAAACCATTCCAGTGCCCACGTCTTGACACATTGAACTCCGCAGGTTAGGCTGCTTTTGATTTGCGAGGAGAGTTACAATAGTTAATTACAGAGCACGGTCTTCTGTGACTCAAACATTTTGCATTTATGGACTCTTGATATAGTCCAGAGCAAGAGGCTAACCCATATTTAATTTGTCCAACACGTTTCTGGTTAAAGTTCCATCAAATGGGTGACTGGAATCCCTCCGATTCAGCTGGAAAAGTCACTTTGAAGGAGGCGTTTATTAGCAACATTTGCCTCAGTCACAACAGGAGGCCCTGAGGGCCTGGGGAAAATCAGTGGTTGCTTGTAATAGTCAAAACCGGCTATTCCCCACAGGATAAAGTGTCAATAATAGGTTAGATATTATTATTTGGAATTGATTTTACAGCGAGTATAAAATTAAAGAAAATGAGGCCATTTCTTTAGGCAGCAAAGGTCTGCGCTTTGAAATGCCCTCTAGCCTGACCCCTGCAGCCCCAAGCCCAGGAAGCACAGGGAGGCTGCAGCAGGGCTTGCCTCCCAGCCAGCGCACCCAGCGCTGCACAGCTGCTCCACATAGAGCATGATTAACATAGCTGAAGGCCCACAGCACTTAGCACAATTAAATCAACAGGCTGTAGCTCATTCCTCCAGCGTGACAGGAAAAAGGCGCAAAACCCAGATGCCTTTGCTTTCTTCTATCTTTATGTTTGCTGGAGTGATTTTTGTGAATGTTTAATCCTCTCTGCGGCCAAACATTCACACGAAAATTTAATGTGCATGTGGTTTTGACTGAAAAAGTCCCAAGCCAGAATATCATTAGCTCATGGTCTTTTCAAGTGATATATTCAGTAGTTAATTTTGAGGGTTTTCTACATTAAGAGGAGAAACATTTTAAGCAGTATCGTGAAGGAATGGGCTGGGCAGCCTGTAATGAGGAATATTTCTCTCTTCTTGCAAAGGGACACTCTGGAACACCTCTACAGAGTCCACCACAAATTCCTTTAGGACGAGGAGTGCTGGCAGGCTGCTTCATCCTGAGGAAAAGATATGCCCTCATCTTTTACATGATGTTACTCTTCAGGTCTTCTACAGCGTTTTACTCTCTGTACTGTCCTGAATGAGGAGACAGCTTACTAAGAGAATCCTACCATATCAGACAGACTGTATTACTATTGTAAATGTGGTAAAATTATTCTTTGCAGAATACAGCAAAGATCATCCTTAAAAATCTGTGGAATAAGAATGACCTTACTAAAAAGCTACATTAAACAAAAATGTGAATACATTCTCTCTCTTTAGTGTACCAGCTGGGCATGGTAACTGGAAGTTCCTCTTGTTCAAGCCAACAGTTATTATCCTTTCCTGGTTACTTCACTGTCTCTAGAAAATTTAGTGGATACTGTTCTCAAAAGCATTAACATTCAAATGTTTCATGGGACTTAAGCTCCTCATTGACAAACACCTCTAAAATTTAGCCTAAGCTTAAGTCTTGAAATGCTATAGGCACTTAGGAGCTGAAGTCTCAGTGAAACCCTGATAGTCACAACTCCTTTCTGAAAACAGACTAGATCATAAATAATTTACATTCTGTAAAAAAAAAAAAAAAAAAAAAGCTACATTTCTGTCCCGTTGTAATCAGGTACAAATCCACTAGTCCAACTGGACTTACTCCCAGCAATATCACATCTAAGTTTCACCAACCCTATGTAAAACCTTGAATGTATAAAACTTATTTTCAGTCCTGTCTTTTTCTTTTGAGGTAGCTGTGTGGATTTTCTTTTTTAAATTTTATTTTATTTTCCATCTTTATTCCCTTCTCCCTTTCCCTCCTTCATACTCTGCTTTCACATTCTTCTCTTTTGTCAGTGTTTCTATCTCCATTCAGTGCTTCTTCATTGTCCCTTTCTCATAAGACTTAAAAAATTATTTTTAAGCATGTTAAAACCAGGAAAGTAGGTCCTGATCTCATGATGAACACAGTATTTTGAAAGAAACCAGACTGTATCTAGAAAAGGTTGCAGGTGATTTTTTTTTTTTTCTTTAAAAAACAGCTTTATGGGTTTACCAGTCTCAAAAGGTCCTCTGGGTCTGAAGGTGGAGGCCAAGGTGCTCTTGATGGAGAGGGTATAAAGTGCATGGCCTTAGTGAAGAATGTTTGTTCTGTCCCCACCAAAATGCATTAGCCACAAAAATTTTTTCTAAACCAGTCAATGCATTGCTTTTTTTCTCCAGGGAATCCAAGAAACATTTGCATACAGGTGTTTAAATAGATGTTAACAGAACATCACAGTTGCTGATAGGGGCCTGTGAGCAGCACAACACAAGGCAAAGACAGCCCTGCATCAGCCCATCTCCCAGCTCTGTCCTGAGCTTTCATACATAGAGGTGGTTGGATCGAACCGAGAGTGGAGGAAGAGCAGAGAATTTCAAGCATATTTGGGAGTTCCAGGGTTAAGAATGCTAATGCAAAGTCTTTGTCATCCAGCACTATTTCACAGACCTTGATGGGGCCTTTCTTCTCACACTATCCTTGCTTAAGGAAAAAGCATCACCTGTATTTCTCCGTTCATGAGTTGCAAACTAGTTGTTAAATCTTTGTGGCAAATGTGTTCTTATTCAGTAGAAGGGACTGTTCTCATTCTTATATTCACCCTCCTTCTCTTCTCTAAGCTGTCATCAGACCATGAAACTCAGAGCTGGGGCGATCTTGGTAAATTTTCCTCACTGTCAGGGTTAAGCAAACTTTGAGAAAACAGTGCTGGCGTAAATACACATGACTTCAGTGCTCAGCTGGGATGAGAGCTGAAGGGAAAAATGGCTAGTTTCACAATTATGATACAAATATCGTTCTCCTACCATACACAGAAAGCAACAAAAAACCCTGTCCCAACTTGCTACCTTGCTCTCCATTACCAGTGCAAGCCCTCTACATTACAGAAAAAGAAACAGCCCTTATGGGACCATGATTTGATTTACATTGTCACATAACCAATACATTAAATAGTTATTGGAGATGATTTTTGCCATGTCCTTGGTGCAGTGCTTTCTGATGAAGTCTGCACAAAACACACATCTGGTCTATTAAGCTATGGAAACGTTGTGTGAACCATATGGTAAGGGCTGATGAAAAAAGAGACCAGTGAAATCTTCAGACCTAAATATATTTGCCAGAGTTGGGGGTCTGATTCTGGTAATAGCCAGTACCAAGCTGGGATAATGTCATTAAAAATGTGTGGTGTTACACGGGTCCAAACATAGCAGAAGATTCCAGTCTGAAACCTAACGTGCTACATGAAATGCTGAACTTCATTAGGTGAAGCTTCTAACAATCATATGACACTTCTAAAAAAAATAACTTACCAATACAAGCCATGACATGAAACTGTGTAAGTTTCCATGTCTCTTTTTACAAAAAGTACCAATTTAAACAGATTTTGCCACTCTTACGAAAGGAAGCTGCTAGGTTTCTACCTGAGATTAGGATGTCTGACTAATAAATCTTTGAAAATACATTTTATTTTCACAGATATCTTTGAAGTATAGCTTTGTAGCCAATTTTACACTTAAGTATCTCTACATATGATATGAATCATTTTTCAAGTAAGCTACTAATCTAGCTAGTTATATTAAAATAGTTTGGAGTATTTTGGCTGTTTGGATTTGTGCTGAAGGAGATAAACAACTTTTGATTAGGTAAAATCAGTGTCTTCAGGTGGCTTTAAAACTGTTATTTTTGATTATCAATGCCAAGACTCAGGCACACCTTTTCAAGTTTTCAGTTTGATTTCGTATATACTATTATTTCATTTTTAAATAGGAGCAGGTAGCAGTGCTGGGTTCTGGTATTAATTACACATGGAAACAGAAAACCTGAAGTAAACCTGGTAGCATTTTAAGAATCCAGCTATTGTGAATTCATCTGGAATTCATTGAGCTACCCCTGGCTGTAATGAATTCAGGCTGTATTAGTAGTAACATCACATGTACACTAATAGATGTTCTACTGAGATCAGTATTATTTAATTGACTCAAAGGATTAGTTTAAGATCAATTTTCTTTTAACTATATTTTTAACATAGCTTTCTACTGAAGCACAGCTTCGCACAAGACAAAAAGAAGACATCAGAAGAAAAATATGCATAAGAAAATACACAAAATCTGACATTTTAGTCTCCTTAGGAAAGATACAAAAAGCATTAGAATCATATATCTATCCCCCACGTAAACAAATACATTGTGTTTATTTATAAAATAATTTTCTCTGTGGGAAACAAAATAGTCAACTCTACAAAAGTGAACACATGCAGATTCAAGAGAGGTATTAAGATGCATCTAAGTAAAAATGATGTATCTTAATTAAACTGAAAAAAATGATGCAAGCAATCTGTTTGTAAAGGAGTAGTGAGCAGTATCATCTGCACATTTCTGCTTTGTCAGGCATGCTGAACAGGAGAACACAAATAACATGCAGAAGATTTCATTGGTACCAGTTGCATGACTGGGATATGGTAAGTAATGGAACGACAATAGCTTGGATACTTTGGGTCAGAAAGGGAAGATGTTGTTAACTGTTTGCTGTGTCTTGTGAACTGTACCAGAAACCAATGTGACCAGTGTCACCCCTTTTCAGCTTAGGTCCTGTTCACCAGTAAGATTATTTCCTTCCTGAGTTAGTTGGCTAAGACAAACAGGCTGGTCAGACATCAAGGCTCAGATCCAACTAATACAATCAATCAGCACTTCTCAGACTGATGAGAAAAAAAGGGGACTTCCTGAGTCTACTGGTTCAGCATCACTGAATAAAGTATAAAAAGCAACAATAAAGAACTCGTAAGCTCACTGCTTCTCACGTTTTTATGCCAACCTCAGTAATGTCATGAGTCAATGCTATGCCAAAGAAACAATGAAATGCAACCACAGGCAAGGAAACGAACGTGTCTAAAAAGAGGCCTTGTCTCCTAACCAGCCAACAGCCAACTAACTGAATGTGCAGGTACACAATTAAAAGCATATGACTGAGAATTTTGTTGAAAAATCCTGCAGTTTCAACTCATATTTCTACCTACTTTCCTCCTCCAGAGATCCTGGAGGGAAAAAAAAAAGGCATCTCTGTTTTCCCTGTACTTTGAAGATAGCCTGGCTTTCTTCATTTTTTCTTTAAAAGAAACCACTGCAGGGAAGTGGGGGGGGGGAGATAAATAGGGGATACCAGGTTTGGACAACTCTACTTTTCTCAGATAGTATATTCCACCTATGGACAGCAAGCCTTAGAAATCATCAACATTCCTTAAGTCAAACAGCTGCACTTTCTTATCCTTTTATTTCAGATTATCTTCCTCCCTCAATCTATCAACCAGTAGAAGAAACAGCTCTAAGCAGAGTTTAGGGCTGTGGTCACAAAATAAATAGTCTTGAAGACCTAAACCAGAATTTAGATGAGCTGCTTTCTTAGGAAGCAAGTTTTACACATTCACGTACTGTGTGTGTATTAATCTGTCTGAGCCATCCCTCTCAATAACTTTAAGCCTCTGCCAGTCCCCTTCAAACAGATATATCAAAACAGTAGAAGGCTCAAAAGATGTTAAATTTCTACAGTTTTCAGGAATGGGGAGAAAACTTACTAATGCCCATGTGGGAAAGGAATGATGTCTCTCAGTCCTTAGTAGACATCAGATAATTCACACAGGAGGGTATTATGATGTCCTAAATGCAGAAAAAGGTTGAAGGAGGGTTGCAGCTTAGCAGACCTCAGTGAATCTATTTCCAAGTCATTCTCTTTGTCCTGTGGATTTTCTAGAATCCTCTTCAATTCCACGTGTCTCATTTCTCTTTCCTTTTCTCTGTTCAGATTATCTGGCAATGCTTCCAAGGATGCAGTTCTTACTAGTTCAGTATCATCTCTTTCACAGTGACTTTAATTTTAATAATCATAAGGTATAGCAACATATAGCAACTTAAAACTTCCCACTATGCAAACTCAACAACAGCTTTTGTTCTTGTCGCCTGTCTATTGCTCCGTGTCACATATCTATTGCTTTAAAGTTGTTCGTGTGGACCCTTTACTCAAGCTTCCACCCCCCAAAAAACATATTCAGGCAATCTGTGCCTACAGGACATGTAGCCCACCCCAAGCTCTGAAAACCAATACTGAAAGTGAAATGGACGGAAGTGGGACAAACAGGAGGAAACACGCACAGACAGTAAAAAGGAGGAGAGGCAAATGTGAACCCCGGTTTGTCTCTGCCCTCTTCAGAGATAAGACAGCAGAAAACCTTTTTTGTTGTTGTTTTCAGAATTAGTTATCTGATGGAGGCAACACTTTGTACTAATCTATTTTTCACTTGCAGTTACTTCAAACACGAGGTATCGGCATCTCTTTATGTATGCTGCATTCTTCAGTGCTTGTCTCAATAAATATTCACAACTATCCTTCTGTTGTGGTCCAGACTGTACTCTGGACTTCAGTGCATGACCAGGAAGTTCCACTCCCTCGGTGGCATCGTTATGAAAACGCTTGCATTTAAGGGAAGTATCACAGCAACAAATGGTGTGGCTTTAGACTAATCATCTACCACATTTCTGCATACAGGAATCTGCAAAAAAGCTCAACAGGGAGGTCTGCCAAGTGTCCCCTGGGATAGCCTTTGTGTAAAAAGGGGTACTTTGGAAGTTAATTAGAGACAATCTGGTTTTTATACTGAGTTTAAAAAAGCCAATTAGAGTTAATGGGAATTCAAATGATTCTCATTCAGATTTCTTTGATATGGTTACTATTATAATTCATTTTTTCATAGCAAAACAGCAAAATGTTTTTCGTAGCAAAACATTAAAAGTGACTGAACAATGAAAGAATCCCACCTGCTGGAATTCAATTTTGTTACAGCAAACTTATCCTTTTTGTAAGTGTTGTGAAGGCACTGGGGATTAATTAAACAGCGTAAGAAAGATATACTGAACATATGGACACAACAGAACTACAGAACTTGCTAACATTTACCAAACAAATCATTCACACAGGGAAAGGAGACCTCCTTTTGTGGAACACGCTGCCTCATAGCACGTGTGAAAAATACCCTTGTTACAGTGCCTTCCTCAAGCACACCCAACAGCGAGCAAACAGTCCCCCTTTGAAGACAAATGCACTCAGGAGATGAACTGAACAACCAGACTAGAAGGGGCAGAAATTAGGTAGCGGCCACCAACCAAATGATATAACTAGGTTTCCAAATAGTCTAGCACTTTGATCACACGAGGACTGTGCTGCGCACCAGAGAGCAGCGAAGAGATCCTTGAACCAAGTCTAACACATCCCATGCTTCAGCAAAGGGTCATGTAGTACTATTACCTCCGAAATGCAGCTGCAACTGGATCCAGAACAGATCCCCAGGTCTATTTTAGGACAGGTATCTGCTTTTGTTTGTAAACCAGCTACTGGCATGCAAGGAAAAGAGGCCATGCATACCGTGGGCAGCTAGGATGGAGCTAGGAATGCCACCTGAGTAACACAGGCAGGAAGCGGGACTCTGTAGAACAAAGGTTAGTGCTGAGCTGGGACCACCTGGCACTCCAGGTACCTTGCACTCGACAGACTGCTTTACTTACCCCACTTTGGCAGAGGCTTAGCACCACACTATGACAGTAATAGGCTCTGCAAGGGCTGCACAGATCCCAAACTAATTTTGACACTGAACAGTAAACGGAATCAAAGGTTACCCCTATTTCCACCCCCTTCAATAAAAACAGCTATTTTGGCCCAAAATGTGCATGGATGAGAGTCTTCATGGGTAACATTTTATCTTTCTTAATAAAAAAAAAGACATCAGCCACTAGAATTTATTTTATTATGGGTTTTTTCTCTATCTTCCTCACATTAAAATGATTATTTAAAATATGTTTTGATGAGCTTCAATTTAGTGTCAGGTTTTTCCTTTAAAAAGTGCCTTATAAAGGTAAAATAAAACAACAAGAATAAAATTTAAGACAATAATAATGAAAAACTACCAGTTTATACTTAGATATTCTTTTCTAAACTGCAGCAAGAACAGTCTGGAAACTATGTGAAACTCTGGACAGAAGGTATGCTATTATAAGATGTTAGTATTTCTGTCCTTGTGCTGATACAGTCACTTGTCCAGGATTAGCAGAAAGCAAATTATTCTGTATTTCTTAAGTGCCAGATAAAAATTCTCAGCTCTGGATGTTGTGTAGCCTTGTGTGTTGCACTCCCACAACTCACCCACTCTGAAGCCTTTCACTCCCCTGACGAAATGTCCACTTCATCAGTCCCAGCAACTGAAACACTAGTAGCTCTGAAAAGGTCCTTACGCAGAGAAGTGCCTTCTAACCTGGACAACACAAACAGCAGGGTGGTGTACACAACCCTTTACCTTTTCTGCTCTTAAATATGATTCCTATCTGGAATGCGCTCTGCTGGAATGCCCTTGAATCCCATTCAATCATTAGTGGGGAAACTACCCCTTTGTTTTCAATTCAGTCCCTGCCTACCTACTTACTGTTTCTATTCATAGAACAGGACAGCACATGATTAAGTCTTTTAATTTAAAAAAGGGTTTTGTCAAAATGGTTGCTGAATAAAACAAACATTACATTTTGATGAAAAGTGAAATCCCATGAAGTTCCAATGCCATTAATCTCAAATCTCTCATTTTTTTTCACTGAAATTTTCACATAATCCTATTTTCTGGCAAACCTGTATTTAGCCAGAAAATGTTGAGCTAACTCTAGGTCTTAATCTTTCTCAGAAGCACTGACTTCATACTCCAAAACTCTCCCACATTTTCCATTAATTTCATTCATTTGTTTACAATATACTTCATAATCCACATAGGTTTATATGATCACGGTAAATTTTGATGTGATGAGCACAAAAATTATCTATCTTGCAATTTATCCAGTAAAAACTTTTCAAAATATATACATCTCAAAAAGTGTGCTTTAATTTAACTTCATGTAGATCAGAAGTTAAGAATAACTTAAGTAGAATTTCCTACAGAACAAAAATACTGGTTTTATTCTGGTTAGCATGTCTGGATAAATCCAGACATTTGTACAGACTTTTGTATTAGAAATTTCTAATCTTCTGATTCTCCCCATTGCCTCCTTGATGAAGTACCTCCTGATAGACAAAAGTTCCTGTAACTTTTCACAGGACATATAAGAACAAGCTCAGACTATTGATTATTCTGTGCATTGTAATATTGTACTTTCTTCTGACTGCACTCCTGAGCCAGAATCATACACTTCAGATGTGTGACCTCTGTTTTAATAATACCGACACCAAACATTCCCTGTGGGGTTCCTCATGGCATTTACTAGACAGTGCTGACCTCCCTCACACACTCATGGAATGACTCGGTTTTTTATACAAAAAACTGTCTGTTATAATTGTTTCTCTCAAATACAGACCCAAAGTACTGCTAATCATGACTTAACTTTCAACTTTAGTCTTCAGTTAGCAACAGCAAGATCAGCTGGTGCTTTAATGAAAGCAGCACATGATGCCATCTATCATATTCCGATGTGCAAATAAATGCTCAGTGAATACGAATTTTTCTAATTTTAGGGAAACACGTAAGAATATTTTCCATGAAACTGTCACTTCAAAAGTGCTAATTTCATGTAAACATGGATTAAAAAAATTAAATTTAGCAACCTGGAATTCATAGCAATCAAATGAAAGTTGTGGCCTACTTCTATAGGGGAAGAATCAAGAGTCAAAGACATTCAATATGGAACATCACTCAGAATGGCACATGAAACAATGCTTTTTCACAAAATGGTGTTTGCACTGCACCAAAATATTTGTAAAAGTGAATCTAAAAACCAAACAATAACTCACAAAAAATTAAACAATTAGACTCTTCTCCTTGGGCAGGTAGGTAATTTCATTAACATTCACTATGGCAAGGGATGTTTCAGTCTCAACACTTACTCTTCAAGACTGTGCTCTGCATTAATAAAAACTAAGCTTGAGGCTCTTCCTATCTAAATGCCTCTATCCCTGTTCCCCCTTTCAGCATTAATAGCCAAATATATTTACCAGTGAGCTGATCTCCTCTAGGATAAAATACATCAAGACAAGCTGAACATAAAGGGGGAGGAATAAACTCTTCTCTGCAGGAAATACATAATGCAGCTTTTATAGCATTCACTGTAAACAAGCAGGCCAATGTGCTAGGCTTGTTTACTGAGAAAAAGCTGCCATTTCAATCATTTGTAAACAGAAACTATA
The DNA here is from genome assembly GCA_013389905.1 of Sula dactylatra. Taxonomy (NCBI): domain Eukaryota; kingdom Metazoa; phylum Chordata; class Aves; order Suliformes; family Sulidae; genus Sula; species Sula dactylatra. Next base: position 113,758 of record WEKW01003579.1, on the reverse strand, counting down.
TAAGCACCAGAATGATTTATTGAAAAATAAATACATTTACTAAAGCGTCCAGTTTGGATAAAACTTATTAAAAAGTAAGAGAAGTATCGTGTTACAAATATTCTCTATTCTTGTTGCTTCTTGTGAGTTACTGAGAGACATCTGGCTTCGCAGATGTTGTACCAAAGCCTGTTCCCATTTACATGAGTGTAACTCATGTGGTGTAACTATACCGGTTTCATTGTTTAACTGAGCTTGCCTTGCTGAACTTTCCCAAAGGGGCGAAATGAGATATGATGCACCATTCCTGACGGTATTCTGATGTGGGTTTTGTCATGTCGTGATTAGGGCTGAAGGCTTTCACTCCTTAATAATCACATGCAATGTTATATTGGCTGTGTTGACTTTCCCAAGTGTTCAGGAGAGAGACTTAAAGACAGAAGACGGTCAAGCCCAATACCCCACTATCAGACACCCAGTCACATACTCCATTATACAACAAGTTAGGATTCTTGCCACTACTGAGACACTGGAAAGGTAAGAAGTTCTCTTTGGTGTTCTGTTTTCTTGGACAGAAGCAACTAAAGAGGTCTTCACTTTACAAAGATGCAAATCACTGCTGCTGACCTTCCCAACACTTTCTGCTGCTGAAAGTAGCAGAACCACTGTGCTGTCACTGACAGAGAAGAGGTCACTGAGCCTCTCTCTGAAGAAAAAAGTAAACCATATGCATGTGGCAGGCTTAACTCTTCTGCAGGTCCCTGAGGTTTCCCCTGTTCTGCCAAATTTCATGAGAAAATGAAGAGACTCCAAGTCTTTCTATGGTGTGTAGAAGATCATAGAATCATAGAATTATCAAGGTTGGAAAAGACCTCTAGGATCATCAAGTCCAACAGTCAACCCAACACCACCATGGCTGGGGCTGTGAACTCTTTAATACTAACAAGAGACAAAGGAGATTGCTCAGTCCCAAAGCCTTTCTGCCCAAAGGCCGTAAGGTGCCTATGGCGCACAATGTCCAAAGAAAGAAACTGCAATGCTCATAGAAAAGAAGAGACACAAAATTGAAAAGATCCAACTGATTTACTAGGATTTTGAGACTTCCTCCCTAGAGAAAAAAGCGTTTGGTAAAAGTTCTTTATCCAGAACTTTACTGTAACATTTTCATTAATGCTCTGGATGATGGGGCAGGGTGTACCCTCAACAAGTTTGCTGATGATACAAAAGTGGGAGGAGTGGCTGATACACCAGAGGGCCATTCTGCTGTCCAGAGGGGCCTCAACAGGCTGGAGAACTGGGCTGACAGGAACCTTATGACGTTCATTCAACAAGGGGATGTGCGAAGTCCTGCACTTGTGGAAGAATAAAATAACCCCCATGCACCAGGACATGCTAGGGGCCAACTAGCTTGAAAGCAGCTTTGCAGAAAAGGATCTGGACACCAGGTTGAACATGAGGCAGCAAGATGCCCTTGCCACAAAGAAGGCTAACAGTATCCCGGGCTGCACTAGGAGTGTTGCAGCAAGTCAAGAGAGATGATCCTTCACCTCTGCTCAGCACTGGTGAGGCCACACCTGGAGCTACTGGAGAGAGTCCAGCAAAAGGCCACTAAGATGACTGAGGGACTGGAGAATCTCTGCTATGAGGAAAGGCTGAGAGAGCTGGGACTTTTTAGCCTAGAGAAGATCTCCATCCTTGGAGATATTCAAAAGCCACCTGGACATGGTCCTGGGAAATCTGCCCTAGGTGACCCTGCTTGAGTGGGGGGGTGGAGCTCCAGAGGTCCCTTCCAACCTCAACCACTCTGTGGTTCTGTATCTCCTTCAAAGTGCTAGAAATAACATGTGTTGTGAATAAGTACATGTTGAATTACATGTGTAACCTTTTTACTTCTACTACCTGCAAAAAGCATCACAGAAAAAGGAAACCAAATCCACCAGAGCANATAATACAAAAGCATATAACACAGTAAATACAAATGAGGAGTATTTGAAACTTGACTTACCTGTGACTATTTCACTGCCACACACCATGTAAATTTATGCCTTTCCTGGTTCCTTACATTATTCAGAATTTTGTTTTTCATTTTCCTCAGATATAGACAGACTCGGATGATTTATAAAATCTGCCAGCAAGCTGTTGCCAATTCTAGTATACACATGATTTAGACCTGGTTTTAGTTTAATTGACGTTTTGCTTATTTAAAACACAAAAATTGGCCACTGAGGAAAAAACACTCACTTTTAACAGGATCATGGAAATATTAGCAACAGCAGTCCATAAATCACCAAAAATTATTTTTAGATTCCTAGAGAATGAACAGTCAGTATGTCAAAAAGAATGGAGGTTTGATGGGGAAGGAGCATTTTTTTCTGGGAACAATTATTTTGCTTCACAAAAATGAGCCCAGCTATAAAGGGCAGTCCTATTCTAAGATAAGCATGGTTTCTAGTGTTCTACTTCATAATATGGTGAACCAAATATAAGAAACTTCATTCTCAAGAATAAAAATAAGTAACAGCACCTTTACCAAATACAAGAAAAGACTGGCTCCATAAAATCTCACCTTAATACTGTTAAAGATATAGCTAATTCCATGCCACAAATCTCAAGAGGAGATAAGGAAGACATGTCGTTCTAATGCCGTGCTCCCAGACCATGTCCTTCTCCTCCATTCAAAGAGAATGAGAACAGGGCTGCAACCAGAAAAAGAAGGAGGGAAAAAGGGTCATGACAGGGTTGACTAGGGACTGCTATTGCCTGTTTTAAGGAACACTGAGAGTTATTTAACACAACAGAAATACTCTGTATAAAAAAAAACTGAAGTAGCACTACGCAGGTCAGTATTTTGTTTCAGACCAATACACACTCACTAGCTTTTATCCAAATCTGGCCATAGTTAACTTGTGGTCATTATTCATTAACACATGGGTCAGGAGCCATTTGTGAATTAGAACTTAATCAGGTTTTCCAAAATGCTTTTAAAATCACATCGGGAATTGAATCATGAAGGTGAAAAGTGCGTCACTGCCTTCTGAGAAGGTCTGCAAAGAAAAGCATTGTCACCTGCACACAAATACAAGTTATTCCCTTGTCACAACAGCTCGGACATGAGCTGCTCGGACATGAGGTACAGTTGATTTTTATGAGCTCTTAACATACTGCAAGTTGGCTAAATCATGCTTAATAACAACTCATCATCTCAAGAAACAGGGCTTTTTTTTTAGTATCTAAATTGTTTGCCTAAATCTTCAAGAAGTCTCAAAATACTGTGCAGCCAGTAGTTTCTCATTTGTGATTTCTCCATGCAAATTTAAAGCAAATCACTTTCCAGTTCTGGTTGTGCTTAGCAGCTGTAAAATTCATTTTGTACTAACTACACATACCAAAACAACTCTCTCAAGCAGAGGTGGCTGATAAGCAGTGCCCAGACAAACATCACAGAATCTTTTACAAACCTATGTTATTTATGGTACCACAACTACTGCAACCCCATCTTGAAGTAGGTGAAATTGAAGAATGGGGTCACGGGTAAAAAAAGAGGTAACATGACACAGCAAGTCATGGGTAAATGAGAATGTGAGAGTAAACCCTGTGCTTCCTGAGCTCCAGTTTCTTGCTTATTCCTAAGAATGCACCCGTATGGAGGTCATCTCTGTCAAACTATTTCTGTTACTGTGTCTTTTAAGGCGTTACACAAAGCTTTTGTTTACAATGCTTACCCCCTGTTAGATCATGTCCTTTGGCTCTATAGCATCTTGTGTAATGTTGGTGAATATCTATGTAACATGTCTGCTACTGCTTCTTTCCTCCAGGCTTAAGTCTAGATCCAGTTTTGTTACTATCAGCTTTTTTTCATATTTTTCATGAAATATCAGCACATGTGTCACTGGGGATGGAGTAATCACATGCATGTCCTCTACTGTCTGCAGAGAACTTAGGTAGATTCTTTTTCCCTCTTTATGAATAACAGTGCCATTTGCTTGGTAAATATAATGCAAAGTCAGCAAGGGTAATGTGTAAAAACCTGCAGGCCAGCACAGTTATTACGACTTCTAAATTCATGTGCAACCTGGTTGGCCAATATGTGCCTAAGTACAGAGCAAGGTTAAGGCTGCTACGGAGATGAAATCTAAACATCATCAGCGTAATGTAAAACGCGTGTGTGGCAGTAACTGGAGACAGCCATTCACAGGGAGATAAAGCTTTTGGCAGAGAGAGTTCAGCAATCTGGTCATGCTGTTGAGTGGAAAGAGCTACATGCAACTTTGGGCACGTTAAAGAGAACACAAAAAGATGCGGGGCGTTTTACCTAGCAGATTAGCACAGGCAGCAAGCAGATATAGTGAATCATCCTGCAGCATTTTAGGAGGTTATTTAGGTAATAACAACAGGAGACATGTAGCCCTAAAGTTTACTATGATCACTAGGGCAGCATGTCTGTTATCGTTTCTGACTAATATTGTTCTGTGGTTTTTTAATGTTGTTTACAATGAAAATGTCATATAAACAAATGTATCAGTCTTTAAAAAGAAATATTAAAAGAGATTTTCTGTCATGAGTTTAATTCAGAGCAGGAGATCTCAGTAAGTTGAGATTTTACTGGTACTAAAAAGCTTATGCAAAGTGAAATTATATGGAAAATAAAGTATGTGAAACACAAAATAAACTTGGCAGCTGGACTGTGGCTCTGGACTCTCTTTGCCCAGTCTGACCATTAAAACTCAGCCTCTTCCTTTTCCCTTCTGTCTTCAAATGGATTTTCAATTCCCTTTTGTTCTGTGGCACAGTTTCAACAGATGGGATAAAGAACGTTGCCAGCCAAACTAGCCTAAAGCTTGATGATAAGAACGCTTCTCTGGGCATGGGAGATGAGGGTTTGGATGTCTTCTGGATGCAAAAGTTATTGAACCTCAGTCTTCTCAATGCTAGATGACTGTTCTCATATCGCAGTATTAAATAAGTGAGTTTGAGTGTGGGCATCATCACTGTCATGTCTCTACAAAAAAAAAAAAGTAGAACATCTCTGTTCTTTAAAACAAAAGGATGGCAGTGAGCAAGGCATCTCCAAGGCAGAAGTTGCAGAAATGCAGTGTACCTAAACTTGCAGGACTTGTAAGTCCATTGTTGGAAACTTAGACCTAAACTGATTAGCCCAAGTTCATACAAAGTCCCTGGCAAGCAAGGATGGAAATGAAACAGAGTGCTGACTCCCAGCTGCAGTAGCCACAAGGGACAGCGTCACCTTGCAAAACATCATACAGTCACGGTCCCTGCAGAGAGCCTGTAACAAAAAGAAACCCCAGTCCAATACGTAGCTTAAGCACAGCAGAGCAATGATGCCACCCCTCGATGTAACTGGGTAATCAGTTATTACCCGGTGATTTCTTCTCATCAAGCAGAAAGTCTGCGTAACCTTTCTCTCCTGTTTTAACAGATTATATTGCATTTCTGCAAAAACTGCAGTAACACTGCATTTAGTAAAAAATATTTATTTATATTTATTATTTTCTCTGACAAATGTTAGATCATCACTTAGGTTGCTGCTTCTTCATTACATGTAAGTCCACATCCATGGACTTCCTCATTAACGTCTTTAAAGGCTTAAAGAAACTTATCAGATCAAAGATGTGGCAACTCATTCAGCTAACACAAACAAAGCACAACTTTACTTTAGCTCAATGAATTTTCCTCGGTAGCAAGAGTGACCTGACCCTTAGAGTAGGTATCTACTCTTGGTTCACCTGTCCACTAACTGTCAGATTACAACCAAGGGATAGCTTACCTTGAGCAATAATGCCATGTTTTCACTCAAATCGGATTTCAAGGAAAAAAGACTGTAAGGAACAATTAGCATCAAACTGCTACTCACATTACCAAGCCATCTGGTTCCCATTTTTACACTCCTAGCAACATCACATCATGAGGTTTGGATGAGGCCATCCATTGTGCAGGAGATGCAGATAACTACCACGAACTTTCGAATATTGTTCCACTCTTCTCTAGTTTTTCTCCTAAAAATTTTGCCACTGCTGAGCAGTGAATAGCATGTCCTTCTGGGTTCATTAATGACTTAGAAACGAAAGTGATTTTACTCAGGTTGTACTAGCAAATCCTTTCTTCACTTGTTTTTCTAGCTACTTTGCAAATGGTCCTGCTGTCCGCCCTTAAGTGATTTTTTTAAGGGCAAATAGAATCCAAAATAGTCTTGCTTGGTTTCTTAAGTGGCTGCCAGACTGAAAATGAATCAACAACTAAACTCTAAGAAACACTTAAATACTTACTTACTACTTGATGAGTGTTATTGAAAAATAATTAAGAACTAGGACATTTCACCTTCCGGGTGATCTATGTGATGAGTTGAGGGAGGAGAGCTTCCTTACACTTAAAGTGGAATTGTGTAAGTTTTGTTTTGCACCTGATACTTCTCATACCTAGCTCAATGCTGTTCTTGTGCGCAAACATCATCTTTAATTGCTTTTAAGCTATCAATGTTAGTAAACAAATATTGCCCTTATTTTCAGATAAAGGCATTTTTAACAATCCATGTCACTCCTAGACTGCTCATATTTCTTCTGCTATTAACCAGCAGAGCAGACGGGTTCTGATGAAGACACCACAGAAAGTTTAGGAGTCGGGGATTTGTCTCCATGCTAGAGGATTAGACTTCCCAAGGTAGAAATATGGAGTGAGAGGTGCAGGTAGTGAGGTGAAGAGGAACGGCTCAGGTAATAGTCCCAGCACACGTGGCCTGGGTGCCTCATAAAATATTTTAGCTCGTCTCACTGTCATGACACATTGATGGCCATTTGTTCTTTCATTTTTTTAAAGAAAGGTATGCATAAATTTCTTGAAATATGTGAAAAAGGATTTTTTTCTTGAAATAAATTATGTTTTTTAAATAATTCCTCCTTCCATGTGGGAATAGATATCTTATTTAGAAAGCCATCCTTTACCATTTTCTTAAGCTGTCCAATATCTAACAGAAAGAATTTGAATATTTTGCATGCCTATTTTCAGTAATGATTATCATTCCGACAATAGGGCACCTAACTTGCAGGGGGAATCTAACTGTAGAAAAAAAATGCATAAACACTCTAATTTTCAAGAGGAAATTAAGGAATTATTCATATTTTTGCTTCAAATATTTCTAATGCTAATAATATGCTTTTCACAATATATTTACCTCTTCAGTCATCATAATTCTTAGGCATTATGTAAGCTGTATTGTATTCCTTGCAACACAATTAATTGAACAAGTCCATCGTGGCTGTACATCAGAAGTGACACGATTAGAAAGCAATCACAAAATAACAATTTTCATCTAACATGTTGTAACCATAGGACAGGATCCTATCGGAAGTCCTTATGGTACTATCAAGGTATATTTACTACGCTACCAAGCTTCTGGACCCTTTTGCTCCTCAGTATCTGATGACCCATTGACAGTCTGATTCTCTGCTGATAAATCTGTTCTAGTGCTCTTCTGAAGACCTGTTTGGAATTTAAAGCTAAATGGCAGCATAGCAGCTTAGTAACTCTAAACTGCCTGAGAAGTCCTTAGTTTTCCATTCATTTATTAATATGAAAACTTCAGATGTGACAGGAGCTAACATGAACTGGATTAACATTCATATTTCAAATGATCAACCTTCAGGTTGGGGATTAAGTAGTAAAGGGGATTAAGTCATAAAGAGCCGGATGCAGTGGATTTCACATTACCTGTTGTCACTGTAGCATGACATCACCAAGCACTATGGAGTTTTCAAGGCACGGAAAGCTCATTCAAGTTCTGCTCTTTCTGATTCTGAAACTGGATTCCTGTCTTCACTTGAAACCTTTAAAAATAATTGTTCATCAGCTAAATTGTCTTTAGTGCAACAGCAACCAAAGGTAAACATCAAAACTGGGCATCAAGTTAAGCATTTTCTTCATTCTGGAAAAAATGTTTCAAAAACTAGCAAAAGAAATGCATCTAAACCTTGTCTAAACTAAAGTACGTAACAGTAAAATGAACTCGCTGTAGTTCAAGACTATANGGGGGGTGGGAGCGAGAAAGAGAAAATTGAGTGTTGTTCCACAGAAGCAGCTTTCAAAACTCCCCAAATTCACAAAATGTTATTTCATTTAACAAGGTGGCCAGCATCTGGATGTAGCTACTTTCAAGCTAAATGGTGTTCTTACAGTGGCTTAAATAAGGACAGATCAAATCTCTTTCATTTTCTAGAAGAAATAAGTAGTCACCTGAATAAGTCTAATTTCAAAACACATTCAGTACCACTGATAACATTTAAAATGAAAATTAATTTTAAAAATTTCTACACGGTGTTCTAAACCAAAATTAGGAATTCCCTTTGAGAAGTCTACTGATCGAATTAGAAGTTATAGTGCACCTTATTAGCCCATGCTAACTCATTTTAAAATCAATTTCTTTTAATTAATACTTAAAATTCAAGTCATTCTTTCCCAGTTGCACCACTCTTTTATTGCTGTTGGTGAAAAAATACAGTATTGTTATTTGTAATAACATCTCATGGTTTATGTTTTAAACCATAGCATTAGCCAACTTGAAAAGAAATGTTATAGTATTTTGACAGCTGACACCAGGTACCTGTACTTACTCTGCAAACTTTAATGCTACAAAGACTATTGAAAACAAACTTAACCAACAACAACAACAAAAAAGAAAACAAAATGAGCTTGGTAGTAAAATGGCTGTCAAAAAGTGCAGTACTTCACATTAATTCTAGAGTTAATTCCAGATAATAAATCACCAAAGGAATCCTGGATGAGAGCCGTGAAGACACAGTGGAAGGCAGTAAAGAAGCTCACATACAGCAAAGTGATTTAAAGATTTAGAAGATTTTAAAATAACTCTTACATAAAGGAACAGTGATGGTACTTGGCTGTGCTGGTGGCCTACCCTAAGTCCAGGAAAAGCTTTTCCGGGGAACCACCCAAATGTCACACCCTCCTATAGCACAGAAACTACACAGCTGATAAAGAAAAGTAACAGTTTCACCAAAAATCATGGAAGCTCAGCCAACTGAGAACTGCCTCACCCAGCGTGTGACCTACAAATACCACAGGCTGGGCTGAGGAAGGGAGGGAGCAAAAAGTCTGATCTGCAGAACAAGAATGAGCTCAACATCTGCCATGAATTTTGAGTGCTGGCAACCACAGGGATGGGCAGCGCCCTAAGGAGAATCAAAGCTATGCACAAAAAATAGGAGGGAAGAAGGCAAAAAAACTAGCTATTTCTATGGGCAAAAAAGTTGATTTCCACCTAGCACGTGGGAAGAAGTGACCCACAAGAGCTTGAGATCTACCAAAAAAGGTGAAGCACTAAGGCTCTGTTGCCCCTTCCTTTCTCTGAACAGGAAAAACTGGATTCACTGAGGCTTAATATCACAATTTGTTCATGTGATATGAGGGCTTTTGTAGCAAACAGAGCTTTCATTTCATAGACTGTTTTGCTATGCTGGAAGGAGAGACCTGTCCACATCATCCTGAGGGTAAAAACAAAAAAAAAAAAAGAAAAAGAAAGAAATTGGGAACAAGCTCTACAAGTGGATTATGTCTTCTAGTCTGCTGAACGACTATGGGAATGTGACCTGGGTTGCCTTAAAAAAAGTGAAGGCATACCAGAGATTTGGATTGTCCCAGGTTCCTTGACAATTGCCATGGGGAAGCAATCATTAAATGTTGCAGAAAAGCCAAGCTAAATAGAGGACATTTCCTTCCACAGAAAGAGAATCAAAAAAATTCTGTCATAACATCAAGCTGTAATTGAGAAACAGAGCAATGACTAAAGAATTGTAAGAGACCTAAATTAAATACAACTGGGATTTCACATTCCTTGTGAAAATGAAGGTTTTAGCATGAGATAATTAAAGCAGGGATAGCCAGCTAATGGTGTGCCAGAACATATAACTCAGCCTGTCATCTTCATTCCTGAGAGTCCCTCAGAGTTGGTCAGGAAGCAGGCTGTCAGCCACACAAATCACCCACGGCTGTCTCCCTGCTGTTCTCCCTCGCAAGAGCCCGGCAGCCTTCCTCCTGTCATGTAGCTGGACATGCCCTAAACACAGGCTGTATCATCATCATCATCACACGGAGCATGCCCGTTCAGTAACATGACAAAAGAACTTATGTGCCTATGTCCCCGTCACACCTGACGGGGTTATGGTCAAGCGGTGACTGCAGATTAGTTACATGACGTATAAGCACACATTCCCTGGGTGCCTCGGTTGGGGGACATTGGATTGACCTGGCAGAGAAGCCGAGTGACACCAGCCTAAACAAAGTGAAGAAAATGAAGACAGGTGTTGTGGAGCTGAGGACTAGTAACAGAGAAACAAAGGTGAGATAGTTGGACAATGTGAAGGGAAAAGCAGCAAACACACTGTCAAATAACTAAACCTTCATGCAAGTGAATTACTGGTGGGGGGAAGGAGAGGAACATCTTGATGACATGAGAAGAAAAAGAGAGGTGAAGATGAAGAACATTCTAGTAGAAGAAATACAAAGGTTAAGACAGACACTACTTCATGGCCTTAAAAGACTGAACTTTTCAAAACTAATTACTTTGCCACGGAAAAGTGATGTGTTAAAACACAAAGGGAAATATTAGGAGCTTTGTACCACAAAAGAAATTCAGAAGTATTGAAAACGTGCAGCTCTTACCATTAGATTACATTACAAAATAGATATGAAATGTAAAGAAAAGTAGTGATGCATTGCAAAAGGGAAATGTATTTCCCTAAAGAGAAAGAAAAATTAAAATTCCAAAATGCAAAGGGTTTGTTGTTTGGTTTTGTTTTTTTTTGGGGGGGGGGTGTCACCTCAGGGCAGAAACCAGTGTTAACTGCAATACAGAACTGGGGACGGAGAAGCAATCCAAAACTCTGTGAAATACAGTGTGCCAGGTTCACAGAAGGAAGCTTGGAGTTTTAACAGAGGTACTGGGGATCATCACCACCTCTCAGTACCTCCCAGATGAATCTTGGGAGAAATAAAAAAGCTGCAGCTAAGTCTGTTGCTGATAAGATATCTGCCCGGTTGTATCAACGACAGACCTTCAAGCCATCTGCACTGAAATACAGTGAAATGAATTTGGTAAACTAAGAAGCATTTTGATTTTTTGCTTCCATTTAGTTTTAACAGTGAAACAGCTGGATGAGAAATGTGTAAATATTAATCATAAGCTCTACTGTTCTTGCCTGGCCTCATGCAACAGGGCTTTCAAGCTCTTATATTTATCACAAAAATGAGCAGCTCTCCAAAAACCTCAGAGGAAGCAAAACGGATGAAAAGCCAAGTGGGGAAAAAAAAAGGGGGGGTTGAGGCCATTTGGGGATAGATGAGTAAGAGCATGACAGTACGTAAGGTCTGAAGCAAACCAGCTGATATTCACAGCTATCTGTGAAAATAGTTGAAAAATGCTTCCATTACCATAGGCTTTGAAATACACCCCTCTTACTCAGAGAATATTTTATTCAGACGACTAATGTATAACACAACCACTAGCGATCAAGACCCAGAATAAGGTTCTCTAGGTTAATAACTAAATTACTGAGACCCTTTCAGACCTTCAGCACATGATTTCAGGACTGTACTATTTGTTTTAATCACAGCAGCGTGAACCCTGAGCAAACTGTACTTCCTCTTAGAGCAAAAACTGGAACCAACAGAAAGTCTTAGCTTTTGAAAAAATGTACTTTATTATGACAAAATAAGCAATCATGCCATTGACTCACTCTTTAAAGCAGCTGGCCTACTGCGCTGTGTAATGACCACATGGGTTTTTATCCTAGATTTAAAGTACTTCTGTTTTGAACGTCACTTCATTTTAAGGCTGTTCTGATCAGTTTCCTTCAAGGTTGATGTAGGTATCTAATACAGGTACGCCATAGGTGATAATGTCTATTCATTCAGACACTTCAGGAAGATCATATTCAGGGAAGGATTTCATTTGGAGCTCTTCCGTGCCCAACAAACGCATTCACTTCTCACTTACTCGCCTATTGATTTTATCAGCTGACTAGCTGGCCACCCAGTTACTATCCCAGAAGACTATGGCTTCCCCTCTTCGTGATACTAAATATTTTGACACTTAACAATGACTTGCTGTTTCAGTCTCTCTTACCTGTTAACCCCTGCCAGAGTTCCCTCCGTTTGATAGTCACCGCTAGTTGCGGTGCCTTTCTCGGTGCCCCTGTGACAAGGGGGTTGAAGTGCTTTGCCCAAGCAGCAACCGCCCTCCCCTGCGGCAGCCCGGAGCAGGGGTGGGCATGCCCGCAGCCTGCGCCCCGCCCTTCCCTGCCTTCCCAAAAGCCTCGCAACCCCTTCCTTTTTGTGGTACCCGCTACCCTGTGGATTTCAAGAAAAAGCGCCTCTTTCATCCTGCTTTGCCGTGTTCTCCCTGCCCGCTTTTTGACAGTGCTTGCAGAACAGACCGGTTTTACTTCAGGCAGCTACTACGTGAATGCTACCAAAAATCACCCATAAACGAGGTAATTGCTTCATCTCATTCTTTACCCGGAAAGCACCATTTCTAAGTTCAAAGGCGCCTTCATACGGACGAACCCTGGCACCTGAACGAACCCTGACACCGAACTTCCAGCAGCATTTCCACAGGGCGAGGACTCGCCCCTGCCCCTCTCAGCCCCGCCGCCGGTGACGGCTCGGCCCCGCCCAGCGGCGCCTCTGAGGCAAGGTTTCAGGCACAAAGACGTTTTTCGCAGCTCTTCAGCTACCGAGCCCGCACCCAAGAGCCCTCTCGGCGGACGGCGGCCCCAGGGGCAGGCGCGGCAGGGTGGGGCCCCGCGCCGGCCCCTCAGCCGCC
>WEKW01003579.1:21008-100638 GCA_013389905.1 Sula dactylatra | reverse complement strand
CCCCCCGCCTCTCTCCCCTCCCTCCGCGTGTTGCAGCCTATGGAATCAACAGCATTCTCTACCAGCGGGGCATCTACCCTCCCGAGACCTTCACCCGCGTCCAGAAGTACGGGCTTACCCTCCTCGTCACCACCGACCCCGAGCTGAAGAACTACCTCAACAACGTGGTGGAGCAGATGAAAGGTGGCGGGGCGCGGGGGGCCGGGCCGGGGGCTGAGGAGGCGCCGTTGGCGGGAGGCTGCTGCGCTCTCCGCCTGGTGTCTGCTGGTCCTCCTGGTCACTCGCACGGTGAGCAACTGCTGTGGCTTCTTTCAGAGTGGCTGTACAAGTGCATCGTGCAGCGCCTGGTGGTGGTCATCTCGAGTATCGAAAACAACGAGGTTCTGGAGCGGTGGCAGTTTGACATCGAGTGTGACAAAACTGCGAAGGATGAGAGGTGAGTAGACGGTGTTCCTCTGCGCCTGCCCTTCCCTGTACCTGGTGGCTGTGCAGGCACAAGATAAACGCCGTGTGCATCAGCACTGGTCTGGTTCCTCAGAGCAGCTGAGATAGCCTCTTCTCAGTATGAGCGTGAAAAGCATTCTTCAAACCTATTACTTTTCTTACTGCTATTCCTTCTGTCTGTCTGCAAACCATTCACTCTATGATTGAAGCATAAATAATCCTCCAGTGTTGGGTTTTTTGTACGGGGAGAGGGTTTGTTTTTTTTTTTTCGGTGGTTTATTTTTTTTTTAAAAGCATCAAATCAAGACCCGATTTTCATCTTCAACAAAGCATATAAAATCCTGTATCGGGTACATGCCCTAATGAACTACTGCTTTCCTGTTGTTATGCCAAAATGTTCTCACCCATTCTGGACTGAGAATAAATGTAACATTCCTTACAGATACTGTGAAGCTTCACAAACAACACAGACCACCTATCACTTAAGTTTTCTAAGCCTATCTACCTGGGACTTAAGAGGGTATCACTGCTATAAAAAAATCCTATAGCAAACAGACCAAGAGAGCTTAACAGAGAGAACTGTATTTAAACAAAACTGTCAGTATAGTAGAAACTTGCTCTCTTAACCGAGTTTTCCTGTTTTTCCAGTGCACCACGAGAGAAATCTCAGAAAGCTATTCAGGATGAAATTCGATCTGTTATCAGACAAATAACTGCCACGGTAACTTTCCTGCCACTGTTGGAAACTGCCTGTGAGTATTTCTACTTCACTGAAGAGATCAAACACTTCTTTTGGAAAACCTCAACTTTTCCACTTCGGAAAATATTTCCTGGGGCTTTTTCATTATTACGTATCATATACCATCATATTTCTGAGACAGCATTTTGGTAGACTGAGATCAGGACAGAACTGGGGGTAGCTTAACTAACAATGAAACTAGTGTGTGTACTCTGAAGAATGCAAGCCTTCATAAATAATACATTATTTTGTGACTGTAGCTGTGGACAGGCATGTATAAATAACCATTGAGTTCGTATAAAGTGTTACACAGAGCTCAGCTCCACACTATTTTAACACGTTAAAAAAAATTCACATCACACTTGCTTGAGAAAACTAAAAAGGCTCCATGCGAATATAACCAAGACTTGTTTTCATGTTCCAGCTACTCTTTCTTTTCACATAACTAGCATCAGTGTAATTTCTGGAGAACTTTGGTACGTGTCTCAAGTTCTAGAAGATGCACTTTTAACTTCAAACGTGCCATCTTCTTATGCGTGCGTTACTGTTTATTTGTTTCCACTTGCTTGCAGGCGCCTTTGACTTGCTGATATACACAGATAAAGATTTGGCAGTGCCAGAAAAGTGGGAAGAGTCAGGACCACAATTCATAGCCAATTCGGAAGAGGTCCGTCTTCGTTCCTTCACTACTACAATCCACAAAGTAAATAGCATGGTGGCTTACAAAAAGGATTCCTTTCCCTAAGATATGGGGGTTTTGTATATATCCTGTCACCTTGTATAGTTTCTGTTCATAGTGCAGCGAAGTCATGAACACATCATTACTGTTGCTCTTGCTGAAGTATGATACAGAAAAAGGGCAACACGTTTGTCTTATGATAATGTGGTGTAATGCTAGACTAAGCTGGCATTGTTTTTAAAGAGGTCAAAATAAGGTATTCATAATAATGAATTCATTCTTAACTGTATGAGCTAAACTAACAGACTGTTGAACTACTGCATTCACTTGAAAAACTGCCTAAATCTAGGATTAATTGCTAGAATTGTGTTCAGATCCTGTAATTTAGTGTTTTAAGACTATTTTAAACTGCATTCTATTAGCAGACTTGACTTCTCTCTGCCAAATCTCTCTCCTGCCATGGCAGTTCATGTTAAAAGCCTGGGCTTTTTTATTACCAGAAACAATCCTAAAATGAAACAACAATTCTGAGGTTACTTGTACCTCTTTACAATAAAAGCAGTTGTTTATCAGGAAAATCTTAAAATATATGAAGCCTTGTATATTAAAGACTGCCGGACTCTAGTTCCAGGGATGGTGTTGCTCTAGTCAGTGTATGTTTCTAGTGTCTGTCAAGCATTTTTTATGTTTGTATTCTTGCTTTACAGAATAAAGCTTGAACTTGTATAGTGTTCCCTAATTCAGAGTCTGTTCATATTTTAGATGGTTTTATGAATGCTACGTTTTAGTTTATACCAAATACCCTAAAGGTTACTTTAACTGTTTCCTCTAAGCCTCAAAACAAATGTTGTGGAGTTAATATGAATACTTCGCCTCCGCTGAAGTCTTCAAATAACAGTATAAATAGTCACAGTGACCTAATGGTTCAGCACAGTGCCTTCTGTATTTGTTAAATAGCACAGGACCCTTCCTGCATTCTTCACACGTTTTTGTACTAGAAGTAGTCAGGGATTTAAAATGGTTAGCATTAACAGAACTTTCAGGCTCTTCCATGTTTTTGTTCATTTCCTTCATCAAATTCACTTCAGCCAGAGTACTGTACTTCTCCCATTCTTCTGGAGTTATATATGACTCTTCTGGTTACAATGCTGTAATTTCAAAAGTTTATTTAAAAAACACCGATTACACATACTTCACCACTGTACTACAAAGTTTCTGGGCTTTCCTACCAGGAAATAGTTTTCTCCAGCAGTCCCAATCTAGCAGAATTGAAAAGTCAGCCTTATGTAAAACAGTAGCACAAAATCATCACTTTTTAAAATAAATACAGTCTAGGTACTTCAAAAAAATGTTATATTATTCATTACTAGGGCTTGCCCTGCAGTAACACAGGAATACCTAGTGCTTCCTTCTGCCTGTCAGCAATATTCTTGAACAGGTGACTGTGCTACCCCTTTACCCCTGGAAGGAGGTGCACTTTCAGGAGTGCAGCTTCACGCACTTCCTCTGGGGAATGCAAGTCAACTGGAACAAGAGATTTAAACCAGGAACTGACAACCACTGCTTTATACCAAAGATGAGATCAGGAGGTGACTGGTACAGAGCCAGCACTAACGACTATAAAAATAACCACTTGTTTTACAGAGATGCAGAAGTCAGATTGCTCCGGGAAGTTCAAGTCACTTCTTTCTTGTACCAAATAAATTTTATCTTCTTTAAGAAGGACCAGCCCAAACTCCATCTCCATCATCGTCTGTATATTTTTTCTTTTTTCATAGAGGCACCAACAGTCAGGAGATACACTGTATCATTGCATAGAGATAACATCCAAGAAAACTACATGTGAAAAGGAACAGGTTCTAAATCCTGAAGTTTTCAAAGACCCTGCAGAACAGGAAAGAAAGAAACAGTCACATTAACGCAATCTCCCAGAAGTCAAGCCTTTATGGAGGTGTCCAACAGGGCTTGCCAATACCTAGTGGGACCCACGCTCTCCATTAGTTTCCTCTACCTTCAGGGTCACTTCTTTAGAGTGAAGAATCAAAAACAAAGGCGCCTCCCTCATCTCCAATGGCAATATAGTTATTCTCAGGAAACCGGTTAAAGGATCAGATTTAGAAGTCGCACAACAGGCATTCCTCACCTGGCTAGTTCAGCTGACGTATAAGCTGGTTGATTGCTTCACCTCTGCAGCCAGGCTTGCCCATTTCCTTGAGGAAACCCACTTTGTTACGTGAAGCATGGCGAGCCACTGACAGATGGAATGGCCACAGAAAGCTTGTGACTTTTTTGAAATGCTTCCCAGCTGAGTAGATTTCATGAATAAGGTCTTCCAGGCAAATAATACCATAGGCCCCTGCAGGAAAAAAAAAATATTTAAAAGCCCCCAATATAACAACAAAAAGCCCCCTACAAACACCATATACATGAGATACCCTACTATATTATCTTTCCTCACACTACTCCAGATTGCCAGTACTCCATGTACAAGTCTTGCAAGAGTTTTCTCCTTCCCCTCCCTCTTGGGTCAGATTGCAAACTCTCAACATCCCCCCTCTTTCCTTGATTTGCTTCATTTTCTCATCTTCTTCCTCACCTAAATGTTCCTCTATCAGCATATTGTCTGTCAGAGGCATCCTCTTTTTATTAATCTTGGCTTGGCCCCGTTTCAGGATGAGCTCTCTTACAGATTTCAGGTTAGGGTGTCTGTGCAAAAACAAAAATTGGATTCTGTAATGGAGAGACTTGGTACAGCGAGAAGTCCCACCCTACGTTTTGAATAGAGGTGGGAAAGTAACCAAGTTATGTTTAGAACAATGAGAAAAGGGACAATAACAAGTTTTTAGATATAAAGTTGACAAAGTTTTGACCATTACTGGAAAAGCCAGCTATGGATTTGCAATACCAGATAGAGAATCAAAAAGCTATAACATTTACACACAAACTACTACCAAGTCACGGGCCTGGTACTTACCCCCACGCCACGTAAGGTTCCACAATCCGCAGCATCTTCAGCGATAAAGGAGTCAGTTTAACAAATGTTCCGGTGAAATTTTTTCTCAGGCGCAGCAATTCAATCACTCTTTTTACCCTCCTACTCACTCCCTTAATACTGTCAGAAAAAAAATACTATTAGTATCCACTTTTCTGTAATACAGCAACAAAAGGTCTCAGATTACCTGCAAGGAGACACAGAATCTATGATTACATGTCTGGGTTGATCACCCTTCCTTGTTGAGAAATGATAAGACAGCTACAAATAGTAGCAATAATCAAGTTAAAGAGCAACAAAAGTTTCTTACTCTACAATCCGCACAACGAAGGCTAGTTTGTGGTCCGGAGGTACAGCCGCCTGTCCAGTTCTCTGCTCCATGCGCCTCAGCCGGATGTCATCTCGATGTCTGCGCCACGAATCTCGAACAAAAGTCTCAAGGCGTTTAAATTGGATTTGTTTCCCCTTCTGGTGCTAAAGGCAAAAGGATAAGAAATTATCACCCTTCCCAACAGCCTTAGAGGTTTGCATCTCAAAAGTTAAATGAAATTCAGGACTTCCAGTTTTGGAGGCAGCAAGAATAAAAATCAATTTAATAATCTAAGCCCAAGGGAAACAGAACTGAGGGACAACATATGAATTTACAAGCAGCTAGGTATAATTTATGAACAGTGAACCAAGACTTTTTCCCCAGAGAAAAAAAAAAATTAGGAAAAACAGAACAAGACCCAGGATACTTCTAGGCACAGGAGAAATCAAATGGAAGCATTTGCAGCCACAAACAGACGGATCTTCACAACTACATACAGAGCTCAGCCAACTGCTGGGAAAGCCAGAAACAGCCGGTCTGGGTAAAATGGATACTCTGGCATTACTCAAAATTACCATCCACCAGTAAATAACTGGGTTTAAAGTCCTTCTCTATAAAAACACACATGCAAAAAAAAAATCCAAGCATTCAAATAACTATTAAGTATTACTAATTTAAACTCAGAACATCCAGCTCAAAAAAAAAAAAAAACTTTTCAGAATTATGGGAAATTTTAAAGCTTTTTTTAAATTAAAAAGATGCTTAAATGCCTATCCTTAGCTCAGAGACAAGTACACCCACCTAAATCATGGTGCTTTCTCCTATGAATAGGAACTGAATATGCACAGCAGTTACCCAATGATATTTTAGACACACTGCTAGCTAAATTATTAGGCCATTTTAAATTAAAGAATCTAATGTTATGTGTCTTCTGTTCTATCTCACCATGAAATTCCTTTGAATTTTCAAAGCAGGTAGACCTAATCAAAATCTCATCACTGGGTTCATTTTTCTAGTAAGAATCTTAAGAGGTGCTATTTAACATTATTGCTCATACTTCCGCTTCCACCTTGGAAATACAGCAAGCCACTGATGTATTTAAAAACATAAACGCAGTATCTAACAAAAATGGCAGGAGGTTTGCACCTAATCCCACCACCTCCACAGAAACAGATTCACTGGGAAAGCTTTAAGCCGCTACCAAGAGAGGCACCTGCTCTATTAGCTGAGACACAACAGAACAGGTCTCAAATTCTGAAACAAGAGAGGTTTGCTGTGCTCTGCCAGTCTGGAAACCGCACACTGTGCACAGGGAGTCTCTGCATTCGCTACATGTGCCACCTTACGTGCAGAAAAAGGCTTCGTGATGACCTGTCTACGCTCTAACAGATTTATCTAGCTAACGATAGATAGCTAACTCCAAGCACGCTCTCTCGGTGAAGGATTGCAATGCAAAGGTGAATTAGTTGCAGTTTAACCGCATG
This sequence comes from Sula dactylatra, assembly GCA_013389905.1. Taxonomy (NCBI): domain Eukaryota; kingdom Metazoa; phylum Chordata; class Aves; order Suliformes; family Sulidae; genus Sula; species Sula dactylatra. Next base: position 93,990 of record WEKW01003579.1, on the reverse strand, counting down.
GGAGCACGCACAACTCAACGGCATTATATTTTACCACGTGTGCTAATAGACGCACACCTCCTAGTAACCACTGATCGAAGAGGAACAACCCTCAGCCTTCAATAAATTTGCGTTTCGGTATAACAAGGCAGAGAGTTTCGTCCTCTTTACAGGGCTCAGAGACGCAGGAGGAAGGTGCTCAATAACCGACGCGGTGACCCGGCGCCTCCCCAAGCGGCCGACTCCCCCTTGGCCCACCCGCGGGGCTCCGGCATCCCCCCTCGCAGGGACGCCGAGCACTCCCATCAGTTGTGCGACTGCACGGAATTTCCGCTCCCTTCCCCGCAACGGGGACCCCCCCCCCAAGCCCCTACCTTCCGCTTGTTGAGGAGCGCCTGCTTGGCCTGGGTGGCCTTGATGGCCTGGTAGGCCTTCCTNCCCCGCCACCGCCCCCCCCAGCCCCCGCGGATGGCGGCGGATACGCGACCCCCCGCACTCACTCCTCCTCCGCCGCCGCCATTTCGCCGAAGCTGCTGCGCATGCGCCGGGGCGGGGCGGTGTCATGGCCGCCCCGCCTGAGGGTTGGCTTCCCGCAGCTCCTCCTCGTCCTTCACCCACCTTCCCCGAAGCGCACGGAGGGGTTGTCCCAGGAAGGGAAGGACGGCTCTGGGCGGTCCAGGCTGCGCCCTGCCTGCGGGAACGGGTACGGGCGAGACGGCGGTTCTGTGAGAGCCCAAAGGTTAAGGGGGAAGCCCGGAAAGCAAGCCTGCAAGCCCAGCAGAGAGCGCTTTGAAACCAGGTGCCTTCTCCGCCTTGCTGCAGAGCTCCCAAAGAATGCCAGAGAGAAAAAAAAATAAATAAAAAATAGTAATAAAAAAAGCAAAGGCTGCATCCATAAGTCCCCTCAGCTCTTCCAGCTCACACCATGGTGGCAGAGCAGAGGGACCCAAGGCAGGGGACTGCAGCGGTGATGGGGGCTTCTCATTCCCGTACACCTCGCTGATCCCGGGGAAGAAACACAGGCCACCATGGAGCACAGACGCAGCTGCCAGGGTGGCTGGGCTGGAGGTTTTGCCTCAGGCTTGGACCTGCCGCAGTTTTGTGCGAGAGCTCGGCAGTATCCACGTTTGACAACAGGCTTGCAGGGCTGTGGCCCCTGGATCTAACTGCTGCCCTGAGCAGCTTGTGCAGCCATGGCCAGAAGACGCTCTGGGGCTGCGATGTGTCCCTCTCCCCCTCTCTCCTGGCACAAGAGACGCGTCTCACCACGCCAGAGGCCTGCGACAGAGAAAAATCCTTTCAGAAAGAACGTGTTGTTCAGCCCCTTACCTGAACACCCTGGGGAAGCTTCACTAGGAGGAACAGGACGTTTTCTCTCCCTCCCTGGTGGCTTCCAGGTGCAGCAGTCCTGCCCCCAAACAGCAGGTCCTGCCTGAGGGACCGAGTAGACCCAAGCGAGGACTCCTGAGCCACACAGAGCACCTGGAGTGTAGGTAGGCAGCTGATCACAGCCACTTCTGAGCAAAGGATCTCAAACGTGGCTAGGGTCCTGTAGAGCCACGTCCAGCTGTGCTGGAGACAGGGGTGGTTACAGAGATAAGGGACTGGGATTGGGGAGTTGCCATGCAGAACTGTAGGCCCAAGAGGTTGCAGAGGTGGACAAGGCACAGAAACACAAGCTTTAGATTTCTCAGAGCTGGACCTCTTTTTTGCAGCTTCACATCACCTTTGCTGATACTTCACATGAATGTTGTGTAAGAGAAAAATATTACAAGAGGAACATTATTCCTTATAGCTGCCAGATCTGTTAACACGTTTACCATTTTACACTGCTATTTGAATTGGTCCCTTTATGTGTTTTTTTTTTTTAAATCAGATCAGTGTGACTTTGACCAAAAATGTATTTCTCAATAGACCAGACACAGCAGCATCCTGAAGAGGCACTCAGAAACCATGCTGTCATGGTTTTAGCTGGGATAGTTAACTTTCTTCACTGTAGCTAGTAGAGTGCTGTGTTTTAGACTTGGTATGAAAATAATGTGATAACACACTGATGTTTTTAGTTGTTGCCAGGTAGTGCTTACACTAGTCAAGGACTTTTGCAGCTTCCCATGCTCTGCCAGGTGCACAAGAAGCCAGGAGGGGAGGGGATACAACCAAGAGAGCTGATCTGAATTGACCAAAGGGTATTCCATATCATGTCACGTCATGCCCAGTATGTTAACTGGGGGGAGTTGGCCGGGGGAAGGCGCGATCGCGGCTCGGGGACTGGCGCTGTCGGTCAGCGGGTGGTGAGCGGTTGCAGCTCTTGTGGGGTTTTTTTTTCCCCTTTTCCCTTTATTCCCTGGGTTTCGTTTTATTCTCTCTCATTATTTCCTTTTATTATTATATTATTATTATTACTATTCTTACTATTTTATTTTAATTATTAAACTGTTCTTATCTCAACCCAAGGGTTTTCTTGTTTTTGCTCCTCCGATTCTCTCCCCATCCCACAGGGGTGGGGGGAGTGAGCGAGCGGCTGCGTGGTGCTTAGTTGCTGGCTGGGGCTAAACCACAACACATGCAAACATAGAAGCTGCTTTGCCTTTTGACATCCCCTACCACTCACTTGGGACATGGAAGAATATCTGTCCCTGGCTGCATGTAATAAGTTTGAATGCTTAGATTAGGCTATATGTTGGTCAACATCATTTCACATTTGGGAAAGGTTTGGGAATCCCACTGCGGAGTTGCTGGTTGGTTATCTGCGGTGCTGACAGACAGTGGTGTTACGTTTCCTTGACAGAGCTCCTAGCAGTGCGGCAAAACTAGAGAGTGTCCAGCGTTGACCCTTTGTAGCTCTGTGACAGCAGAAGGAACCTTCTCACTTGGGAAGGCACCAGGCATGGCAAGGGTCAGGGGGAGCATGGCAGGGGGCCCTGGTCCCGCCTTAATTTCCCCCTCCCAGCTCCTCCACCTTTCTCCTAGTCTCTTCCTTCCCCTCTGCAGGACCTCCCATTCTTCTCCACCATATCCCCGCTGTGGACCCAGGCACCAGCACCACTCCTGCCCCGGTGTCTCCCCCTGCACACAGAAACCCTTGTCCAAGGCTGCCCTGCCACCACCACCAGCTCCCACAGTGCTGGGAGCTCTGGGTGTTCCCCTCGCCCCAAACAGGGGAGCACCAGGGTGGCGGGGTGCTGCAGCCAGAATCCCCCCCGGACCAGCGCCATCACCCATGGCCCAGCCATGCTGGCGGCTCCTGCCGGAGACAGGGAGCGTGGGGTTGTGACGGAGGGGGCAGCACATGTGTAACCAGAGGGGATGAGTCAGCTCACAAGGAGATTTGGAAATAAATGTCGTCTTCCTCTTCTGTGAGGTCCCGCACTGAGCTTTACTGCAGTGATGTTGTGGAGCTTGTTCAAGCCAGCTGTCACTGAGGAACTGGTGTCTCCATCCCCAGGGACATTTACAACCAGCTGCAGCCCTCCAAGAAAGAACTGCTCCAGCCAGGGCAGGGACAGTGCAGGTACAAACACCCTCCGTGCCCTCCAGTCATCATGTGAGAGCAACTGTGTTCTGCCAGTCCCAGGTTATGGTGACATTTACATGAAATATGGAGCCAAAGCTTTGAAGAGGAAATAGCACAAACGCAAGGAAAACTCATCCAGAGAAAACAGAGGTTGCTGATACAATATATCCAGAAGCTGTTGGAGTATTTGTAGCAAAAGTGCCCTTCCAGGACTCCTGACTTGTACTATAAAAAAGCAGTGACGAAAAGGAAGGAGGGAGGAACCAGAGCCATAACCTGAAAGCCGCAGAGATTTCGCCGCTGTGCTTATTGGATCACATAGTTGGGTGGCTTGTGATAAAACCTGTGGTGAGAGCAAGTCTTCCTAGAAAACATGAAAGGACCATTGCCTTGGAACTGTAAGATCTTTTGAAATTACAGAAACACAGTCAGGATTTATGTCTAGCATAGCTGGATTTCAGGCTGGACCCAAGGACCCAGGCTAAGGAGATGGGGGGTGAAGCAAGCCTGGGACAGCTTCCAGAGCAGCGCGGCCCAGGGGAGGGAGCCCAGGGAGAGCAATACTAAGGAGAGCAGCCCACTTCAGCTATTTACACTCCAATGAACATCCTCAGCTGAATGACAAAAAGCATAGCCAGCAAACACCTGGAACCAAAACTACAGCAATGCTTTTTCAAATGTTTTTTTCAAATTCCTATCTAAGAGAAGGTGAAATTGGGACAAGTGGTTTGGACAGCACTTTCACCCGTAGATGGTGCCATAGCCTCACGCTCAGGAGATGATGTTGCATCTGATGAGGTTGTATTCATGTTTTGCTGCCTCCTCTTTGCCATGTAGGGTAGAAGAGGAATAGGTGCCTATACACTGGACTTGTTACTTGCATTGCATTTCTAATCAATTTGATTTACACCAGCCATAGTTTCCTCTGCAACTTAACAGTTGAGAGCTTGAGCCGTTCGCTAGAAAGCTCAGTGATGTCAAGGTTTAACTGCTCACCTCAACGAAGCTGCAAACCTTTACAACACTGTAAATTAGGCCACTTCTATTTTGACACCTAATACTTGAATATTGGCATTTAGAAACATAATCTCATATTCCAGTACCCGCTCAGGCGTATGCTCTGCAAACAACACACCCCTTGGTGAGCAAACCCAGCTTTCTATCAACTATTCTCTAATGCAGCCTTTTGGATTATGAGACAGAAAGCAATAAGCTTATGAAATAAATCATATGAAACTTCCACTGAAGAAACTAGAAGCAAATCCAGAACTATATAAATTTCACTCTGACATTAGGGTGAGCTGCTCCATATAAAAATAGCTGAAGTCTTTGGTAGCCCGTGACAGAAAATGTAGCCTGTTTAAATCTGCAAATGAGTGCGGTTTGTTTAACGGAAGGGAAATGCAAATGGGATCATGGGATCATTAATGGTAAGGAAATAATAAGTAAGTAAATATTTCAAGCGCTGTTGCTATGAAATGTCACACAACATAGCAGCATATGTAGGCTGACTTGTTAAACTTTAACTAACAGTTATATTATATTAATGAATGACTATTTAAAAGCCCTTGTTTGCGGCGTTACTCAAGAAAAATATTCTCACTTTCCTAGACAGTAAGCTGTTGTAAACCGACCTTCAGCACTCTGAACTCCTAGTGTCTCCTTTTTTTCTTGACAAGGCCTTATATTTTCTGAGATTTCCGTGAACTGTTACAGACAAATCCAAGGACTGTGCACTTACGATAGTCACCATCCGTCAGTGATGGACTGAATGATTTCTCCTAGTTTATAGGTCATCCAGAATGATAGTTAAATCCTTTTCAAAAAACTGGATATCTAGTCATGCCCCTTTCAGTCATTGCCAATCAATGACTTCACAAACCAGCTATGGGCTTCCCATCAGTATTTTTGATGAAGCTCATTGTGAGTGCATTTTCTCCATTTTTTGCCAACGCATCTCAGTAAGGCTCAGAACCCACCCAAAGCAATTATTTTTGAAAACAAGATTTTATAGAATTCAGAAAGGCCTGTTGGTTTGGGGAGGGTGAGAGGAGAAAGCAGAGATCACCTTTAAGGACCAAAATTGAATGTGTTATATCAGAAATAAGTCATCTATAAAGCAAGCCAGTAAAACGTCTCTTTTCATCAGAATAGAATATAGCCCTTTTTTCCTGTGCTGTATGGAGCCTCTTTGCACTTTCATTTCAGAATACAGAAAAAAAGCCCTCCCAGAATCTAATTTTTTAGCAAAGCATGTTACCTTTTGATACTAGCTGCAGCAGGTCTTTTATGCTGTTTTGAGGAGATAGTGTTTGAAAGGTTGAATAGAGAGATCAAAATCCAGACGCTGCAGATATCTTTCCAGAATGAGCAGGGTTTTTTCTCCACCCTGGAAAGAAGAATTAAAAAAAAAAATAAAAGTATGTCTCAGAAAGCTAGTTTCTGCTTTGTCTGAGCTGCTTGCCTTTGTAAATAAAACTTGGAATATTCTAGACATGACAAAGTGACTCTGCTGTCATCACACCCATCCATATAGGACTGCTGCTGCAGCACACTCACAAGTCACAGCCAAGGTTTCTGCCTCCCTTGGCTTGAAACTCTTCACAATGCGTCTACAATACCATTCGGTCCTGCAGAGCTAGTCAAAAGCAGGTCCCTTTATCAAGCTTAGGACTTGTTAAAACATTAGAGTAAATGAAAGCCAACAAAGACAGACTTCCTCCCTTTTGTTCCCCTGCATGCCTTACATGAGTCATGATCTCTAGCATTATGTCTTGCTGCTTTCATTTTATCATTATACTTTAGACTGGTATTTTGTGTCATGTATTTTAATGTTTAATTTTATTACCTTATTCACGGACACAAATGCAAAGACATTAGAAAATGCAAAAATAGCAGACTCCTGCTGATGGGTGAGAACATCGCAAAAGGAGAGGCTGTTGCTTTGTTTCATTGTTGCATGGGTGTACTCCTCTTCGACTAAGTGTCCACAGCTTTTATTTGGATTAAACATTTAAGGCTATTTTCTCACTGCAGTAGGAATAAATAAATAAACAGACTTCAGCCACAGCTTAAGACTTCACTTTCATGATGCCAAAGGCCTAGCTTTGTGAAAGTATATGAATGTCGCTCTCTTTCCATCAGCTGACATGTTTGCTATTTGGTGTACAGACCACTGGTTTTGGATGCGATGTTTTTGGTGAACTGTACACGGATGTGAAAGGAATAAGTTGTATGCAGAGTTCTAGTCACCTACATTGCCAGGCTGTTTCTACAATCATGCAGTGGTGGCAATCATGGACTCCACATTTCTGAAGTTTTTAATCCTAGACAACAGTTTATGTCCCCAAAATAATGTTATGACATAGAAGTTTCCAGCCCTTTCGTTATACTTACTATGCTTCTGTTTAGATACTGCCAGTTATGGTCTTGTGTTACAGCTTTTCTTAATATGTTTATAATGAGGGGTCAGTTAATAGTAATATGACATATTGCACTGCCATAGCTCCATAACTGTATCTAAGCCATATAGCTCTATAAATATAAAGCAAGACAGCACGTCTGTGAAGCTGTCGCAGTATTCAGGCTGTTATTTGATCTGCAGTTTGAAAGTGCCACATATGCAGCTTGAAAAAGTAACAAAAACATATTGCTAGTTGAGCGCATAAATGTATATAAAAATAAATAAGGAGCATGTATGTAAATTTGTGTAAATACATGTAAACATAATAAAATGTAAACAGAGTTAGAAGAAGAATGTGTCAAGAACTGACTCGCCTTTGCATGCAAACTTTTAGGGCTCCTGTGATGCAATTTATAGTGCAAAGTAAGAGCAGGGATGATGCTGACCTGACTGCAGAAACAGCGCCTGCATTTCAGACGGCAACAACCCTTCCCTGGGTAAGGAAACAAAGGGCGGATAACAACACAGGGACAACGTTTCCAAAAGCTGAGACAGGAGGCGAGGTGGGATGTTAGAAGCATCTTGCCCATGAAACTTCTTGCCTTAGTTTATCATCTCGCTTAGAGAAGAGTATAAAACCCCATTAAATTCATTTCAAATCCCACAAAATCTCTGTTGACACTGTGTGCAGTCTCAAAACAGCAAAAGAGCCATGCTTGAAGTCTATCATTCTCACCACTGAACCATGTCCCAATCTGAAATCTGTCTATAATGAATTCCCTATAAAAAGAGCCAAATAATTAAATTCTGTTTATTTTGCCAAACCATGATCTAATCTCAGGAACATTTTAATGGGGAAAATACCTTGTGATCTTAAATTATGCCCATTTTCAGATCTTTTAAGGAAAAAGTTTATATGATTTGGAAAGAGGCCCAGGAACTACTCTATACACACACTCAAACCAACATTTAATAGAGAAAAAAGCTGGGTGGTCCAAGACTTACTTTTATGAAAATAACAATCATATGGAGATAGACTAATATTTAATAAAAATATTTTTGTGAAAAGCTGTGGATAGATGCATATTCTTATTCTTCTAAAAATAAGGTTCCTTAACATCAGCATTTTTGTCAGAAATCCTGCAAATCCATTTCATGCCTCAAAAGGCGTAATCTGGGTATAATGAAGAGATGTGGATGAGACTAACAGAGGTGTGTACCCTCAGCTAGTGGCCACTTAAGACATCAAATCGAAAGGGCTTAAAAAGTTAAGTTTTTGGCTTTTTGTCTTCCTGGAAAAAGAGTGGGGAAAAACCAGTTCATTTAAAAATAAATGTTTAACATTTTAAAGTTCTGCCCTTGTCTTTTCACTGAAGGGATTCGCTTTGTTCAGACTTTAGAATTAACCCCTCAAAACTCTACTTTGTGACCTTACGATTTGTCGAAAAACTATAACTAACTGTATCACCACGCTGAGGTGCAAGTGCCCATATAAAACAATACAAGCTGAAACTAGTCCAAAACAAATGGAGTCTATCCCAGCCACAGGATATACACCTCCTGGATATAGTCCACATGTAATGGGGTTTACTACATCTGCGTCCATGGTGAGTCCAGCCTGCTGGGCATAACCAAGTTACGATCACAAGACTTTTTGGGATCTGACCCTAGATATGGCCTCTTAATACACGAGCACAAATTTGACCCAAAAAAGGCCTATATATTTATAATTAGTTAAAAAACCAACACCAAAACCTGTCAGAATAACTTAGCATTATTCTTACATTTTCACTGAATTCAAAGGATATAGGATCAGCCAGAACGCAGTATTATTTAAAACACTACTTTCTAAATATTGTGCAATGTGCATCTTATAAATAGATTCAAGTAAGTGCATAAATAAAATAACTCTCCATTGGCCACGACAGGGTGACAATTGTGGATGATTACACACCCATCGCAGCAAGATCACATTGCTTGCTTCCCTCCTTGTGGTATAACTGACGACCCCATCCTGCAAGTCCCTATTTCTGTGAGAAATCCCCCTAGTTTCCATGGCCCCACAGATGACTGTGAACATCTGCTCTGGGATATTTGCTTGGCTGGGCCAACACTCTGCGAGAGATAGGAATGCTGCATCTCTCAAGATGCACGCAGTCCTGCTTGGTAGGACTGAACGTGAAATTATTGCTGTGCGCTAATTCATTTATGGCTTTGTTATCTTCTTCAAGCTGTCTCCTGTGTGAGAAGCAAAGACTTGGCAGCTACAAAATACTTCTTAACGTGGGGAGTTTCCCACATGCACAGGACCAAGTCCTCTAGCCCTGCCCGAGTGGAGAGGCTAGCCAAGTTTCTTCAGTAAATGCTACCACCATTACTTCTTTTCTTTCTTTAGCACAAGTCATTTACAAGCATTAATGGAAAATATTCTAACTCTGAAAGCTCGATTTTACAATAGCTATTGTGAACACTTCACTAGAAGAAAAGCAGACTACTAATAAACCCCTCGCACTATTCACAATTATTGTCCTTGGAAATTATATCTGCAGTTTTAAGTGCTTTTATGTTATGAATATCAAATTACAGAATTACATCCGTCAAAACGTTCTGACATTTCTGAAGAGTAGTGATACCTATTTACAAGTTTCCACAGTGAAACACTTGTAAGAAATAAAATGTAAATTGATTTCATTTTACTTCTAAAGTACTTGCACAGGCTTGATTAATGAATTTGAAACAGAAAAATTAATATTTTTCAATTACAATAAAGAGCAATGAAAATAATTTCTTTTTCTGTCTTGTCTAGAAGACAGTGTATAGCGTCTACAATTTCAGCATGCTACAAATTTAATTGTATCTTTAAAGAAAAGTGGAAGTAAAAATAGACATCATTATATATGGTCTTCACAGGTCTCTATGACCTCTCCTTCCTACACAGGGATGAAAAGCTACATTTTATTTGGGAAAAAGACAATTGAATTATGTCTAAGATAAAAGACAGTGCAAACAGAATAGGTGTCTTTCCCACACTCAGTAATTAGGAATCCTATCTCCTACTAGATTACTTTTTAATTGAACCTTCAAGATAAAAATGCATCTAATTATGCCATTTAGGTTGCAAGAACATGTTAATAAGTACACCACAGCATGAACTATTCATAAAAATACAACAGACTAGGGAGCCACAAAAAGAGATGGAAAGGAATAATCTAATTAGGAAGTTTATCACTTCAACGTAGGCAACTTAATAGGAAATGCTTTGTATACCCAGATATGGTTTCTGCCCTAAATGTCAATGATTCTGATACAATGGTGGTGGGTGGTAGACAATGAGTTTTATCTTAAAGGAAAAAAATCATTTAATTATTCTTCCTTTATGACTCTGGTAACTGTCACCAAACTATGTAAAATCCTTTAACAAGTTCAGTTTTGGAGACTAGGGAGGGGAGCTGTTGTTTCAAGGACAAATAGCTATCAAGAAAGAACTAAAACATCATAAGTGAGAAGTGATCTGCAGTAATTGATGTAAAATCACGGCAGAATAGTTTTCCTGGTTTGTAGATTGCACTATTGAGCTCTAAACGAAGCTGTGATTCTGAGTGCTGTAACAGTGCATGGCAATCGGGCTATCAAGATCCTCTCACTTTCTTCCCCTGTTAATTTAAGCAGGGAAAGTTTTGGATGAAACATTTTATCTTGCCTACAATTATTTGTGACATCTACCGAGTCAAGGTAAAGATACAGAGCGCTTGTATTTGACCAGGAAATACCAGGGAGGCAAACACAGAGCCTGAAGGATGTAAGTGGTCGCCCATAGCTTTATCCCAAGATAGGGGCTGCGCCCCAGCTACTCTGAGCTGCCTACGCACAGCAGCAGCAAGGGAAGGGAGGAGGTAGTTGCAGGGTTCTCCTCATGGCACAGCAGAAGACCTTATAAGGCCGAGTGCTAAGGCAATCAGATGGCAGACAAAAATCAGTAAATGAAAATGCAGCAATGAGTCACAAATTTATATATGAATTGATGGGCTCTAGACCAATTACTAGACTTGGGAGTAGGATTTTGGAATTACTGCAGATAAATAAAAATATCAGCTCAACGCTTAGGACAAACAGAATAGTAATTGAGAATTGTTAGTAAAGGGATAAAGAACAAAGCAGAGACCATCATTACATACTGTAACCCCTTACTCCCACATTTTGAATACTACAGCTTTGGTCAATCCCCTGTCTTCTACCTGTCAATCCCATACCTCCCCCCACCAAGATGGGCTTGGAAAAGGTTCAGAGAAAGAAGATCAAAGGTATGGAATAGTTTCCATCTGTGGAGCAGTTAAATATACTGGACCCTCAGGCTGAAAGAAAGGTGACTCAGGAGAGATAAAGCAGTCTGCAAAATCATAGTGGTAGTTGCTCCCTCCTTCTTCCAGCTCAGGAGGTAGGGAACCTCAGACGAAGGCAGCAGGAGGCAGGTTTGCAATAAATAATGGGTTCTTCCAGCGCATGAATGTGTGGTTAAGACACAGACCTCTTAGTCCCTGCATTCTGAGAAAGGTCAGGTGAATCAAAAGTTAGAAGAGGAACTTGACCTTAAGGTAGACTCTTGAGTCTTAGAAGAGCATTGACATGGCACATCTGCCAGCCATTTATATATTATGAAGATGCAAGTTTACATGCCATTTTCTGTGAAGATACTTTCCCTGCAAAAGACTGGAGATCTATTTACAATATTGAGCTGGGCCTGCAGATGCAGCTTTAAGTAATTGGATTCTTAAATACTCATAGTTCCTCCTCTGGTCATCTTGGCAAAATACCTTTCCAGTGGGCATCTGATGAATGCAAAACATAATTTGGAAATGTTGTATATTAGATGGTATTTAAGTGTCATATGCAACCTACAGCATCCATAACCTAAGTTTTGTAGCAGTTTTGACTATCTTGATACCTACTTTTTCTTTATATATTTGGGCTATATCATGATATTTATCCAGTTCAATTCCTGAACAGGTCAACTTTTGCGGTATTCTTTCTATCTTTACAAGCAGTGAGACTCCCAACTATTCTTCCCTTTCTCATAACAGGCATGCACTCCATTTTTTCCTACAAAAGGCACAGATGTTTCTTTCACAAGACTCGGGCAATTTTTGTCCTAAACCTTTCACACACTGACCCTCATACAGATAAACCAATTAAAAAGGTTGCTGAAAATGAACAAATTAAATCTCTGGGGATGAACCAGAAATAAGAAAAGCATCAATGCTATGCCAAAACCTTATTCTCCAACAATGTACAAGACTATAACAAAAAAGGAAAACCAAACTGAACAAAATCAGTGTTGTCACAGAGGGGCCAAATGATCCTGCATTCTCCTCCAGTATTAAAATTTGGGTGGAGATGAGAAAAGACAGACAGTTGTAGGTCCAGGTATTTGCCCAAAAATGTCAAATAATCTTTTAATTGTACTGTTACCTGACTTTTCCTTGATATAATGATTTAGGATATTAAAAGGACATCAGTATTTGTATGTACGGCTCAGGTTTGGTTATGTTTTATATCAGGTCTCAAGCCCCGCTGATAATCCCAGTGCATAAACTGTGCCATCTTGTCTGTCTAATCTCATAGCAAGATCGGTAACGCCTCTAAATAACATTGGGGTGGTTCTGTTCCAGGCTTTCTACCTACTTTCTCTTCCTATAGCAGAAGAAAGTCCCGATGACTGCTTCTGCTTCCTAACATACCACATTTTTATTTTGTCCTTGCAGCAGACTGGGATTCTGTGCTGACCTCCGCATTTTTTGCACCAAAGCTTGCATTTGCAGCTGAAACATTTTTCATTGCATTCAAAGCATACGGTAGGTTATGCTTTGAAGCATAACTGCAGAAGCATGCAGTCTCAGCATTGGTCTCTATAAGCCAGTTTTGCCAAGCACAGGAGTTGCAGATTCCGGCCATGCATCCCCATCCACCTCCTCCTCTCCCCAGTGGATCTGGCCTTTCTCCTAGCTCAGCTCTAAGCTTTCCATTTCAACTAAGATCTATTCCATTTTATATTCTCTCGAGCCATTATAGCAAAACATTTGAAAAAGCAGACAGAAATAAGTTTATTTGATTGCCCACAGGAGTTCTAATTTAATCTGACTGCATGTCCTTCTCCTCTGTTCACCCGCGCTGCATCCCATTTTCCTGCCTTTGAAGTGCATCCTTTCTAGATCTTTAAACAGCTTTAGATAAATGAATTCATTCTTGCAAATCATCTATTATCACTAGCATCTGAAAGCTAAAAAGGTGAGAAAATTTGCCAAAGACCTGAGAACAGATGGAATTAACAAGAAGGGAATCAAAGAGCTAGTTAGCTCCAGGTACTGCTGCCTGGACCACAGCAGTAGAGAGCACTTGCAGCAAGCAATGCCCAATTGCTTGGTTCCAGCATCTTGGAGCATCATCCTTCCAGCTGAAACCGATCAATCAACTGACAGAGTGAGATTGCAGGGGTACTCACTCATCTTGAAAGAGAACAGCTTTCACATTGCTCAGCCTAGCATTATGGGGATAGAAGATGAAGGGCATGCCTCAACAGGCACAAACCACAAAAATACAAAGCAACTCTGCTGCTTCTCTGCGCTGTGCTTGGCAAGACTTAATTCTTCCCTGATAGTTTTCCACAACCCCCTGGCAGGATCAAGGCCTTTCTATATCAGACGCTATGTTCTCACATCTAAGAGAGGGTTTCTGACTCAAGAGACTGTACTGAGGAAGAGCTAATAAAGAAAAACTGGGTCCTGTTTCTAAATCAGTCAGCAGGATAACAAGCATGTCTTGCTAGTTTCAGTTTTCTCCACATACACAAATGATATTGTAAATTATTTTCTGATCTGTTATATAGACTAAGGAGAAGATTGATCATCATTTTTTCCTATTTCTTAATAGTCAGAATAAGCTCCTTCCTGTCAGTACACAACTACAACAGTTAAAGAAATTGTTTGGGTGCAGGTGTGCTTCAAACAAATGTTTGTTCTCAAAACAGTGTCTTCTTCCTCGGCATTTGACACACTGCAATTATATCAGAAAAGTACACACAGACACACACACTTTTTTTAAACCCAGTTTTGCCAAGTCACTGCCTAATGTAAGAGTTAGTGCTATGTGAAGAGACAAAGCTAATTAGCTGGGTAGATTTTATCAAGGAAGAAGGATTCTAAATTTGCAGGAGAGGGAAGAATCTGACCTACTTTATACGTATACTGGTGCTTTCATTTTAGGTGTTTTCAGTCTTAAAGGCAGTGGCCAAATTCTGTATATAGCCAACATAGAAAGGCTTTGTGTATTTTCATACGGCTTAAATTAAGTGCTTCAACTTAGGTTTCAATATCTCCCTCTCAAAGCAAAATAATTTCTCACAGCCTTTTAGACAGACAACAGAAAATGGAAATAAATACCTCCAAACTCACCCCTTTCTAAAAATCTTAAGATCTCTATTCAGAAACACTTTAAAAATCTAATATGAAGAAAGGACAGGGAATGGTGGCTTCTCCAGCTTTCATTCTCTTCAAATGCAGATTGGCTACCTTTTCAGAAGATAAGCTTGAATGAAAAACATGTTGTTATCTGCAGGATTCAGCATAGAGATAAAAAGGCAAAGCATAATGGATTATCAAAGTGTGCTGCTCTGACGTGACCTTACTTCTTGTGTCAGAAGGAACATGGGTCAGTGAAGAGGTGCCCGTGCCAAGGCTGGGGCTGCCCAGAGGAGCTCTGCTGGAGCTCCGGGGACACGCCATAGCCATGTCCAACTGCTGCCAGGGCAAGCCCTGGTCCCCTCCTCTCCTTCCCCTTTGTACCTTGGTTTCTACATGAAAAAAAAGTGCTCACGCAGGTCAGGGAAGAGAAACATTCTTGCCACATCCTAGTGAGGCCAAAGGACTGCAGACTACATTGCAGCATATACCTGCATAGTCCAGGTATGTGCTGTAGCCCCTGTATTTCATTTTGATCCAGATAAGGATTTAATTTGAAATGCTCACTTCTTCATGGATACTTCAAAACCTGGCAGGCACTACTGGAATGCAACCCTGTTATCTGTTTGTAATGATCTGAACAGACACCTGGATTTAGCGGTGTATTATTATTACTGATCACCCACCAGATGGTTTAAATAAGAATACTTCAAATGATGAATAGCTGATGAATTCTTCACATCACTTTAAAGGTTTTCTTTTCTGAATGTGAATGGTGCAAGTGGTCCTTTCTGCACATTTTTGTTGCTGATTCTCTTTGCCAGTTTACAAACCACCAAGTCTACAAGCTGCTTTCAGAATAATCACATCCACTTGCAAAGTGTGAATGCTTCCGCCAGTACCCATGGGCATTTCCACTGCTTTCTCTTTCTGCAAAGAGAAATTCACTGGAAAGTTAATGTAAGTCCTTCCATATGGAGCCAAAAAGGAAATTTCGGGGTTTTAGTGGAACAAATGTAAAGTATTTTTTTCTTCATTCAGCTCTAATTAAAATTAATATCACTTTGGCTCATACTACGACAACTAACCATAAGGAAATCTGCAGTTCAGACTTCCAGCTCACTAAGCTTAGATGGTGCTGCACATGTGGTATGGCTGTTCCCAATAAAAGTCGTATGGGCTACAACAATGCAACAAAGACAGTGATGCTTTAGCCCCACTTCTTGTTATTAGCTTGTTTCTCAGTTTCACACTACTTTTAGCTATGAGATATTGGCTGTCTAATGTCTGTTTTTCCCTGATGCGTAGCCTCTTCTCACAGTCCTCACAGCTCCTCTAGTAACCACCACTCAGGTCATTTTGCCATTATAACCTGGATTGACACTGCTGTCAGCAACACTCCCCTTCCCCTGCACCGTGCTGGCAAGCCTGCAGCCTGGCAGTACAAAGGTACTTTCTTTTACATTCTGTTGCAATGAACAGAAATTTAAACTTCATTCTGAAACAGTACAAAACCTGACTGCTAAACAGCATCCAGCAGAGGCATGAGCTCCCATCAGACCCAGATCTAGCCGTGGCAGCATGTGCCCTCTGCACTGCCGGCACAAGCAGTGGGAGGGAAACAGCTGGGATGAGCCAGGAGCTGGGGGATAGCACTAGGGAGATGCCTGCAGGCACAGGGAATGCAATATCACTCAACATATTGCGTCCGTTTTAAGTCAAAATATCCTTCTGACTGAGTACAGGATGTATATCTGAGCTCAGAGACTGCCAGAAGAACAGATCATATCCAGCCTTGGTTTGGGGAATAGCAAAGGGAAGATCTGTGTTGTGGTGCAGTGTGTCCCTTGCTGCATTGCTTGCAAATGCAGACACCAAGACACTCTTACAAAATTCAGTCCAAATACACAGGAAAAGAACAAGTCAGGGAGCCATGTTGTATCAGCTCCTTCAGATCAAGTGTAATTCCTCAGCCCTTTCTTGCAGCCCTCTTTAATGACAGAGGTCTTATTATACAAAAGCAGCATGACCAAGAACCATGCATCTTTACCAGTCTTCTTCAAATATATCGTATTCTTTCTACATCAGTGGCATTAATAACCACTGTCATACCATGCAGTCCTTTGGGAAACTGCACTACCTGCCAGTAAGAAACTTTTCTTCTTGTTACTTCCTAAGTGGTCATTAAGTGTCTTTCACAAAAATACATACAACAAGAAACTGTTCTTTTTGGGTTTTTTAACTTGGTTTTGAATAGAAGTATCTTCGCTGTTTGTTTGCGTGATAGTTTCTACAGCTGTTACTGATAAGGTGTGAATTATTCCCTTCCATCATTTCCAAATTATTTTAAAATCTAGTACTTAAGTTACCCTTCTCCTGCGCTTAATCCATTTTAATAGGTTTTAGATGCTTTTTTTTTCTATACTTTATCTCATTCATCTCAAATTTCTTTCCTTGCTTTAGCATACCCTTTGGAAGACACATGCCCAGAACACATTAAGAATAATAATTACCACTGGTGCAGGTATAACAGTTTAAAGGCATTAAATTAGAATTAGCAGGTTTCTGAAAAGCAAAGCACATGCCAGTGCCAATTCACTTGCTGGAGGAGATAGGGTATAAGTAAGAAACCGATGGGAGCGTTGCTTTAGTGGCCATCCATTTTATGCCTACAGTTTATTCTGCAGGTGTCTGGCAGAAATGAAACACACTATATGTAGTCAAAGGCTCGTATGTGACAAATGCAGGAACATCAGTCTGTTGCAAGCCAGCACATGTTTGTATCTAAGAAATCTCAGTTAATGCATTGTGGCAGAGTAAGCTCGTCCATGCCTTAAGTCATAAGGATGTTTAAGCAGACAACTACATTACTTAGTAGGATGTTAGTAATAAAGCAAGAGTCAGTATGCTGTTCTCTGACCAAAACGAGAAAGATTATTCCCAAATATTTTACAGCTTATGCAAGACCTGCGGCCAAAACATTTGGCTGGGCACAATCTGGTTTAAAACTTCTTTGGATGCATCCCCAAGTATCTAACAAAGCAGTCGCTTCTCCCTTCTCAGTTTCGACAGCTGAGTGGGAAGACGGTCATGGCCTCTGCCTCTGCCGTGGCCTCTTTCCTCCAGGGCTCTGGCTTCTCTGAGCCATTTCCTCTCAGACCCTTGGGTTCAAGCTTGGTTCAAGCTTTTCCCTCTCTCCAAGTCTGATCTGGTAAAATTACAAAACATTTATTATTCAGACGGGTCTGGTGGTTGTATTTTTTGTATCGCTTTTATGCTGGTGGTATCTGGGCACTTCATAGAGATTTCACATTTCATTCTCCTGACAGGGCTACTGAATCAAAAATTCCATCAGTCCTCTAGAGCTGCCTTTCCTCTCATAAATGCACTTTAAGCTGAAAAAGGAGATTTGACTACATATTTGACAGCTTGTATTTCGTTACTTTCTGTCCTCAAGTGCTGTATCTTTATTATACTGACTGTAAAAAGGGATAAAAAACAGAACTATACTAAAGCTTAGTTTATATAACAGTAATTTAATAGGGAGCTATTAAAGAACAACTAAAATAGAAACATGCCCTTTAGCCCAAAACTTAATTTCAGCTGAACTTGTGCTCTTTCTAACGTAACAGGAGGGCCGTGCTAATTCTGTAAAAATGAACTCTAAGTTATGTTTACTTATTAGTAGTATTTTCATTATGACTGACAAAAAGAGAAATTTAAGCTTAAACCTTTAAGCAAAAAATATTCTCACAGATGTATTACTGCAATTAAACGCACCTTGGGAATTATTGACTCTTAAAAAGCTATTACTTCTCAGGATAGTCATAATTCTGTGATTTTTTTTCACTTTTCATACTACTTTTCAGAAACTTAGTCTCTTGACTCTAATGAAATCTGAGTTAAACAGTTTCTTGGGAGAGAATTTACAATGCAATAGATGCTCTAGTTTGTGCTAAATTAAGTGTAAATACCAGGTGATGTCATGATCAACATGACTTTTAGATATAAAAATCTCATCACCTACAATATCTTTCGATAGCACCTTCCTTATGGAAGAAATTCTATCCTTGAAAACACAGTTTAAAAGGCCACCTTTGGCATATTGCAAGAAAAAAATAAACCGAAAATTTCATTTATCATTTTTGTTTTCCACAAAAAAATTTGTAAATAAGTGTTAACAAAAGCAAGAAAATTAAATAGGCTAAACTACAATACAAAGTCCTTTATAGATATAATGGAAACAGAAATTAAAATGTATTTGGATAGATATATAACTACATATATAAACTTACATACGTAACTATTCAATACTAGTGTAAAATGCAAAAAGCTTCAAAAAGGCGGCCAAATACCATACTGCATTCTTACTGGAATTTTAAGAGAGATTTGGTCAAAAAACCAAGGCGGCACATCTGGTCTGTGGGGAAAAAATAGTCTACAAGACACTTTTAAGTGGCTGGCAAAAGACACAGCGCGGATAAGCTCCCGGTCTGGGTGGTAAACTCCCTACATTCCTACTGGCACGCACAGCCTTGCAAGAGGTAGCTGCTTGTGAAAGACCAGAGATGCCATGTAGCAGCACTGCAGATATAAAACTAGAAGATTGGAAGAGGCCTCAAGAGATAAATTTAAGTCCATTTCCCTATGATAAAGGAAGATCCTTTTTTCTGTGTTATTCCAGACTCCACTGCCTGCCCATGCAATCTATTGTAGGACTTCACTATGCTCATTGTTATGAAGTCTCTTCAATGTATAACCATCAGTGCTGCACTTTAGGTTCGTTACAATGTTGTTATTTTTAAATCGATTGCAGGTTTTTTCTTTAATTAGATCCATTAAGCTTGAGGGAAATCAGTAAGGGATCAGTCCAGGCAGTTAATGCAGATGTTTACTAACTCTTCTCTCATTGTTTCATTTGTGCACAGCTGGATGGGACCCTGTCCTATTACAGGGTTTTACAGGGCTGTGGCCTCACTATCCAACTAGAGAGTTTTCTGCTGCAAGTAGTTCCAAAGCCAGCTGCAAAGCCACCTTCCCAGGACCACATTGCAAAGAGCAGGGCTGGCCTGGGAGCAGAAGTGACCTGCTAGAGACATCTTATGGTGTCCTGAAGACACTCTAGGAAGCATTGAGGCTCCCAGGACAGTCCTAGTTGTAGCTTAGAAACATCTGCAGGGTGCTTACAAGGAAGAGGCTCAGGACTGGGGAGAAACAGGTGTTTTTAAGAGTCAGCCCCTTGATGCTCTGAAGTACAGCAGCTGTCTTGCAGCTTACGGGGGTGCAGGACAGAAGTCCCACAATAACCAGCTCTTGGCAGGAACTGCGACCGCAGCACTGGCACCCGCAAACTCAGGGGGGTTCAATACTTTCAACACAGAGAATTTCTCTTTGTGTTCCATGAACTAAGTATCTTGTCTTTCTAATGCTTAGTAAATACAGTTATGCTCAGCTAGGACTCTTACCTTCCACAAGGTCTCGGTGCTGACAGCTAAGCTACCGGACTGTGCTGTTTTGTAAACTGCCCCTTTCCTCTCCCTTCCCATTGTAAGCAGCGGGCAGTTACAAGCAAGTTTATTGCACGCAGTAGGTAAATATTTGTTTTACCGAGTCTCATAGTTGATCCTCTATTATTTTTTCCACGATCATATTAAAACTGGATTATGGCTTAATCTTGCTTTTATTGTTTCCACTTTGCCTATGCAATAGCACAGCAGGACTGTTACTTAATGTTTTGAAACACTTTCGCACTCACATAGCTGAAATGACATTTCATTTGGTAGAGACCCTAAATTCATGTTGAGGGAGAACAAGAGAAGCAATACAAGTCCACAGAAACCTAGCAAGGATGCAGAGCCAGCATCTCAACAGATGACAATGATCCCATAGCTTTCATAGTGGAAGCAGGTACGTCCATAACAGGTGTGGGCTGTAAACTGCAACATGCTTTAACTCTTCCAGACTGTCATAACAACTGTTTCATATTTATAGAGCTACTACAGTTGGTTTGGGAAAAATAGCTAAGAGTTACTGTTCCACCAGTTAAAAGTAAGGAGTACGTGATAGTTTAGAAATGAAAAAGGGACCTAGAAAGCATGGAAGCAGCAGCCCTAGAAATGGATTTTTCACTTTCCAAATCTTTTTGCAGTAAGTTGGGGGGGGAAAAAAAAATCTTTCCAAGAAAATGATCACTGACAAAGAGCTTTGTTTCCCCAGAAAAGGTCTTGACTTCTCTGGATGAGTCAGGGGTCACTTGAAAATGAGGGGAAAACCTGCTGTGGTGACCAGTTCCGTGCACTTTATCCCAAGCTGTAGGAATTTCCCATAATCATGCTTTGCAAGTAAATTACCATCAACATAAACACATCCAAACATTAAATGTGAACAGAGATATTTCGGGTGTCTTTTAAGAGGGAGAAAATGTAATGCAATTAGAGTCGCTCAGAAGATAGCCATGAAAGAACTTCCTGTGTGAAAGGATTTTGCCCACATCTCCTACCAAGAATAATAATAAACAATAAGAGTAATTGGGATTTCTACAGGGCCTTTGACCCAAGGAGCTTACAGAACAAAAGGGGAATTCCTTTCTAGTTATCCAGGTTTTTGCTTTGTTTTATAATCAGGGACTTGAGGGCAATGCTCCATCTTCAAGCCATGCCTCTTGGTGGGGGATAATGCTGATGTTCACGACACCTGTCAGGGATGCTGGAAAGACTGTGCCTGACACAGACAAAATGCCCGTGGTCATCCACCCGCTACGATATAATCAAAATTCCTCAGGGCTGGCACAGGAAGACCTGCTTTGTGCACTTTTCATAGAGGGGTAACCTGGGCAGCCCTCATGCTTCTCTAACAGATGTGCTAGAACTGTTGCCATTGCAAATACAGGCAACAAGCTGGTTTAAGTATAACTTAGCTGTTTCTAAACACATGTATTCCTCCTGTTATTTAATGTGCTAACTCGGTAAATTTAACTAGATTTATCTAATTCTAGTCTAGATGTCTAAATTTAACTAGAATTACTATTATTTGAAGTGGATGACTCCTTAGCAACCTAAGAGTTAATAAAAATATATGTTTGTCTACATTCAAATAACTTCCCTGCAGATGCAGAGCTAATTCTTGTGTTAACAGTGCCTCAGATTTTACTGAAGGGCAGTTCCTCTAATCCACTGCTCTTAACTTGCAACAACCACAGACTGTAAGGACTGAATTGCATGCTTTGAAACTAATAAATAACGGAATAAAATAATAGATGTCCATTTGAAGGATTTGAAACAGATGGGGAGGCCAGAACATGCCCAGTCTGCCTGGAGTTAAAGGGCATAAGAGTAGGACCCAGCTCCAGCTGCTTCCTCCATCTCTTCCCAGTAGCCAAATTTCAAGTCTGAGCGTGCTCATGTGGACTGTTTCCTCTCTTTAAGAGCAAATTAATTACAGGCATATTAGAAATGTGAACAAATTACACACACTCCAGCTTCATATATTTGAGTCCTCTGGTTTGAATTTCCTAAGAGAAAATGGACAATTAAAACTAGACTGTTTGTGACACAGAATTTTCTAGCAACTGTAAGTAGCCATGCTAGAGCTGACACATGGCTGTGAGAAGACATCGTCCAACCAGGCAGCCAGAAGCTTGTAAAAGAATAACTGAAAGAATTAAACAGGGGATACCATATGCACACAATTTGGATCTGGCCACAGGCAATACAGAATATGCAGAAATTTCTAGCACAGCACAAGGCCAGAAAAGGTCATGGGTGCTGATATCTCTAGAAGCCAAGAGAATAAGTCTCCAACAACAAAGACTAGCTATATGTAGGGCATGGGCATTTCTCAGTGAAGGATCTGGTCAGATGAGTCCTAGAGGGTTTCCTGCATCTGTCAGACATTTCTGCAAATCCAGCTGTGAGTGGCTGGGGACAGATCAGGAGTTGTTCCTCTGCCTCAGCCACCAGTGTCTGCAGCCCAAGTTTTAAGCTAAAACACTCCACCTCTGTGGGTTTTGTGCTAAAACAAAGTCTTTTAACTGGAGTGTCAACAATGAAGACACGTATCCTGCTCTGATACGGTTTCAGCAGAGCAGGGAGTGCTGGGCTGCTCCGCTCTTGGCAGTGCTGCCATGAGCCCCTCCTGGCTCAGCTTTTAGGGTCCTGTGGGAGGCAGAAGGATGGTCTCGTTAGGGTGGCGTTGCTGGCTTACCACAGACTTGGTGTGCGACAGTGAGTGCCTGCCGTATGACTACACGCCAAGCACAGACGAGTGGAGTCATGGGAGAGGAAACTTCTTTCAGGTCCTGCCCAGACACACTGGGCCTGTTCACAGCCTGGCCCAGAAAAGGAGATTAGAGCTGCTTCTCACGGACTTGCATTTTCTTTCATCTTATCATACATCTAAAAACAACATACCTGAAGAAATAAACCCAATAAAAAACAGCGATAAGGTGTTTACTGACAGTATGCCCTTTTACTCTGAGATAAACAGTTAAAAACTCTTCCCAAAATATCTGAACAGCAAAGACAAAGCTGCTTTTGTGACAAAGTCAGTAAAGATGTAGGACTCAACTCTTCTGCATACTGAACTCTGTTCTCTGAGCTCGTAGCCAAGAACAGGACACACAGAGAGCCCAAACACTGACAGTACGGCAGAGGTAAAGCAATGCTTGCCTGCTATATAAGGAATAGATCAGATTTCAGGCTTGCGATCTCAGCAAAAGGAGAAAGCAAAAGGAGAAAGACGTACTAATAAAGTACTATAAATACAAAAGTGTTTATAGGACATGTTATATAACACTTCTCCTCAAGCTTTGTGCTTTCCCTTCGCTGACAAGCTCGATAAAATATTGTATCTTCCTGCCTCTTTATACTAAAAGGAACCTAATTTTAAAGTCAGAAACTGGTCCAATATCTCATGATTTAAAACCACAAATTGGCATTCACATGAGCAAAGTGTTTGCTTTCATTGCGTTCTATTTGCTATTTCTACCATACCTTTTCTCCCCCAAAATAACATGCGTTTTTTTCTGTTTGCAAAGTAATGCTGAAAGCAGTAGTATCTCCACAATTTCAGAATGCACTTCAGAGAAAAAAATTTATATTTTAAAAATGCACTAATTGGAAGAATATGCTAAAAGACTTAAGTAGCTTTTAAAGATAGGGTAATAGATGACATCTGTTGTTCTTTGCAAATAAGTGTCAAGCAACAAGTCTACAAGCTTAAAATAAAAGATGTGAACAGCTTCTAAACAGAGACCAGAAGTTACAGTAGAATAAAGTCTTAAGCCTTTTCTTAATATATTGCAAGGAAGACAGTCTGGGTTTGCCTGGTTAACATGAGTAGATGATAAATAGATCCCCATATAATCCTGAAGTTGAAAGAAAATGCAAATAAAGTGACTCTTCAACCCAACCCATCCAAAAGAGTGAATACAGTAATTACATTGCTGTTTCAAATAGGTATAATTGCCATGCTAAATATAAAATGACTGCATGTACATTTTGAATGTAATAAAGTTTTGGCTGTCTTCTCCAGAAAGATACATGTTATAATAAATAGATCTGCTACCTCTAGTCCTTAAGGACAGTTTTTCTAAATAGTTTGATTTATAATTGCTCAGTCCTGTGCCGGAAAGGAAGAGAAGGCCAGCCACGTAGGAAATAGCCAACAAAAAGCCCCTGCTGTGGGAGTGCATCCCTGGAGTACACGCATGGGAGGGAGCCAGCTTTGTAGCGCTGCAAGAGGTTCAGCTGGCAGCACACCAGGAACATTTTGCTCCCAACTCAGAGTGAGTATGGGAAGAGGTTAGAAAATACAGCACCTTCACAATATGTCATTTCTCATTGTAACTAAAAGCTGTCATGGCTTGAGGGAAGAACATAGGAAAATAGGAGTAGGAAAGAAAACATATGGAAAACACAGGAAGAGAACAGAGTGTGAAATATGGAAGAAAAAAGGGAAAAAGGAATAGAGCGGGTGGACAAGTTAAGAGTATATATAGGAGAAGAGAAACAGGAATAGGAAAGAAGAAAAAGATCAAAGACCAGGCTGTCTTTTTCTGAGCACTCAGCTAGAAGGTGAGCCATATGACCAGGTCTGGGGCCCAGCAGGGCTGCACTCAGGAGCAAGTCTAAACCTAGTCAAATCAAACGCCTGCCCCAAGGCTCATTTTCACCCACCCATGCCTTACATTAGGTTTTACTGACCACACATGTGTGTCTATACAAAAAGACTGAGGAGGTGGACCATGTCAGGGCAGGGTTTCAGCTACGAGGTGACGCTAATTCATACCTGGGGAGAACCTGCTTTTCAGATCATTGGCATTGTGAATGGCACTGTCTCGTCCTTTTACAGATAGTAGAACTGTGAATTTGCACTGCTACTCTCATTTTACTCTGGCATTGGTTTCCCTATTTTCCACAGAACTGTTGCCTTTCTATTTCTTCAGCAGATACCTTTCCTGCTCTTTTTCCTTACCATCCCACCTGCATAGCCTGAAAAACTCACAGTTAAAGGTGTAAGGAGGGTTGCTCCTTGATTTCTACTAGAAGCACAAGAAAAGCTCTCTCCCCTCTCCTCCCCACAGAGTGGAGAGCACTGCTCCCCAGTTCTGCCCCTGCCCCATGGCTGCTGAGCAAAGGGCACGATGGGCAGGGAAAACTAAGCTGGGGGCAGCAGAAACATGTGGTGTCAGGCTCAAGTGCAGACCTGGCCAGGGAACAAATCCATCTTGTGATTGCATTCCAGATTTCAAAATCTGGTTTTGTTTCAATGAGGAATTAAAACAAACCCTTTCAAACATTTCTATGAAACACAAGTGTGGTAAAACATCTGTTTTCTAGCTGAAGACATTTTTTATTACACTCACTATCTCTCAGTTCAGATGGGACCAGGGACTCGGTCCTAGATCCTTCCAATTAAATATTTTGTTAGTATCTCCATTAAATATTTCAGCTACACCAAAATAGCATAATTTGTGCACCAATGACAAAAGTATAGTAGATGGGGGTGAGGGGAAGCATTGAAGTGTTTGAGCCCTCAGTCTACTGCTGAGTGGGAAGGGCAGCTGCAGCCTTGAAGAGAGGAATAAAAGGGAACATGGCCAGAGGCCTTTGACCCACCTACAGTCAGTACTGGCTGTCTTGTCCTTTTGTCCCCATTATTCTTCATTATGTTTGTCCCCTGCATTTGGCATAAATTAATCTAGCATTGTCACCAACAGAGGAGCAGGAGTTTGGACTGCACCTCACCTTTCCTAAATAGATCTGCTTCCTCTGTTATTAAAGGGAACTAAATAATGCATCTGTCTTCCAGAACACAGGAACTCACTGGCATTAGCGTATCAATGCCCTTTGATGATTTCTTGAGCATGCATTTAATGGAAGCTACCTTCTGCAAGGCCACAAACTACAACAACATTCCTCAGATTAAACTTTTACTATTATTTTGCCATTAACAGCTTCTTTTCTTCCTGAATGTAACTCTGTGGAAGACCACAGATGTTTTTTTAAAGGACCTTTAAGGTTGCTTCTCAGATACATTACCTATGACATAGCCAGTAAGTCGCAAAAAATTCCTTTTGTCTCTATTGTGTATATACACCTACAAATAAACTACTTTAGACTCCCTTAATAATAAAAATTCAAAGAAACATGCCATTTCTTAAATTTTCCATTAAAAATAATTTGGTTGATGCATGATTAAAAGATATTTCACATGCATCTATTTCTCAGGAAGAAAGGAAATCTGAAATCAATACATGTTTCAAGCTCTATTTCACAAGGGTTAATTTAATTCTTGGCAATGAAACTGTAAATTTTTTTCAGATTCAAAGAAAAGCAGGACTAGGAGAGAAAGAACCAGCTTGCAGTAAATGCAACCTTTGCCTGAGGTCTTGGGACAAGACCTGAGCCTGTTGTCCTCTGAGCTGCTGAAAACATTCCACATGGAAAAGAAACACTAGGTATTGGGGTTCCAACCAGAACCAAAGATATGAAAAATGGAAGTTCAGTGGAGATACAAAAATGTTTCATGCCAAGTATTTTTTTCCACTTATGTTTCACCTGTAGAATTCAGCTTTGTAAAAACTTTTTCAAAGGGCCTGTTTAGGCGCTATTAAAACCAGGAACATGAACCTGCTTATTTTTTACCACTGTTCTAGTTCAAGTAAAATCAAGTAAAAATGTGCTATTTCAGTTTTATAAGCTACCCAAATGAGATACATTACAATTAAAGTTATTTTGTAATATTAAACAAAATTGTTACTCAGAATTAAGAATCTACTCTGTAGTGAACTGAAGGACTCTTGCTTTTTTTTATTGAGGAGTCTGAACTTCAAATTTACAGTTGTTTTTCCTATGTCCTCAGCTGTGGAAGTCTTTGGAGTCCAGTAGGGATTCTGAGGACAAATACACTGAACGTTTTGTCTTTGGTATTTCCTCAGAAGCAGAGAACATAACGTTAGAGAAAGCGTTACTCACTACTGTGATCTGTCAACTCTTTCTTAGCATAAGGAACAATATTAACCATTTCCCAGAGAAAAATAGATTTTAAGTCCATTAATTTGGACAAACGAGCATTGTGTCTTCTTGATGTCAAATCTGCTATAGGAGCTTGATTTCAAAAACAGTCTTTTGTGGATCCTGCTCAAAGAGTTGAAATTTGAGCTGGACAGAACAAAAGTCTCTAAAGCCTTTTCAAATATGTAAATATTATTTTAGTCTATTTCCAAACACTGATCCATACAGCTCTCGTTGATGCTTCACAGCCAAGCCGAGTTCACACCATGCTGGGCAGTTCCTCCTTGCCCTCAGGAAGAGGCACGGAGCCAGTGGGAAGGAGAGAGGAAACCAGCAGCAAAATAAAATGCCATGCTTTCTTCCCGCCCCCCACAAACTGGCCAATTTACAACATACAAGTACTTTTTACTGTTACCTCTACACATACATGATTCCTTTTGCTTCAGCTGGGAGGTGAAGGGTGGGAAGTGTCACAGCAGCAAACAGGACAAACCAGCATCTCTAAGATATGGTCTGTATTACTACAATACTGGAGAATTTCAGAGCGCAAGAATATTACTGGAGTCTTTGCAAAAAGCACAGTTTCACTGCAAGTTGTGCTGGACACATGATGCCCTTATTAGGCTCTCAGTGAGAAGCCAAGTGGAGGAGAGTGTTTGGTCTTTGCCATAGAGTCAGTGAAGCACCAGGAAAAGTCCCTTCCCCACCAGGGCATAGCAGTCATTCACCTGGATCAATAGCATGAGATGCAAAAGATGCACGACTTCCACAAGCTTGAGGCTCTTGCCTCCCTCACACAATATTGTTGGCCTAGGCTGCAAAGTGTTCCTTCTCAAGGGAGGGTGTAACAGGCAGATAGAACATTGATTGATTTTCACATCCTAGCCTAAGCCTGAGAAAATGAAAAAGTTTAGGAAAAAAACTATAAAAATCATTTTAATAAAATAAGGGGCATCTTTACAGATCAAATTTCTATCTGCAGCTCACTTTCAGAAAAAGATTGTTTCAGAAAGGTTAGGTTTCACATTTGTGCACAGATGGGAACTGCCGCTATTGAAAAAGGTTCAGTCAGAATTTCCAGTTCTTAAGCTCATAAATTAGATTTAGGCTCCTACACCAGATTTCAAGGATTTGCAAGTAACCGCAAGCAGAGAATACTGACGTCGCTGAAAGGCAGCTTACTACTTTGGGTGCTCGAGGGTGACTCTGCACAAGCCTGGGACTCTGGCGCAGACAGCAGAGTACCCAGCACCAATGCTGCCCTGCCCCAAGCCTCTCACTCAGGACAAGATGGTGCCATCTATTTTGGCTGTAGCAAATGATGTTCAGTAAAGCAAGTTAAAGAGAAAAGATGTAGCCTAAGAGATGTCAGAAATTAATAACTTCTCAGATCTAGGCTCCAACCAGTTCAAAAAGCTTTTCTGCTGACAGTAGGTTATTTTCAGCACTAAGAATTAAGTATTTGTCTTTATCCTTTGAAGCTGTGCCATTCACACCAATAAATACACACAAGCCCTGAAAAAGATACTTACTAAAACAAAATGCCTGTTCAAAATGAATATCTTTCTATTTCAAACCACATTGTACACAGAAGTTCTTTGGAGCTTTTTAAAGACAAAAGCAAGAAAAATAAAGAAAAGGAACAGAATTGTTTAAAATTTTTTTCCTATGCACCAAGCAGTAATATGAAATAGAAAAAAGTTATGTCAAAGTGACTTCCTAAATGGGCATGCTTTCTGTAAATCAAGCCAATACAAATTTCATAAAACTTTCCATGTTAGAGGTACAAGCCATCCATTAAAAGAATAACATCGTCATGCCATAATATTATCATTTGCCCTGCTCCAGCTGAATGTGAAGTTACCTATTGCATTGAAACAACAATATCAGGTATCACAAAAATGTGTCTGGACTCATGACAGCACACTCCCTGAAGGTAGCCTGACACTGCAAGCTGAAATCTCAATTACGGAGGTACTGCTGAGGTGACATTTTCTTCCAAGCATTAGGTTACTGGTGCACTGAAGTTATTAAATAGGCATCTATAAAAGTGATATCAGTTTACTATGGTTTCCTAACAAATACAGTAATTAATCCCCACACACTGTGCTTATATTTGGGAATTTAACTTTGTCATTCAGGTTTTTACATAGCATTTAGGAATGGGTTAGCCATTGCAATAATTACTTATGGGTGTTCTTCACTTCGCAATAACTTCTAGATAGCCAGGTATAAAAAGTTAAGATTATGTATGATAAGATCAAGATCAACAAACAAATCAAGACTTTAATAAATTCCCACAGTACTTTGTCAAATGTCATAGTCAACAAATTTGTGAGCATCTGGCAGCTGCACAAATGACAAATCATGACACAGAGCCTCAGCTGATACCACATGAGGCTGATAGTTGAGAGTATGATGAAGGTTACAGTGGTAATTTAACAAATGTGTAACTCTAGTTATTTTCTGTCATATTTATACATTTGAATCATTAACGTAAAGGAAGTGAATCCTAAGGTTGTGCTTGAGAATAAAAAAGTAGAGCGTTTGCAGGAACCACTCTTTACCTGCTTTCTAATTTCCAGAGAGGTCACAGGGGTCTCTCCAGCCTGTAGCAAAACCTACCAACTATTAATATATATTAATTTTATGAAGGAAATATAAATCACCCCTGTTCAGATTGCTTACAGATACAGTGTTATTTTATTACCAGAATGAATGATGTTTGTATTCACCTGATTGATTCAATCTTCTTTCAGACCCACAGTAACTCAGGGCCCCAGTTTGAGAAGAGCCTGGTATCCAACAACTTTCATTAAAGCACCTAAGCATTTTATGCAGTTTGTGTAAGCACCATAGCTATTCACTTTCAGAAATAACTGCAGAAACACTTTGAATTGCACTCCCAGCCATTCATTAACCAATCATGAAAAGAACAATGTACGTAGAGATTTCCTACAACTCATCCTGCAGATTTCTCCTCCTTCCTGCTGCTATCACTCCCCATTTATGCAAGGCCAGAAGTGCCCTCCTCCTGTCCCTTAAGGCATTTAGTCATGTATCAAAGCCTTTTTATTTTTTAAACAAAGAAAACTCCTGAAAGATATTGCCATGAGAATCAAAGTAGGGCAGCAGATAACTTGAAGTCGTATTGTAATCAAAAGGTGTTCCAAGGCCACTTTCTGTAAGCTTGAAATTAAAAGGTACACTAAAATTTTTCATCAAGAGCTGCAGATGATCCATTACCTCTTAGAGCCTAAAGCACTTGCACACATTTGATGTCTGGCTAACTGACCTTGTTGCAGTCATTTCATTTTCAAACCTTTTCTGATTATTTGAAGAGCTTTTACAAGCTCCATAATTTCTGAAAATTATATATAGATATTATAAACTAACACACTCTTTAAAAGGAGGGAAAAAATGTCCAAGAAAGTATGAAATTAGTCCACAACTGCGTTTGAAAAGGTGTTAAACTGTAGTCAGGAATACAGTGCAAAAGTAGTTTACTATATGTACTGGGGTCTAAAGATCAATATTTCAAATACATACATGTGGAGCACTACACATTACAAACTGTCCACCTTCAGAGTGGTGTTTGTCTTAGAGTAACATAAGAAAAGGTTAATTCCTGCTACATTTAAGCAGGCAGCAATTACAGAACAGATTTAACATGAGCAGTTTGAGAACAACTTTGAAGGGTTTTTCATCTCATTTTCAGCTGCTTCTAAAACATGTTGTCAGCTGCCTGGGTTTTGTGTTTTATTATGACTTTGTGATCAACCCTTTCAAGAGGAACTCATTACTTTTGGAAAAAAAAAACCAACCAAAAAACCAACCAAAAATGCAATGACATGCCAGCTTCTTCCAGCAAGAAAAGTCTGCAGCATGAACAGGAGAGGACACTATGAAAAATACATTTGAATTCAGCTGGTTTGTTATGTAAGGCCTTTTGCACAAAGAACTAACAATCACGTATCAGCTGCAGATCTGCAAGACAAACAAAAACAAGCACCAAAGGAAAGATTCTTGTATTTATTAGCTCTGCTTTTAGGTCTCTCTGCTTTTAGGTTGCCCTCACAGCAAAAACACCCTTAAAACCGGGTTTAGCAGCTCAAGCGGTAATTCCTGCCCCCTAGTTTCTCTACAGCAAACTAGCATGAAACCAGTTTCTGCATGCAGTTTCTCCCACAGGAAAACAATTTGCCATGGCTGGAAGGTAAATGATGAAGTTGCTCAGCTACGGCCTGAAAACTTGCAATTAGAACTGAAGACCCTTGATGTTAGGAAGACCCCCTTCCTTCTGACATTTGAGTACAGGCAGTTGATTCAAATTTTTTTCATTATCTTAAATTATTTGCTCCCTGTCAGAGTACGGAGCCTCGAGGGGCTCTTTTGGACAGACGGGAAGAATCATTGGGCCCCCACTTTCAGAGAGCAACAGGTCTTGTGCAGAGAAGCCACACTACATATACCGTCTCTGGCAGCAATGCTGAGATTTCAGCTTGAACACACAGAGCCAGGTGGCTCAGCTTTTTGCATCCATACCCTTTGCAATAACTGAGCTGAATCACGAGTCGCTTTCACCAGTGCTGCTGTCCCTGCTTAGATCCAGTTCTCTTTCGCTCCATGTTCAAGCTAGAGCAAGAGCCACCAGAGACAGATTAAAGAAGCTGGGCTCAAGCACCCAACTAAATCCCCAAAGTATCATAACTGACCTCAAAAGGTAACTAAATTATTTGCTGCATCACCTTTATAAACTGTAAGATTTCTGTGATACCTGAGCCAACTGGCAGAGCACACATTCCTTACCCCAAATTTTTAAACAGATTGATAGATAATATCCAATCTCAACACAGAATAACAAAAATTAATAGCAACTATGTGACCAGAGACTTAATGGCAATAAAATGAAGAATAATTTATTATTACCTTCAATTTGAAGTTAATTATTATTCAAAAAGTGTTGCAACATTTTTATAGTAGTTTCCTGTAAACAAATGGAAAAGCATACATGTCATTGCTATTTGGGCCTCCTGGTTATTGAGCAAGAAAAGGAAGAGCACCACTCAGGTCTATAATGGACATTATTTGATAAATACTGTTTCCCCAACTATTCCAACAAAATATAAAGGCTGAGGATAATTGATGTCCTCAAGCACAGGTGAATCTCTGTGGACATGAAGGTAAATATAATCTCAAAGGCAACCGGGCAGCTGGCTGCTAATCCTACCCTGTCCACATTTATTTGATCACAACAGCATGGAGAGCTACAAACAGAAATGCCAGAAGTCTGCATTTCTCCACACTGGTGATAGAGCTTTCATACGCTCTGCAGAAGTCTTAGTATTGGGACTCCCTCCTACCTTCATCTCTTCATCCATCCCCAAGGCCCCTCCAGCGTGGCGCTGTTCCACAAAGCCACCACTATGGCCATATTGCTATTTTAGTCCATCACAAGTGCCCAAGAGCCTTCACTTTGCTTTATGTTCCCTTGCACATTTTCTTTGTAGACTAAATTACATGACAATTTATAGCAAACTTATGCAGAGAAACCTCATTATCTGAAGTATGTCAGGAGCCAGTATAAATATCAAAGCCTAGAAGCCATTGAAGTGTTTGTGATATCTTATTAATGCTTTAGTAAGGTCTCCTACAAAAAGCCTGAATAAAAGATCACATCCACACACCACAACAAAAAGGGCTCATAAAAAGACACAACGAGGGACTTAGACATGGATTAATTTGCTTACTAATTTACAGTAAAATTGCCTGCTGGAAGCAAGGAGAGGAAACACGACAGACAGGTTTATTACAAGTACTATGGTGAAATCTGTTAGTGCCATCACTTCAAATGATGGCAAACCAGACCTTCTAGAGGGGCACATGTGATTTAAGACACACAACAAAGTGAGAGACAATTTATCCTTCAGAAATATGTTTCTTTCTATGCCAAAGAGTGTTCTGCTACAGGGGTCAGTTTCTGAATAAAGGGTGGTAAGCTTGGTCCCTCCAAGAACAGAATAGCAAACCCTTATCACAAACCTCTTGTGATTTCTCTCCAAACAGAGCCAGCACACAGTTACACCCAGATACTGAAGTGTAAGTCTCTGCCGTGTTTCCACAGGATGACCTTCGTTCTCTTAACTTGTGGTCAAGAGAGTATGGAGGACAGACCCCTGAAAAGTGAGACCTGCCTTTTGCTACTTCACCATCTGGTCGTGGGGTGAAACAGTAACCTGATAAGCTTTCAAACAGTGGCCATTTGTAATTCAAGCATGGGAGCACTATGAATGCATTAGCAAAGGTATCTGTTTGCAATTCAAACATCTATTCAAAGCTTTTCATGGTTAATCTCTAGGGGAAAAAAAGCTTTGCTGTTTCATTTTTTCTTAATTAGAAAGGTATCTCATCAAAACAGGGAACAAAAATACTTTCTTCTGAAGCTTAGACTCAGTATAATCAACTTACTCTATTGAATCTGAAAGTATCATGTCAGAAGTCAGGACATGAAAGTGTGAAATTTTTTGTTGGAGCTAGAGTGGGGAAATAGTGCTAGTTTTTTTATTCATCTACTATATTTCGCTTCTGATTAGCTTTTAGTGTTGAAAGTTAATTTGAACAAATACATTGCCTTCCTGCTATAGAGAATTACCCCACGTAGAATAATACAGATTGTAGAAGTGTTTATTTTTGGAAGCAGTAAATCCAGATCAAGCAGGACAGCAGAGATTGGTTAACTTTAGATTTGATCTTAGAGAAGTAGGATTTTATTTTGAGGAATCTAGATCGTTTCACAGAACAAGTCTCTAAAAATACATCCAGATGAAATTTCACTTAGAGGACTAAAAATCTCAGTTGCAAGGACAGAGATGTGCGCCAGTGACTATTTTTTCTCTGCCATTATCACAGTCAGTCTAGAGCAGACATGAGAGAAAGAGTACCTAACATGGCTAATGAATTATGGCTTTCTACCATGACCTCTCCCTCGCACCAGGGAGCAGCAGCAGCACAGAAAAAGGAGGCAGTAACACACCACTCTGCCAGGTGGCAGCTTCTTCAGTGCAGCAAAGAACTGTCTTGGTAGTGTCTCAGCTCACCAGCTTGCTGATACTCAAAAAATACCAGAGGGAGCAACAAAATTCCTCCCTGGTATCTTCAGATAATGTATTTTGAATAATAGCTCCTTTATTTGCAATGGGGAAATCCTAGTCAAATGTGCCTGACACATGACGGGGAACATAATCCACTGGCCAAGCCTCCTCCATCATCCTTTTACAGATCTGCTGGAGAGCTTTAGCTCACAGCAGCACCTGATGGTCTCAGGTGACTAATTCCCTAGTCCAGTACCTGGTCTGACAGGCAAGAGAGTTTGTTAAACAAGCCCTGGCAGAAGATCTGGTTAAAAAATTAGGCATCTCATGACAGTCAAAGTAGAAACTTGAACAAAACCCAGTGCATAATCATTGGCATTAGTCACCTACTTCAATAAGGCAAGAAAATATTAAGAAACAGACAAAACAGTTGTGGGTAGAGTAATGCTTGAAGATAGTAGTGACAAAGCAGAAAGGGAGAAACATGCTTGTTTATTATATATTCATGTGAGAAGCATCTCCTTTGATAACGATACCCATATTAATACCTGTTATAGAAGGGTGGAAATGGAGAGCTTTTGAGCTCATTACACTAAACAAATTTTGAAATACCCTTAGCTCAGTGTTTTATATGGACACCGCAAACTCCCCTCATCTGAAGTCATCTGAAATTTGCTGACTATTGAAGGCTGGAAGAAGGGAGGGAACAACACTGCTCTGACACATGTAGTTGGTGGAATGAGTAGAACTGAAAATGAATACTGATATACTTTTTTTAAGGCATGTGCCTATTTACCTGGGTCCTGAAGAAACATCAGGGAGGAACTTTTGGTTAGAAAAATAGGCTAGAACAAGCAGCTTTTCAGCCTGCAGTAGATGCAGGAACACATTTGTTCAAATTACTTTTAGTATATATGACGTCTTGCAAAACGAAGCTTCTGTCTTTCCCCCAGATATGGTTGCATCCCCTAGTGTTTACATCAAGGCTAGCAATATCATCTAGATTAAACTGGAAATAAGAAAGAAAAAAGTCTTGAAAAGATGCAAGTCTATCATTCCAAATTATAAACAGTCTCTAATTAAGGGAAACATTCCCTTTGAGTATATTATTGCATGTGATCTTACAGTTGCATTTCCTACACTTTTCAAAAGCATTTGCTACTCATCACCACCATCAGTCATAACATACCACTGATCTAATTCAGCATGACAATACACTTATTTCACTGTAAATATACTAAGTAATCCTCTACATTTTAATTATATAGGTGAGTAAAGATAACTATCTTTTTTGCAGAAAGGTTCATTACAGTTCATTTACCTTAAGCAACACACTAATTTTACCATTACAGGCAAGGATTGTACTCCCTTGGCACCAGGGTGTACGTGGTGCCAGCCTTGCTCCCGCTCTGCAGAGTCTTGCTGACTGAGTAGCATTAGGTGACTTCAGCAAGTCTCAGGTTTTAGTAAATTTCAAGTATATTCATATTTCCTTGGCCAAGGGATTAGCTCATTCTCTGGAGTATTCCAATTTTAGATGGCTCTGAGACTTCTAAAATATTTTCCAAGAAAAGCAGGGCTGTCACTTGGAGAGGAGAGTTTCAAGGTGCATGAAGCACTACTGAGCTGAGGAACATCTGTGTTTCCATGTAGCAAACAGCATTCTGCAGTATGGCAAGCATTTCATATTGGAATAATGTTTAACTAACTTCATTCTGCCAAGGTAAAGAGTTGCAGTTACCTCAAACACCACCTTGAATGTTTTGCTGCTGTAGTAGTATCTGCCTTTCAATAAATCAAGCAAGTCTGTATAGGATGCTATCCGCATACCTGTTATGAGCTAAAAGCAGCTTTCCACATGTCATATAACTGAAAAATGCAAGTGTGAGAACATATCAAAGACTTTCAGCATTTTCTGTTGCTAGCTAGAGGAAGTATCTTCTGATGAAACCATTGAATTGTAGGGGCAGATTCTTATGACATCCAAGGTTTCTCAGTCAATTAACAATCAGGTCTAAGAATTTCAGTTTTCGCAGGTAATCTAAGGAGATCATCCAAATTGTACTTGTACACACACATGCAGGCACACACACAAAGTCTGAGCTTTTGGGTGCATGAACTCAGATTTAGAAAGGAAAAATATGACAGACAGGTTCACCTTTTGGTTATTTAGACCTCTGGACTTGTGGAAGCCCAACTGGTGGAATAACAAGAAGACAAAGGCTGAGAGATGAGGATCCTTGGAGAGACTGATAAGAGTGAGCACCCTCCCCTTGTTCTGGTTGACGAAGTGCCAAAGACCTGTGGTATTTAGGGGAAGGGTAAAGGTGGCGTGCTGATTCACATGGCAAGTGAGGACAGCAGAGACAATGCTTGATAAGGGGACAGGGGGTGGAGATCCCTTGAACCTTTCTGAGGAATGTCTCAAACACTCACAAGATGAATATAAAAGGGGCAAGGCAAGTGCCATTTGAGGCCTTTTCCTTCTTTTTGGATGGGTGCTCCTACCGACTGGACATCACCACCCCCACCACCCCCGTTGGCTGAACCGGCGCTTGAACCTGGACCGGTGATCTCTTTCTCTTTCTCTTTCTCTCTCTCTTTCTTTCTTGTGAGGGACTAGCAACATTGCCGGCGGAATAGCTTGACTGCCAAGGCATCACCACGGCGACAACTGAGGGGGGTTCCACCCAATAGGAACATCTTGCTGTCTTGGCGCACATAGGCCCAGCCCTTTGCACGTGGGTCTGTTTCCAGGGAGGAAGGCTTGGACTACCCCCCCCCTGGAATCTTCTGGAACCATCGAGCACCCTCTGGTGATGATATTGCGCATGTGCCCCACTGCTGAGTGAGAGGTGCGGCTATAAAAGGCAGAACCAGCAGAGACCACGAACGAACGCCCCCCCCCCACCGGACTGAAGGGACATCGGACTGACGGGACACCGCAGATCCACGGTGGTAGCTATTGCAACTCTATCTCTTCCTCTCTTTCCCCTTTCTCTCCTTTTCTCTTCTGTACTTGCTGGCGGTTCCTGAGAATACAACAAACCTGGTCACGATAGCACGTCCAATTGGACATTACTCAGAAGCTAAGCCCAGCCGCCCCTAGCCACCCAGAATCATCTGAGGTTGGTTAGAAAGCAAGGGGGCTTAGTTTTCTGCCAAATTGTGCAACATAGTGGTGGAGCGTGACACCACCCTCCACCCCCTCCCCCTTCCTCTTCTCTGATCGAATATTCTTAATAAGAATCCACACCGCTAACGTTTTTTCCAAGTTTTCAAGTTCGAATTGCCTTCCCAAGTCTGGGTTATTTTCTGTGTTGGAATAAAAGAAAGTGTTTGATTGATCGTCTGGTGTCGTTTCACCTTAATTCAGTCCGAGGGGATCATTGGAACCTTGGTCGCTCTCCTCCCTCTGAGGGTGGGACGCGACAGGACTGCCTGAAATCTTTGGTCCTCCTATGGAAGAGTGAAACAATTCCTCAGCATTAGTCCACAAAAACATGACTTAAAATTGCAGCCAAAACACAGAATGAAGTAAACCCACATGAAAGAGCAATCAGAGGTTTGTCAATTCATTTTCAAACACACACCATGCCTCTGCTTCCCTTCTTCAGGTATCAGAAGCAGAAGTACCAAAATAGAGTGAGAGGCACTTCTTCCACTATTCCTTTCCTGGCTGAAACCAGGAAACACTGGAAGTCTCACAGGAAACACCTTTTCCAACAGCAGAACTTTAGGTATGCTTGAAGTAAGTGGAGCATTTTGGATAGTTATCTGTCCCTTGGCCAGACTTCCCTAGCTGTTCATTGAACTACACTATTTGTTTCCGATCACTCATGAATACATACAGTTTACTTTGGCTTTCATCTAGGTGAGCATGTCTTCCATTTTCTCTAAACTTCTCAGAAAGCACAATATTCACAAATGCTTAAGAAACTGAGGAGCCTGAGGGTCCTGAAAATGGGACCTAGGTGTTTGATAATTGATTTTTCTTTTTAATGAAAAGCCTAGGCACTCAAAGATTAGCTTTTAAAGATTTTTAGCTCTTGGGTATACAGATCAGTGCCTAGTGTGGTTTTGAGAAAACAACTAGGGAACTAAACTCCTTCAGAAATGTTTTTCTTACTAGCTAATTTGTTCTGAAGCCACAAGGAAATCTTCTGGAAAGTTATTTATATCAATAGCTATCACACCACTGAAGTCATCCGATCTAATCATCCCCAGAGAGTTGCAACAATGGGAATTATAAATAGCAAAAATATCCTGGATATCGCCTCCACTATTTTAAAAACACTGGTCATGCAGACTGGTAACTAAGAAGAAATTTCAGGACACGATCCTTCAGTCTGAATAGCAGAATACATGCACATTTGTCATTGCCAAATGGTGTTCCTAAGGGCCAGATGCTTTTTTTCTTAGCAAAACCCATTGAATGCAACAAAGGTGTCATGATAGTCCATATATTCTCTGCCTGACTCCTGGTTTCTCTCATCATCATATAGGTAGGAGCAGCTAAAGGGATAACTGTGTTGGTAAATGGCCTGGAAACACAATAGGTGAGAGAAGCTACCAAAAAGCACTATCCTAGCTTCTGAATAAAAGGAAGACTGCATTCAAGTAGTTTATTCTGAGTCCATTTGTACACAAGTTAAATTTTGCCTTCATCATCTTTGCAACTTAAGGGTGCCCAAAGGAGACTGACCTCAAGTTTGTTTTATAACCTAGTTCCCTGTTGAGTTCAAATTCAAAGTGCTTTAGATAGTACAATATGCATTATTTCAATAACGTATAAGCATGTTTTTAATACTTTGGTCTTCAATTCTTGGAAATTATACACTTGCCATCTCTGATAGCCTGGTTTTCTCAGGCAGTAGTTATCTTAGTCCCTTTTCACTGTTTAGGCTTTACAGTCATCAGCAATTGCTCCAAAGCCAGCTAAAAGCAATCAAAGATCCCCCTACGTGTAGTTCCTCAGCCAACCATATTACATAATATTTTTAATGCTGACAAAAATAGGAATGGTTAGTCAGTTGACATTGAGGTAGACCTAACTCCACAATGCATTGAAAAAATAATTACCAATGTCACTTCTGAGAGCATGAACAAAGTCATTTTACATGAAACTAAAAGCATGCAACGCAACCTAGAATGCCAGAAAATATTTTGCAGCACTTGCAAAACGTGGCCACTATTCTGTAATGGATAGGGGTTTTTTGTTTAGTGAAGCAAAAGGAAATTTTAATAGTTTAATAACTGCCAGACAAATTGGCTACATGCTGGGAAGCATCCTGGAAAAAGTTAAGCAAAATTAACAACTTCAAAAGTGTTCATTTAGCTTTCCAGAATATTTCTTTTCTGTATCTTTAAAAAAAATATGATCTACAAACATTTTTTCCTTTCTTCAAATAGCACCAAGGTAGCTAATAAACACTACACACACACTATATTCAATTCTACCACTGGAACCCACTTTAAGTCCTATAGCATCCAGTTCTATTCAAGGATCTTGTCTGTCTACCAAGGTATCTTTTGTTAGAAAGAAACAGAATGGACATATCTTGACTCTTCCCTTTAGTTTTTGTGACTCTTAAAAAGGTGAGCACATTGCAATACTGACAGTTCAGTCTGACTAATTATTACATACTTTAGTTTTCAAATATGTCTAACTTTAACCAGCCAGGCTGAAATTTCTTCTTGGACTCTGGAATTTTTTTTTTTTTAAAGTCATAGAAAATAGTTCAGCCATTTTTGGAACAAACTTAGTGAAGGATGGTTTTGCCAACATTCATATTTTCATCTGCTTTCTGAAGAGCCATAATGATTTATAACAGGAGCCTGAAATCTGGCAGTGAAACAACCCTCAAGTTAGAATGCTATCTTTTTTGTCCCCAGGAAAATCCTTTCTTAATCAGCTGGGTTAAGAATTACAGAAAAATCCCAGTTGTTATTTACAAAACAGAAACTGCTACATTTTTATTTTCAGTATGTTTCAGCAGGAACATGAAGCCTGCTGAGCCTCTTGTCCCGAGCAAGTATGACACATCTGAAGGTACAGCTCAGGACAACTTCATCTTGAACGAGCTCTGTTTTCTTACAGCAAAGATATGACATCAACAGAAAAAAGTATATTAGAAAAGTTAAGAAAGAAAAAGCTAATTAGACATTACTTGGGTATTAAACACTCAACACTATTTATACACTGTAAGACAGCTTTAGAGACTTAAGCTCAGCCTGTATAATAATTTCCCTAAAATTTAAGGACTTGTTCTTCAGTTGTTGTAACTCAGCTCTATTAATAATCAGTGGAGTTACATTAGTTTACCCTAACTAATATTATTTAGTTAAGCAGCCAAGCAAATAAAATCACTTTGACTGTGCTTTTAAAGTCATACCCAAATACCATTTGAAAAGCTCCTTCAGTGCAAGAAAAACCCCAAACACAGCACCCCAACATAGGGCACAGCCCTGAACTGGCTGCACATTCCAAATTGCGGGTCAATAGGAGTTTCACAGGGGTACCCTAGGTCACTGCTTCCTCACAGCAACTCCAGAGGGAGGGGGGGAAAAAAAGAGTTTGAAAAACATTCCAGATTTCAGCTGAGTTTTTCTAGCTGTGTAGACGCAGAAGTCACTAAAATGTCCGGAGGGACAGCCTTAGCAAGACTGTGACCTTGTATGACAAGCTGGACCATGGCATTTCAGAAGGGATTTGGTCGGGATTGTTAAACACATGCCAAAAAGAGAACAGCTTCTTGGATTTTTTCAATCACTTAGCACTATATTTGGACTGGAAACAGCCTGTGGATGAGCAGGAATAACCATTAGAAGGCAAATGAAAAGTTTCGAGCAGATACTACAATCAAGGAAGAAACAACTTGAACGTATCTGGGCAAGTTTCCATACTGACTCAAGCAACACTTTTTCCCATTACATCAGATACAAAACAAACAATATATTATAGTCCATATGTTGATTAAAGAAAATCCAAACAGTGCAGAGGCATGCACCAGCCTACCGAACACCGACTGAACAAGAGTTGGATCGCTTGCAAGCCACGGAAGTTAATCAAACAAATTAAAAGCCCCAAGTTTTCAGGATAAGGAGCCTGGGTAAGACTTCTCAGCAAGATGAGGTTGTGAATACTGAGGTAAGATTGAAAGCAAACTGCTTACGTAGAAGTTATACAGTCTAACTAGATGACAAGTACAATAAGTGAATAGTGCTTTGAATATGCAGCAGTCATAAGGCTCAGAAAACTGTAAAGGTGGTTGTGGATAATGTGCTTGGAGAACCTGAAGTTCTCTACTTACCTGAAGTCATATGGATTTGCATAAGAAATTTGGGCTGCAGAATGGTTTGCGGTCAGAGTTCAGAAGATCTTTTGGCAGATTAAACATGTTCCCAGTAAGATGATGCTGAGGATAAACATGCAAGAGAAATATAAATGCTGTGTTCTCAAGAATAATGCTGCTTTCTTAGAACTGACTTTATTTTAAGGGAAGAAAGCTAGAATGCAGTCCTTACAAGATGCTAACACAATCTATCAAGAACAGTTAGTAAATTACACCATTTAGCAACTTAAAATGACATGGTACATTTTAAAATTCAAAACAAAACCAGAACCGTATTCTGCAGGAGAAGGAGGTACCTGCTAAGCATAGCATATTGATGCTGTTCATGAAAGAACTGGGAATTGCACTCTTACTTTAAACACTGCCTAATAACAGTAATGCATACTGCGTACAGCTGAATTCACTGAGATATTTTATCGACCTGGAATTATCCGATCAGTTGATGCTGTGTACTAAGAAAAGGAGGCCACCTTTGTTCTTTCTCACAGAATTTAATAAGTCAAAATTAGAAAGGAGCCCTGTCAAACAAAGACAAATTTGACTCGGAGGATAGGGTAGGCAGGTTGCTAAATTTCAATTGTGTTTTAACAAAATTATCTAAGCTCATAGGATTAACAGCCACAGCAAATCATGAAATAAACTGTTGTATTATTGTCACTGTAAGATTAAAGTGGAAGAATCTAGGTCTATAGAGGTAGTAAGGAAAAATAACATTTTTGTTTGCCCAGTACTGAACACATTCACAAAACCCAAGAAATACCTTGTTCATTAGCCAGACTTCTGAAAACGCAATTCACTTACAGATTCCACGGCCCCCCCCCCCCCATTTTAAATGGCAGATATACTTAAAGGAGCTGTTTTCTAGTTTTGTACATCCATCTTTATCCCCTTATACTGTTTCCAAATGCTTCAATCCAGGAATAACTGTTGTTAGCGTCAAACTACACAGTGAAAGTCTCAGCTAAAAAAATAATATATGTAAGCAGGTTTGGCAACCATAGTTCTTTGCCATTCAATTTGGATCTCTGCAGCTGGTTTTTTCAAGGTAGATTATTGTCTATAGAGATATTTAGGTAACAGCAGGCTTAATTCCAGGTACTGTCAAGAAAAGAGACATAGAAACATGTTGCTTCTAAGTAACAGTGATCCTCCTGAGACAGCTGCAACAGCAAGCTGTTATCTGTCAAGACAATCCTCAATATTCTTAGTATTAATGATTACCTCCCACATCTCTATGTACTTTCTTGTACATCTGCCACAGTTATTTGGAACGTAAAGTGTTTTAAAAGTTGAATATTACTGCCAGTTGAGGTGTGTTAACATCTGCATGTTGCTCTTGCACTAGTCTCCAGTGCCTAATTCCTAAGAGAAAACTTAACTGCTTTTTTCACATATCTCCCAATTCTGCTTTGCAGGAAGTAAGGATGACATATGGGCCAAATTTGTTGCATAAAGATCACATGGGTTTCAAGGAGGAAGAATTACACATCTTTATAAGATTGGTTGGATTTTAAGTATGCTCTCTAGGTCCAATCTGAAACCGCAGATATAGAAATTAAGTACCTGCCATCACTCCATACTCACATGCGAGTTACACAGGGTGTAGTGCATGTGAACACATTTTACAACTCTAAATAAAAAAAGTAAAAACGCTGGGTGTTTAACTGTATCTTAAGGTAAGCTGTTAACAGTAACTTGTCTTTCACTCATCTAAAAATCTACCCTGTAGGATCAAGAAATTCTAGAAGAAAAAAGTAGAATAAGTCTGGTAGCCTTAACTAATCCCTATGCAGTCATTAATGTTAAGCTGCGGAAAGTAAATATAGGCAGTCTGACATCCATCAGGCACATTTGTTATCTTTCAGCTCTTGCTTTTGATTTTAAGTTGAGGCTGTATATTCCCTGCAGTGTGCAGAAGGAAGAAGGGAGTGCAGCAAGGTACGACTGAGAAGAAACATTCTGAACCCATGACAGGTCCTTGCATGTAAGACTAAGAAGTTATTTATGTTTTCAACAGTGCTACACTTCTGGCCTTCAATGCCTAATTCGTAACGTACAGGCAGAGGATACATAGGCAGAGACAGACCTGGTGCAGTATAAGATTGCACTTAACTGCATTGCAGTGAGTAGCACTGTATCCTTCTGTTGTATCCATTCCATAGAAAAACCTACCTTTACAGAATAATGCATGATTAAATAACTAGGATCTTGATTAGGGTCAATATAAAGCACTGATGTCACTATTGTAAACACTTTGTACAAGTTCTTTTATGTTCATATTTCAAACTCGGGCATGTAACATCTGCTTATTTGACAGTTAATTGTTTAAATTATAGCAAGAACTTTTTTCATTATTAACTTAATCAGCACAAATTACCCCGGTATCTATTTCATTGGATGCATGTAAGAGATCACTGCAACTTTGTTTTGCTTTTAGTAGTCATGCCGCCAGCAATTACAAACACCTCAGCTAAGCAGATCATAGTTTCCACATTTTACCTAACTGTTCTGTGAAACTTTAGTGTAACATGCCAGCGTTTTTTAACAGAAAAAAATATTTTCATATTTAGTCTCTTAGCATATTCTATACACATAATTGCTTTTAAGATAATATTTATTTTAGTATATGAAAAAGCGATTGAATGGCATAGTAGACTATCATGAAACGCTGGGCAAAAAGTGTTCTGCTGGACTGAACCAGCTGTTGAACATTTTTTTTTTTTTTTCAAAAATCTTGAAAACAATGTTAACTGCTACATCTTAGTTTTCATGCACCTCAGCAGTTCTTCGTTCTGGCTGGAAGTGTAAACTATGAAATGACTGTTCTTGCAGTATTCAGAGTTTGGCCATAGCCAAGAAGTCCTGGAATTGTAATAGTGTATTCTTTGGGGTATATTCAGCATTAAACTAAATCTCCAAATGTTTCTTGGCTCACCCGCCATTAACTGGACCTTGAACTTACCATTTGTATTCAATGGCGGGGGGCTAGCACTGCCATCTGTTTTTACAAATGTTTTCCATTGCCTCTGCATAGCTGACAGAACATGAGGCATATTAGGAGAAGGTTAAGTTCTTTCTGAACCACCAAGAATTCCTTGAGTGCTCAGAAGTCTCCTCAGAACACAGCTAAGCAGCTAATTGTAAATCTGTTTGTAAAAGATTTTAGTTTGTCACAAGCTGCAGGTCTTAAAGTCTTCCCAGATCCTTATCACTTGTTCTCTGAGCATCTGCCTAATCTTCATTCCTTTAGGTCAAAATCTTCACTGAGTGGAAAATCATAGCTGCAGGCATTCTGCAAAAATAAAAAAAAAGCCAGTATCACTCGTACTTTTGTCTTCTGCACTTTGTTTTAAATACAGAGCATAAGCCAGTTATAACTGTGCATGTTAAAGAGCAGTTGTGCAAAGTCAGATTTTTTTATTAAAGCCAGCAATCCATAAACGGACTTTGAAGAACAGCACTTTATCTTTCTTACAGAAAAGCCAAAGAAAGACTGCCTGTTTAGAGTTTAGTTTCAGGTGCAACTTTAATAGCTTTGGCACAACAATAGGAAAATATGACATCTCTGACCTCTATCTAATATTCAGTGCCAATAAGCTCTTATTTAGCCTGCAAGAGATTTTGATAATCAGATGTGGTTTTAATAGCAGTTTCATAACAGA
The DNA here is from genome assembly GCA_013389905.1 of Sula dactylatra. NCBI lineage: Eukaryota > Metazoa > Chordata > Aves > Suliformes > Sulidae > Sula > Sula dactylatra. Next base: position 49,020 of record WEKW01003579.1, on the reverse strand, counting down.
AAAGCATTAAAAGCATTTGTTTCTTAAAAGCTAAGCATATGCAGAAGCTTCACTTCAGTGCAACTTCACAGAATGGCTCAAACTGGAAGAAACCTCAGAAGGTCATCTGGTCCAACCTCACTTGCTCCCAGCTCTCAGTCTTTCCTCATAGGAGAGATGCTCCAATCCCTTAATCATCTTAGTGGCCCTTCACTGGACTCCTCCCTCATAGCTCCACATCTCTTTTGTACTGGGGAGCCCAGAACTGGACCCCACGCTCCAGGTGTGGCCTCGCCAGTGCTGAGTAGATGGGAAAGGATCACCTCCCTCAACCTGCTGGCAACGCTCGTCCCAACACAGCCCAGGACACCATTCACCACCTTTGCCACAAGCGCGCACTGCTGCCTCATGCTCAACCTGGCACTCACCAGTACCCCCAGGGTCCTTTCTGCTTTCCAGCTGGTCAGCTCCCAGCATGTCCTGGTGCCTGGCATTGTTCCTCACTTTGTGCAGGACTTTGCATTCCCCTTTGTTGAACTTCATGAGGTTCCTGTGGCCCATTTCTCCTGCCTGTAAACACTTTATAAAACAATGTGCAACGCTATAGCTCTTGGGTAGAAAAGCTAGCACAATTCAGTTAAATTTATCTTTCCAGTGAAGCCAGCCTATGACTTGGAAACCTGTGTATCTGCTAGGTTTTCTTCTCTGTTAGGTCAAAGCCTAATTTGACCTCAGTTGTTAGATCTACAACATGCAGGTCTGCGTAGTCCTCACTACCTCAGGACAACTCATTACCTCACTACCTCAGGAGAACTATTGATCTATTGATCAGCATTAAAAGATGAACTATACATAGTGTTACTTCCTCAGGAACCAAGTTAATTGCTTGCAAGACAAAGGAATAAAATTCTTTTATTTTCCCTTCCTTTTCCATATAGAGTTAGTCATTTCTGTTGTAATGATCTGGTCTCCTCTCTTCTAAGCAGTAGCTAGAAATAAATCATTTGCATAGGCTTGCACTTCAAGGTAGCTTCTTGGCAGGTTCTTCACTGGTACCTCTGTCAAAAGCATAGGGTCAAACTTATCCACAGATTTTAAATAAGACAAATTTATTCCTGATTGTCAAGGACCATGAAGATTTTCCTGCCTTTCTTTATAGTATGGAGCATACCTGTGTGCTCAGATTACCAAAATCCCAGTTGCTTAAGGAAACCTGGCCTCTTAATTTGGATGGCAATATTAACCTTGGTGTCTTAAGTGTGATCTTTTTCTTCAAAATAAGCACGTACCTTTGGTGCTTTAGGGCTGCCTTATGTTTTTGTCAGATAATTAAATTACAGCTTGAAAGGTATTTCTTGATTTCAGCCCAGCAAGATTCTAGCCTAGACACTTAAAAATCAAGCTTGATCCATTCTGGTTGATACACTGTCACAAGTAATAAGAATGCAGTGTCACATAGACTTGTAATGCCTCAGGTAGATGCAAGTTGGTTGGAACTCTGTGAAAATACAATTTATCTCCTTATTTCCTTGCTTTGCAGGGCTAGTAGAACAAAAAACTCAGTGTTTATATTTATCACTAAACAGATGCGATGATACATATGTTCATAGGCAGCTCTGTCAAGTAAGAAAAAAACCATTTTTATATTGTTGTATTTCAGAGGAATAAACCTGGTGTTGAGTAGTCACTTAGTTTGCTTGTGTGAACCATTAGAGACAGGGGGCAGACACAGCAGGAACAACACAAGTCTTTGCCCTTTCTTTATGCACAGGTACAAGATGCACACAGGACAGAGAACATATCTACAGACTAGTGCTACTACTGCCTAGATATCATGCTGTATCACAAAGTCACTCCACGCTCCCATTGCTATATCTGGTGTTAGTTGCATAGAGAAATAAAAAAAGTGGGGAATATCAAAGGAAGTAATGCCTGCTTATACATCCTAGAAACATTCCACCAGAATTAGTTTAGGCAGCAGTGGTAGGTACCGCCATCAATACCGGTAACTGCAGTCCTGGACCCTGCAAGCAGTAGTTGCTTCAACTGCTCCTGCAGCACAATCTCTCCCTGGTCCCTCTTGTCCCACACACTGCCTGCTCACACCCAAACACAAGTTGTGCCCTCCAGCTTTGCTCACCAGGCAGAGACAGCGCATCCATGCCCCACTCTGCCATGGCCCCACCCCCTAAGCCAAGGCCAGGTGTTACCAGCACCCACAGCAGAGCTGGGAGGAAGGCTGCTGAGCTCTTCCTCCCCTCAGAAGAGGTCAATGGCTCCAAGAGTCTCTATCCAAGCTGCTACTGCCCAACAGTGACTCACCTGAAGACATTTAGCCTGCAACTCATCTAGGCAATTTGAGGCCAGTTTGAGAGCTGGCATCATTGCCTGTAACAGCTTAAAAATGGCTGTATGGCACAGCCATAAATGGTTTACAAGTCTCTACCCTGAGATTAAGTAGAGCCTAAATAAAAATTTATGCATTCTATGTTGTTCCGTTTTTATGGACGAGTTAGTGACCATTGAGAGTGACACTATTCTTGAGTTTCTCAGAAATGTATTTTTTTTTTGGTACGAAATGCTACTAAGGGTCAGCAGCAGTCTGGCTCTGTCCAGGGTGATTTGGGATTTGCCTTCCCAATTTCAGACTTCTCTCATACTTACAGCAGCCCAGTCAGTTCTCATTTAGTTTTATGTCCATCTGCTCTGCTAGTGGGTCACTTTGCTTGCATACTACCTTTCTCCTGAATATTTACTGTTTCATTACTTCTTTTCTCTACGTTCCAATCCTGTCTCTTACTCATTGACTTAGTCAATCTTTTAACTTAAAACTACATGCTTATGTTTAGATTATGGCCCTATAACCAAAAGCCTCAGCATTTTCTCCTTGAAAGGAAAGGTGAAGGAAAGCCTGAGAAGCACTGTTGCATGCCAACACCAACAAATTGCTGTTAACCTCATCCTTCACTGAAGCAAAGATGGATGAACGAGAGCAAAGTCTTTTGGTCCAGGGGACAGAGTTGAAGCCTAAATAAGTACATGAACACAGCCCAGGAGTGGTTTTAAGCAGAGACCACATGCTAGCGTTTCAGTAAAAAATTAAGTGGCACTGTTGGAGTTACATCCATTCTACACAGTTAAGGAGACTGTCTTAAGCAGTAAAATGCAAGATATCTGCAGAAGTCATCTAGCATGACATTCATTTCTGTACCTGAGGCTTGGATAAATTAGAACTGGCTTCCAAGGCAAAAGAGAAAAAGACTTCAGATATATTCAGCAAAGTTCTGGTGTAATTTGGTCTTCCCTCTATAAGCAGAGAAAATACACACCTACAAGTATTTCAGACTAAAAATAGGAAGCATTTTTAATAAAGGTTTCTCATAATTTCCATAAGATATTATTTTTGTGTGGCCATGGCACCATCATGAGAGACATGTAAAACCTAGTTCTTAAAGCTACTTATTTGGGCCCTGGAACTGGTTTCATCCAGCCCAAGTACCAACTTCGTCATCACAAGTATAAGGTTCTGCTTACAGGCAGCTCTCTGCAAGACTTGATCCATTGACCCTATTTAGGTACATATAGGGATGTACTTATATATACATATATGCATGTACATAACATTGAAGATTTTTTAAATCTCTCAGCACAGACTCCAGACATAGTCACAATTATCTGAGACTCATAAAGCCACCTAACTATTATTTATTATCTGCTATTCCTATTTCTGTCCCTTTTTAGCTCACCTTTTGTATTTTCATAGGGATGATCCAAGTAAAATTCCAGGAATCATTTTTTAAGCTTATGAATCATTCTATCGGTACCAAACTAAACAGAACACCTGCCTAAAACTAGTTTCTAACAGCAATAAATTCTGTCTTCCTATTCTTAGAACATGTACTTTAAGCCTCTTAGTAGAATCATCAGAATGAAGGGAGCTTGATTAGGTTGTGATATTATTAGGGTTATGATATTAATAAACCAAGAGCCCAGAAAGAGTAGTAATGAAAAGCTACAGTTCATCTTGAATTTTAAACTGAGCTTTCCTAATTTCTGTGGAAAATATATAATAACCAGACATAAGTGGCCTTGCACATGTCATCTCACAAGATGTGCATTTAAAATATGTGGTTTTGAACTGGAACTGAAAAATGAACTTAAGCTGCCAGTACAAGAGAAGAAAGGAAAGATGAAAAATTAGGTTGCCCTGCTAAGCAAGCTCCTTAGGTTTGAATAAGTGAATCACATCAGCATGGAAGTAATACTGTACAATTCATGTCATGTGACAAGATGTCCTACCTATGATTCATGCTGTATGCCACAAAGCCATTGTGCACATGTACAAATTAAATGCAAGACATGCAATTAGATTCAAAATACTTGGTTTCAGGTCTGTTTCAGGTGTGAAATTTATCCATGTAGAAGTAGCTGTTGGTTTTTACGGACTGGACTGCCACTAACTGATTGTAACAAAACCACACCAGTAGAGCAATGTTCCATATCCTTTTCACTTGGAGCGTTTAGGTACCTGGTCATACTATACATGCAGCCCTATATCACACTGTATGTATACACCAGAAGTCTGTCTGAAGGATCCCGAGAGACTCCCAGCCTTTACCTGGCAATCGCTTACCCCACCAGGGCACAACAGAAAGGGTTTGATCTTCCTGAATGCATCAGTTGCTCCTGTGCCATCCTATGCTCTATGAAGAATTTTAATAGTTTCCAGATGTTGGCTTATAGGGCGCTGACACAGCTCTTGTACAATTATAGTATCATACAACAATATTATGAGAAAGATCAGAAACACAGAAGAATTTTACAGCATTTGGAAACCTTAGCTGACAAGAACAACAAAACACGACGCTGCTTATAACACTTTACTTGTTCAGCATTACTGCCTAAGAGCCAGCAAGGCTTGGGTACTACTACTCTGAAGCCTTTTGAGATCAACAGTCAGATTGGTTCTCACACATGAGGAGGGCAAAAGGGTATAGAGGCTGTAGGTAACTGCAAGAACTACTTCTATGCATAGAGGTTACTAGAGTTATTTAAATACCATCTGGCTATGGTGTGGGCAGCTAGATGAGATTAGCTCCATGAATTTAAGTAAATCTGGGCATCATTTATAGTTTTACTAACATCTAGTGCCACTTCCCTCCAGAAGCACTTTTTTTCTTCAAATTCTTCTACAGGTATAAGGACATTTTTCCAGATCAGAGTTGTAATGCAGCACAAGAGCATTATTGAAGCATCCCTTTTGACAGAAAGTAATCTCTGAATTTACTATGTAATTTGTAGCATTAATTATTTCTGAAATGCAATGTAATTACTTCAGAAATATCATGATTGAATATTAGTAACTACATCTTGTTTAAAGTGATACAGTCACCTAATATAAAACATCAAAACTTCATTTTCTCTGTCACTGTACTTAAACAGATCCATTTCCTTTCTGAAACAAAATTCTTCGTATTTGCCTTTGTCTTCACTTACAAAAACACATCAGGAGAAGAGAAAAAGAATATAAAGAAACAAAACCTGATCATATCACTCATTGTTTAATCATTATCAGATTAATTAAATCTATCTTTACAAAAATGAAAGACAGGCAGTAGTACAGGTATAATCTAGAGTTTTAAAAACACGCCAACCTTAGCATTTTAAGACTTGAGACAGACCTAGAGAGGATTAATTAAAGTTTCTCTTCGTATATCTGAAAGATATTAGACCCTGGGAAGCTCGCTATTTTTCAGAGATATCATTTTAATAATAAAGAAAATGATGTAAAAAGGAGTTCTGCACCCCATTTAGAAACTATTCCTTCACCTATGAAAGCAGAGACAACAATTCTGTTCATATAAATTACAGTAAAAGTAGCCAGATGATTTGTAGGTTTATCTTGTGTTTAAAAAGGTGCCCATGTAACAACCAGTAAAAACACACACCAAGAGAAGAGGAGGGAAGCCCAGTGATATTAACCATAAAGCATTTAAAGGGCAAAACTAGAAAATATTAATGGATCTGTTTTAGTCCATTTGACATTTTTATATCCACATTTAACTAACAGATCATTAATATCCATGCAAATGTAAGCAAGGGAATTTTGAGCTGAGATGTCTTGCTCAAAGTAGTAAAACCTTTATTCACACTCAGCTTATACATCAAACATTTCATAACTTGGCAGCCCTGAACAAATACTCAGAGAGCCACCAGTCCAATTGCACAGAACAGAATCAGTCAGCATCTGTTCACAAAACTCTTGCACCACTACAGGAAAAAAACCCAATTACTATTTATGTTTTTTCCTCAGAGAAACCTGGCTACATATTGGGGGTAGGAATCAGATAGCAGGCTGTGTGCAATAGGGGCTTTTACTTTTCCCTTTTTGCCTTCTAAGAGATTCCTTGCAGCTGAAGTTCTTTTGCAGACTATAACTTCCACATATATAAAGTGCCACAAGAGAATTGACTCATCCAAGTTCTCCTAATTCAGTGCTCTCATATTCTGGAATATTCTTAAATGCTAAGATCAGCAGATAGCAAAAAATCTGTCAAGAGACATGCTCTTTTTCATTCAGGAGACGATACCAGGTATCGCTTCTCCAAGTAAGCTATTTTCAATTTATCAGACATTCTAAGCTTACCACTTAAGATCATGATTTCTGCAACTGAATTTCTTTGAGCAGACTGTGCACTATAACATACCATATAAAACAGAATATAATGCAAAATAAAGCAGAACAAAATACTTAACAGAATTGTATTTAATACACCTTTGTCATTTTCCTGTAAAATTTAAAGAGGAAAATTTGAGATGAACCTTTTTGAAAAAATGGAATCCCAAACAGAATTATGCCTTCCCAACTCCAAAGAAATCCATTTGCTTCATAGCTTTAAATTCATAAAGAATTTTTCTATGAGGTTTGGTTTTAGGCATGGCTGAAGTTGCCATTCTCGCAGTAGACCCTCATAGGTCTAATAATGTCAGCATTCCCAAATAAATGCTATGACTACATATTCAAGATTGATTTGAGTGACTTGAGGTCCTCATAGCTCTGATTTTAATAGTTTTTGATTCTATAAACAGTATCGATCAGGTGTAGTAGTGAGTCTCATTTTGAACTGGGCTTAAATTGAAATTATTAAGTTTTCTCTTACATCTTTCCCACACTAAGAGTAATCCTGTAGTACCTTAACGTCATTGCATTGAATGGTCTGTTAGGAAAGTCCCAGTGTTTTCAGTGGCAAGTACAATTTTTAATAAGTACATCTTTAAAAATTAAAGATTATTCCTGAAGGCCCTTAGCAAAATAAGCAAATATATTACTATAAAATATACTACATACACACAGAATTATTTTAATACTGTGCTAGATTAGCAATAATTTAAAGAAAAAGAATACATAAAAATACGTAAAGAAGAAACTGATAGGAGACATAGCCCAGACTTCGGAATGACAAGCTGAATCAACAATATGACTAAAGGTATGAATTTCAGCTGACAGCACATCTTTGCAAAGTGCCACTAGTCAGAGTAGGAAAACTGATGATTTACTCTGTCAAAAGCATCTCTGAGTGTAAAAGCACGCACAAATTACCTTCAGTGCCTGTGAAAATAAAATTGGTTGTCTGGGCTTACAGTAATCACTGGCCATGGATCAGGCTGTGGGTTGTGTGTACTCTTTATGAGCTCATCTTTCCACAACTCCAAAATATGTTGTGTGTCAGTTGTAGTTGTGGTCATTTAGTTCAGCAAATATTATTCAAGGTCAAATGCTTTAAAGGAATGTGGAGACACCCACAGCTATCAGAAAAGTCTGATTTTAATTACAGAGCTTAACAGCTAAAAAATAATTAACATCCACATCAGATTGCTTTGGGTCCATGACATTTATGATAATATTTAAGTGGTGTGCCCTGTTTAACAAACTGAGCTTATCATATGTGATTTCAGTTTTACCTGTAATCACTCGTGAAAGTTTAATTACTGCTGCCACTTGCATTTTCTCTATTAAATATCAAATAAAACTGATTCACTTTGGACACAATTAAAGGGGCTAAATTTTGGAAGGCTATTTTAGAATCTCCATTCAATTTATTACTAATCCGACTGCCTAGGAACTGCACTGAGTTCTAGAGCACAGGGCTTTAAAGGCAGAAGCCTATACACCCCCTTTGATTTAGGCAATTATACAGTGGTAATTACTGTGAATTTAATTACTATTTCAATGATGCACAGACTGGAGCAGAATACACTCCCCCCAAACCTTTTTTGGCTCTCTTTTTTGGGAACAGAAACAGATGAGAGGTGAGTTTGAGTCACTAAACCTGATCTCTGCTACAACAGGCACCATATCATCTGTTCTCTCAAAGAGCTCAAACTCTACCACAAGAGTAGCTTGCTTTTTTGCCATCCTTAAGTAAAATGAAAACACACCTGCTCCGGGCTTTCCCTGCTTTAAAAATTAAGAGCCCCTTCAACTTTGCAGTCTAAAATGGCTTTAAGTCACCATGAATTTGTTTGTGTGTCAACATTATCACTTAGCTTAAATAATCTCTTTTCACTAGCATCTACCTTCTTTTATGTAATATGTATGACATTACCTGTCTTCTGTTTTGCTAGCCTAAGTAAAACAAGTTTCCCTATCTTAATTATGTGTCAGATCAGCTGTAGACTTAATCAAGCTACCTTTAATTTTATTTTTATAGTTTTCTCCCATTTTCAATTCCCTGCCAGCTATTCAGAATAAATTTTGTAGGAAAGTCTGTGGCAGGGCTTTTTTCTGTGGCACAGTCTAACCAGATCACCAGTCTCACTCGGGAAGAAGCAAAAACTGCACACCATCTCAAAGCACGCATTCCCTACGGTTTAGGCCACAAGTCCAGGGCAAGCCATGCAATAACATATACTTAATACTTGTTACACTGGTCAGCTCATTTACACATTTATTGTCGCATGCCTTCTTTACTGAAACACCACCCTGTTTGGCTTCCAAGGTTCTCCATTCCCTTCGGACCACTGAAAAACCACACAAGTCCGCAAAGATGAGAATTTTTGTTTTTTCCAGAAGAGGAACAACTTTTGCAGTTATGTCTCCAAACTTCATTTGTCTCTCCTTACTCACTAAATAGCATCTGTTTGGTTGGTTTTGGCTTCTGCCATAAAAGCATCTAGTAGTTCATTTGCTATCCTCTTTTCCTATGCCTTCATCTTAGCCAAATATGGTTACTCTGCTGCCATGGAGCACCCAGACTTCTGGATCTAACTGGAACTCTTGAATTCAGAAAAATATTGCTGTCAGATGAAAATAAAGTCGCCCTCCTCCCCTCACAGTATTTATCATTTGCTACTCTGAAAACTGTTCCCCCCCCATTTCTATTGGTGTTCTTTGAGACACATTCCTGCAGAAGAGTATTCAGCACCAAGTGATGAGCTCATTTTAAGGGCTGCTTTCAACAACATTTCCACATCCAGATGGCATATGAATTATAACCTTCTATCGTGGACTTAAGCTGTGGGCTGCTGTTAATTGTCACTTCCAGGCTTCAGTGTTGTTTATAAGCCACTAGTAAAACCTGCTGTTATTCTTACTCACAAGTTAGAAATTAAGGATTTTTAATTTTTAAGGATACACTTTGCACCCTACTTTCCTTCTGCCTCTTATTAAATTCCCACCTTGACTTTCTCCTGTGCATTTCTCAGTCAGCAGTAGGTCAAATCTTGATATTTTATTGATATTTTCTTCATATCTTTTCCTATAGTTCCTCATGGGAAGAACTATAGACCAAATGCCTTCTGCTATATCTGCTCTTGTTACTGAGAAAAGAACTTGTCCCCTTTATGTTTATTATTCTGAACCAAGTTCAGAATCTCTGGTGAATAATAAGTAAGTGAGATGCAGACAATATGAAAATGCATTTAATATATTATATTTTAGCTGCCTGTTAGATTCCTTACCCCAACCAGCAATTCAGAATCATGTGCAAGAGGCAGCGTCCTGAATTTGCATAGTTTAGAAATTGCAAAGCAGAAACAACATGGTGAAGGTAATTATTCTTTTTAAACAACATTAGAGCAGAGCTTAGTGGATCAATGCAGTGTCTGCAAAGTTCTTCTCACTAGTAATTGCAAAGCCTTCAGACAAGGCCCTGAAGAATATGAGCTGCATGGATTCAGCTTGTTAATCACAGAGTTTTTATTAAATTACTTGTCAGATAACTGTAAAGCAGACATTGGATTTGGGGCTTTCAGAGTTACTTGAGAAACTTTAGGGTATGTAAAACAAACACTACTTGAATTACCAGAATCAAGGCACTTGAGTCAGCACAGTTTCCACCCCAGGACTCCTCTACTTCCCTGCACAGTTAGTAAGACCACTCGGCACCTCCCACCCAGACAGGCATGCTCACATTGGGGTTAGCCAGACTTGTCCATGTGTGTTAGTAGGGCTCCAAAATGCAGTAAGTATACGCAAAGAGAGGTGATAGAGAGAGTGCTAAAAGCAGGGCTTCAGAAGGTGAAGATGTGCAGATCTCTGATCATCACATTCTTCCCTGAGCAGCAGGCATTTGGAAGAATAGACCAAGGTCGTGCTTCATAACTGCAAAGCTGCTTGGCCAGCCCATCTTTAGATGGGCTCTCCAAGGAAGTTACTTTGACCTCAAGGCCATATTTGCAGCTGTAAAACATCTACATGTCCTGGAGAGAAGGATCCCTCCTTCAGCCTCCAAGGCATTTCCCAGCACCAAGTGCAGCTGTTTGGGGTTTGTGCTGGAAATAATTTGGAATTACAGCTTCTAAAGTCCTACACTTTTTATAGTTAATTTAAAACTAAATCTGATTGGAACTTACTACAGAGAGGTCAGATAAAACAGAAATGTGGTTTGCATGCTTCCTCTAGATACACATCAAAGGAAAACCCAAACAAAAAAGGCTATTCTTTTCACTTACAATTGGCACCAGTCATAGGCTTTATACAGCAGATTTAAATTCCCTAGGCAGAGGCATGTTCTCTTATACATGCCTGACTGAAAAATAACCTGATAATGCAAGCTGAAAACAGATAACACAATAAAAGTTATGCACCCTAAGTTACACGGATGCCTGGCATTGCTAGTGATCCCTTCAAATTAATTAGAAAGTAGAACAGCACATTCAAAGCAAATTACATTGGCACAGTCTGATAGCTCCGGGAGGGACAAACAGGCAGCATCACTTACCTGCTCTACACTGAGAGCTGCTACATCCCCCTAACAACCAGCTCTGCTCAAGCCTCACTCTCCTTACCTACACAGAGGAAAAAAGTTATCCTGGCTCCAGGACAGAGTATATACCACAGAGCTGGATCCTTAAGTTCCAAGTAGCTCGTTAAGCCTTTAACTGCATATTAAATCTCTTCCTCAGAGCATTAATTGTGCTTAAACAACAAATATTACATGTATGCATATGAGATTCCAACATACTATAACTTGTATGCAAAGCAGAAAGAAAATCCAAGTAAAGTTACTTCTCAGGCTATCTTCTTGGTGTCTGGGCTACTAGAGTAACTCCTGCTTTGCCTTTAGAGATCTCTTCTCCTCTGCCTCTGTGCACTACTACAGAAGCAAGATGGAACTATACATATATTGCATATTAAGATGTATGCACAGTACATTAATTTAATCACTCATGAACTTCCTGAACTATATTTTCCTTGCATGAGAAAGGTGAAGAGCTATTGTTTTCCATCTGTTTTGAGTAAACAATTCAGAATAGTACTGTGTTCTTCCAGTGTTTTGGGATGTGTATTTTGGGGTAAGAAAGTATTATGTTGGATTTACTGTACTTTAGTACTCTCAGCTACTCAAAATCAGACCCATATTCCCCCTGCCTGGGGAGGCGTGGAAAAAAAAAATCACAGTAACATAGGGTTACATTGTACAAACAGTATTTACATTTGGAAATTATCAAACAAATCCAACCATCAGTAAAAAACCAATCAGTAGAGGATATTAACCAAATTCAGTATTTTCTGTTGATTAGATCAGCTGTCCTGACTTTTGTTTCCATACACTGGATGACATTATATGCCTACCAAATTAGTATTGTTGGCCTTAAGTTGCAGTATTTTGTTCTTAATGCGCATCTGGTCTCTAGGATGTTTTGAAACAACTGCATACAGAACTGCAGAGTGTAGGTTTGGCATATTTTCCATAATAGTATATAGTGATTCAAGTAACAGATTTTCATTCCTACAGGAGATGTTATTGAGGACAAAGGGAGTTATGGCCATTTATGGTACACTCACAAGTCTTCAACAAGCAGCAGGACAGTTCAGTTTATTTCCACTATTAAACAAATACATAGTAATGATGCAACATGCTTATATAAAATATGGATTAGCTACATTATAGGTTACAAATGGGTTGATTATTCAAAATGTTAACCTTTCTATAGTATGGTTCATAGGGTTTCTCTTACTGGATTTCTCTGGTATGCTGTCATTTCATTTAAGAGTAACATCTCTGCAGCCACTCTTCTGACAAAGGCAACTCCTTCAGGAATCTTGTTTCTAGACATATTGGGTCAGCTCCTCTTGAAGGTCAGTCTTGCAAACCCTGTTAGGGCCTGATGAAAGCAATGTGCTCTTTTGTTGGACAGTCAAAGCAGATAATTATAACCCACTGAGTTCTTCTGAACATTTAACTCTTTCCTTTTACATACTGAACTTTGGCTCAAACATTTTCCTGATGTGAGCATGACTTCAACATGCAACACAGGATAAGACCTGTCCTTAGCAGCTAGAATTTTCAAAGCTTCACCTCCCATCCAAGCCCCTCAGATTTTCATGCCAGTAGCTGCAGCAACTACTGATAACACTTCTCGAACTTTCTAAAAAGAAAACATACCAGGCAATGTACTCAGGTTCTCCAAAAGTCTCATTCCTTGTCTCAGTCACTGGAGCCAGGCTCCTTTGAAAATCTGACCCTAAACTTACCATTTGCTTCACATACAGATGTTTGAAATCCCCATGTAATCCAAATTGCATACAGCAGAAGTAATCCTGGTTTCAAAGGAAAGCAGAACTGAAAGGTCAAACAAATCTCAAGCTATACTGCCTTAAGACTTTCTTCTTCCAAAGGAGTGGCTCATGGCTTGTTCTTTGGGAAGACTGGAAAGGGATCAAATATGAAGGCATGATTAAGGGAAGAAAAATCTTCCACACCAGTTACAGCTACCATGCTTTTGTCTTGAATCCATAACCCAGCTTCCAGGGGCAGCCCAATGACTTTTCAATTGCCTTATGCTCTATGGGGTGAAAAGGATGGATGAATGCTATCAGTTTGCTATTTTATAAGCTTTAAAAGAGAGAAATTAGATAGGCAGGCTGCCTCAGAAATTCTGTTGGAACGTAACTGGCACTAAAAGTTTTCCTGGAAGAAAACGATTCGGGTTTCAAAATTTTCTGAGATTGGGCACTACACACAAACTGTGTTTCTCTCTAGCTCCCCATCACTACGGTCTCCAGTGCCATCACAACTTCACAAAAACCTTCAAAACAGAGGATATTAGAATAAAGCAACAAATTTCACCACTCTATAAAGCACTGTGCTCTGCATGATCTCCTTTGCCAAGCCTGCTGTTTTCCAACACTAGTTAGCACACTTATCTTTATATTTGTCTACTACTTTTTGGGCTGATACAGGTAGAATTGCTGACATCCATCCCAACAGTGTTCAAGGAGTTCTCCAAAGCAATAACTTGTGCATTTACTGATAGTTGTCCAATGACTTGGAGAGTTTCAAATCCTGACAATGCTTTAAGTATTGCCAGGTGAGTGAGAAACGTGAATCTTTGGTTAGGGCACAAGAATTTTAGTCAGAGCACATATATACAGGCAAAAGGGGTTATATTGTGATGCTTTCAGAGCTGCAGTAATATATATGACTGAATAAAACACAGGAATTTGAGGAGGAGACACCACACTTGCCGGAGAACCAGAGGTTACATACCACTTCTACAATAAGGTACTATCTATGTTTCAGGGCTTGTCACCAACTCAGTGGTTAAAATCCACAGCCTTTAGGAGGTGGCTCCTTTGGTGGCTTTAGGAGGTTAAGGCTCCTTTGTGTTCCTGCAGGTTTGTGGTTCTACCTCTGCACCACTTGAGCACAGAGGCAGTTCAAAGGTAAGGCAGGAAGAAAGGGAGCAGAAAGTACTCCAATGATCCCAGCTAGAAGAACAGCTCCTCTGATAAAACATCCATGTGGCTGCTGTAATTTGCATTAGGAATTATCTTGTTCCAAAAAAGTCAGAGATGGTCTGATCTCATTTATGTGATAAAGTAAATTGGAATCACCCATATCTTTTTCTGCAAGGATCACGAACAAAAAAGGAGCTGGACCAAACAGTGTTTGAAGTTTGCCAAGCTCTTCCTGGGTTTTTTTTTTGTTTGTTTTTTTTCTCCACTTACTGGCTTATATAGCTGTGATCAGCAGTGTGTTAAAGAGTTGAGCCAATATGGATCTTTCCAGTTCACTAGTATTAATTAGATCTGTGAGCATGAATATAAATCTAAAGATATGAGACCCAAATTGCTGCTTCTTGGTGCGTTTCTATTCACTGTCTCAAGAGCCCTCTTCATTTCTCTTGTAAAATTATGCATTGCATTCAGATTAAACCCTAGGATAAATTTCTTGTCTTTCCACTTCATATCCATTGAAACGATTTGGCTGGGTTATGCAGTAGTCCAAAGGATAGGATCTACAGATGTCAGAAACAGTATTAACTTACCTACGTGGTAAACAGCCAGCACAGCCAAGATTATACACATCTTCAGCTAGATGGCTAGGGTTGTGTTTTCCCCTTCAAGTAGACAACCAAAAATATAGTTTGCCTTAACAGAATCAAGAGGCTTACAAGTGGAAATTCCTTTTGGATTTCCTTATTTTCTTAGAAGAGGACTAATACATTATTTCTCAATTACATTCTGCATTTTGGCATAGTTCAGAGTGGGAGGACAACAAACTCATTAAAAATGTAAATGGTCCTGTGAAGAAGGAATACAGCAGGCAACAATCAGAACATGGATGTGACTGCAGCTCTTTGCTTTGAAAGCAAAAGTTTCAATTAGAAATAATTGGAAAATTGATACTGAGAGGATGAACAGCCAGCAGGAAGACTCATAACTAAGATAAACACCACAAACCAGTCAATAGTTCCACTATTTATCCATATCAAGAATCAAGTATTGATTATCTTTAACATACAGCTCATTTTACAGTGTAGCTCCTGGGTTGTTTTTTTTTTATTTCCAGCACAAGGAAATCTGTAATGAACTGGGGCACCAGCACATGTTGACACGCTGGGCACACTTAAGACTCCTAGTTGTATGCAGCACTGGTTATGAATCAGACATACACCCCACCATATGCTCTTGAACAAGAAAATGGAAAACAACTATTTCTACAAAACAGCATCAGTGGATAAAACAAAGCTGAAAAATAAAGCCTTCTATAATATCTTAAAAAAATTGTAAAATGTAATAATATTCCTCATTTTGGAAACAAGTTAGTATTTTTCCTTGTCACTTGAAGTCTATCAAGTAGTATCAGAAGCTCTTACATTTTATGTTTAAAGCAAAAGACAAGAGAAACCTTTCAAATTTAAGCCAAGATCCAAATTTGCTTTGTGACTTTGAGCAATGTCTTGTCCTCTTTGTGCCTCTATCAGCCCAGCTGGAAAGTGTAGTAATAAATTAAGAAACACAAAAACAAAAAACAGATCTTCAATGAGATCCAGATGCTCTACTGAACTGCTGCTCTCCTTAAAAACCTTCCAAACCATAGCTAAATAAAAATACATCTGACAGATGAACACATGTGGAACCGTAGAATTGACTTTATCTGTTTTTCAACAATTAGCTGTTACCATACCTCTTCAGGAGTTGGAACCGCGTTAGGTTCTCCTGTCCGTAATAAAGGTAATTACAACAAAACTGCACTGATGCCACCTCAGGATTAAAGAATCACATACTCCATGATTCTCTGTGTATACAGAGCTTATTGTGTGGTTTACCTTGGCTAGGCAATGTGCATGCTGAGACTGCTTCTTATTATGTGAAATTCAATCTTTTCATTGTTACCATGTCCTTTTTCTGGCTTCTAACTCCCTGGCCTTTTTGAACTTTGTATGGGGTTCTCTCATCTTTACCTGTTAAGATCACATCTCTTTACTAAAGAAAGTATATTTTTATTGTATGTACATAAAAAAATGATGATTGGAACTGAACCTGAGCATACAAGAAGTTATGCTTATAAAAGTGTCATTATATCAAGGTGGTTTGGTCAGAGCTTTAGCTGACCACATTTTTGTTTCCTGCACAAAGAAATAAGCAGAAAGTGGGAGAAAACTATAGTACTGATCACATCACTGAAGACTGATATCATAATGGACATGGAAGAAGTTAAATCTGCATGAACATCCACAACACTGCTTTATGTCTGTAGTGTTTGACTTCACAACAACAACTTCCTTTTAGTATAATTTCTGTAACAAGCATTTGCAGCACATACAACCAAACACTATACCTCACGCAGAACATGTTTGTCAGTTCTTGATGATCGCCTATTAGGAACTAAAAGCAGTGAATGAAGTGAAGAACACAACCTGGGGCTGCTTCAGAAACAGTTTCTTAGACGTTAAGGAAACGCCTATGAAGCCCTTATTGTCATTGAACTACTATCCTACTGCTAATGAAAGTGCTTTGGTTTAAGCGCGATAGCCACAGAACAACGACTTTTTACAAACAGGTAAAGGGTTCCCAGACCATCCATTAAAATGAAGATTTCCTAATGCCTACCTTACTGCAACTTGGGACAATTGCTGCTGAGCACTGCTGGTGTTCTTGAGGGTTACCTTCTCACCTCAATAGGAAAAAATCCTGGTAGAATATTTTTACCCCTTTTCTTTGTAGAAGTTACAACCACAGGATAGGCCAGGAGAAGATCTCTCTCAGAATTATTCTTCAATTATCACCAGCTCTTTGCTAGGTACAGAGAGTGCCCCACATGCTCTTATTTCTTTTTGCTGGAAACAGCATACACAGAGCTGAGCGTATTTCAAGCTCAGCATAACTGCACAAGATAACTGGCATTTTTTTTAAAAAGCCACCATCACTTCAATAGATTATCAGGCTCACAGCTGAAATAGCAGAACACAGTTGCTTGCCAAAGGACATGGAGCATGTTAAAACATACTACAGATGACATAGCTAAACAGCAAATAACAAGACAACCAAGGGAATGAAGACTGATTCATACCGAGTGGGTCTTAAATGAAACCACGGTCACTGTCAGTAAGCCGAGATCTGTCAGAAGCCCCAGGGCATGGTGCTGGTCACTTAACAGGAGCATGGCTTCTCACACCCAGTTCCCAATATTCCTGCGGAGGGTCCTCGCATGTCTCCGGCTACAATGCCTCATCTCATTGCCACCTAGTGGCTAACATTATTTAATACATTCGACCTTTAGTCATGGGGTGTAAATAGTTTCAGGAGGGTATACTTTTAATTTACCCACTATTTTCAGATCAATCCCTTACAATAACATTGCACGTGAATCCAGTAAACACCCACACCAGCAACTTTAACTTTCATTGGTTTGTGAACATGACCGAAAATAATTATTTTTTCCCCAAATTAAAAAAAAGTATGAGAAAACCAACAAAGCCAGCAGCTAGATTTCTATTTATTAAAAGCACCTTATGTAGCATGCAGCTAAAGCAATTCCCTGGTTCTAAAGCAATATGAAATCCCTCATAAATAAGACATGCCAGAAGGCATTATTCCTACAAGGAAGCCCCTGAACATTTTAGCACAGTTCCTCACAGCAGGCAGGCAGACTTTGAGAGACTGGAGAAAGATGTGTGGTACAGAATGGTTTAAATGCACATAGATAGGAAGTTGCTATTTGCACTGATCCTGGTTTTGCCTTGAGTCAAGACACTTATTTTGTCTTTTCTGGCGGCAAGGTATGATCCAGTCATGAACAGAAATACTTGAAGTTAACACAGTGAACGTTAATTTAAGAAAAGGCATCCTTGGTGCACGTATAAGCTTCCAACTTAATAATGACATGCAGCTAAGCACAACAACCTGAAGCTGGATCTGTATCTCAGCAGTTGTCCGATGCTTATGTTTTATCAAAGAAAAATGCTAGAGATTGTTCAAAGTAAGTTCACAGGCATTTACTTTGAGACTTTCTTCTCTGTTCTGCATATGGCCCACTAGCTTACAATTAAAGTGCAAGAAGAAAATTGTTACAGGCTAAAAACAAGCTCCATTTTTATAATAGCCTGAACCTTGACCCCTAGAATCCAGTATAGCTTTCTTACAGTACCATAAAAATCGCTTCATACCCCATTGCATCTTTATTTTGCAAGCTTACCTACCCCTAGCCCATCCTATCAGAACAGGGCAGTTGAACAGTTGTGACCAGACAATTGCCAGTTCAGATGCCAAAAAAAAATTGCCCTTTAAAAGACAAAGACAGCTGTGAATACTGCCTTGTACAAGTGCCCACTGAAAAGACTAAAATCATAGGCTTGGTCTTGCTCCACCCTTTCATTTTGGGCAGAACTTGCCTAGAAAATTCGGTGGTTTTAACCTCAGTTTCAAGAGCATGAAGCCAGATCATCTTGACCAGAGCCTTTGATGTCAGTAGAGTTATGCCTCATTTACCCCAGCATAACCAAACTTAGAATCTAGTCTGAGGGTAGAAACATCTTTTACATTACCCAGGCTAGTCCTCCCCTTGTGCAGGTTTGTAGCTGCACTACAGTGGCTGTTCTCCTCATATCACCTATCCCTGTGACTTGGAGTATTTCATTGTTTCCTTCTAACCACACTGTAGGAGATATTCTCAGGTTCGTAGTTAATCATGGGACTTTGCTTAGTGAAAGGGACTTTTCTCCCAGCCTTCTCATATGATCTCATTTATCTGCATTCTCTTCTAATTGCATACATCTACAGCTGGGCAGAACCAGAGAAACCCACTGGGCAGGATAACCTACATTTTCTCCAAGTCTGGAAAGTCAATGTGTATTTTTGAAGTAAAAAAAAAATATGAGAGAAAAAAGTGAGTTGTATATACTTTGGTGTTCTTTAAAAACAGGATTCCTCCTCCCTCCCCCAAGCCAAAGGGACTAAGGTAAGTCAAACTATTCAGGGAAGGAGACACTATGTTAGTGACAGAAAGGGTAATGATAAAGTAGGAGCAGAAGAAACTAGATCTAGTGAACAGAAAGCAAGTTCATGATTGGATTTGACTGCCAAAATATCTTCCCATATTTTATTCTCCTGACTTTTAGTAAATTATATCCCACACTGTTCTTTCTCCCTGTGGAGCCATACTGAACATTTACTTTCCTCTGCCTTAAAGCACAAATTCAATACAGGAAAGCCAAGTAAGCTGAAAAGGTTTTCAGAAACAGACTGGCAGATCCACAATTACTGGCCACAGCACTAGTATCTCTAGCAGGCATTTTCCAAGGCTGCCTGGGAGCCAAACTGAGTGGCTGCACTGGGCATATTTCACTGTGGCTCCTACTGAGAGGCACTGAACAAACTGTGAAACCTCAAGACTCAGACAGCAAGAACATGACTGCAAAAGGCCACATGCATCCTGCTCTAACATCAACATTAGCCCTGCTTGGAGCAGAGGAATGGGACTAAATGACTTCCTGAAATCCTTCCAACATAAAAATTCAGAGATACTACCAACATCTTTAAAATTTCATCTTTTTTATAAAGGTCAATTAAACACAACTAGAGGAACAGAGCCTCTCCAGAAATAAGCTGTGCACTGTTAAAAAGCATACTGTAATAAAACCTTTAAGCGAGCCTTAAGCAACTATTAAACACATACTAATGCAGCTTCCTACAGAGAGCAATGAAATTGAGTACTAAACACTATATCCAGAACAAAATAATTTAACATAGATGCCTTGAAAATTGTCCACCATACATAGGTAGCCACATGAAGAACTCATTCTCGCAGTTCTACTATGGACTGGCTTAATCAAGCTGAAAGGAACTCTGTGGTTAGGAAAGAAGAATTAGATATAAAGCTTTGTGAAAGTTGCTAGAGAGAAGGGAATGAAACCTACCGAAACTTTCACTATTTTACCAGTTTATACTAGATCAGCCTTAACTTCTTACCTGAGATTAGGCCTTTCCACAATTCCTTAATATTATCAGAGGTCACATCTCTGCCATATAGGACTGGCTGCAATAGCTCAGAGACAAAAAAACAACAACAACAAAAAAAAACCAAAACAAAAAACCTAGCAGCACACAGCCACTGCCACCACCAAGTCAGGTCAGGTAAGCTGGCTGTATATCCACAGACTTGTTAACTTTGGGGCTAGAGAGAGATCAGCTTTATAGTTAATCTAAGTTACAGACACCTGCTAGCTATCTTCACAGCCAGCACTAATCCATCTATTAGCAGCCTGCCCAGGGCTGAGACAGAGCATTTTGAGCTAGGACTGCAAATGGGCTTGTATGGAACTGGTTGTCCTGGATCTACATTGTGAAGGGACTCTTCCCTCTTTGGAGAATTTGGAATTAGTCATTTAAGCCAGCTGGTATTTGTTGTGCATGAACCAAAGCAGTGTTAATTCAGGAAATTAATCATAGACTTACTTGCTTTCTATACCAGGCTTAATCCATTAATCTGTACTTATTGCAGGAACTCTGTAAGTCACATCAGTGGCTGAGACAGCCATTGTGAAAGCCTGATAACAGTGAGTTGGAAAGTGCACGAGCAATGACAAAGAAAACAAATGAAGGTTATGGTATCACAAAAGGAACTTTGTCTGCTTGGCCAGAAAACAGGGGTTTCTTTACAATATTACTTCCTCATTGTCTAGCGAGCATTTTGTACTACCAATTGTAAAAGCTGCAAACAAACCATGTGAGCCTATTGCAATATTCTCTGTCAAGCAAAGATCACCCTTTCATATGTGCAAATACACGGCTCAAATAAGTGTGAGTTAGCAATGCCCCGCGCAGTGCTAGAGAACAAACAAGGTAGTAGAAGTGCTGCAGGGCCATGGGAAAGACAAAACTGTTTTGCCACATGTGCAGTACCTAGGATCAAACTTTATGAGAAGACATAAAACCAATTACATTTTATCAATACAATGCTAAGAAACAATCCTCCCAAAGCCGTTGCACTGCCTTCCTGTGAATTTCTGCCTTGAGGCCAACAGTGAGAACTGTTGCTACACTATTCCGGCTGGTTGGACAGTTTGGTTTGCTGCACCAGCCTGTTTAGTTCTGCTTTATCCTCACTGCCTACTCCCCTGTACGGGCCAGTCACAGTGGTTTGTTGGACATTTGTACTCCAGTAATGCATTGTAATAATAATAGAAGATCACAGTTTGAATCTACATCTGCTGTCTCCCTCTCTGTCTGGAGACAGGCACTGATAGATTTAGCTATAATGTTTTAAGGCATTACTACTTTCAGCTGTCCACTCACCTCTTTGCCAGAGGTGGTCACCCTGTGGTGAACACATGCCAGTCTGCAGCTTCTGTAATTTGCAGTTTGGCAAATTTAACTGCAATCATTCACTTCTGTAACTGTTGCAACTGTAACTTCTGCAGAAAGGTGGGGTGGACACCTGAGAGTGGGAACGTAATAAACCATACGCTTCACCTTTCAGAACTCATCCTTCAGAGCCAGGAAGGCCAATATTTCAGTGCAGAGATTTCAGATATACACCCCAAACAAACAAAACTTCCTTCTGACATGAAGCTACATAAAATCTAAGAACAAGTTCTTCCTATTTTCTATTTGATCAGTAGATGTATCAAACTTCTTTTCTGTATGGTGTTTCCACTATAGGTCTATGTGAAAAGTGAGGTCATGTAGCCTTCCATTTCAAGCATGCTTGATGTGATTCCTATAGCATCAAACTGGCCCTAACCCAGTAAATAAATACTTCCAGTGTTGCTGCTTTCTCTATATCCTGCCCAAACGTAATGATGTCACAGCAACAGTTTCCAGGCACTCCAGAGGTGATGGGAAAGTATAAACAGTGCTCCATCTGCAGTTCATTCGCTATCGCTATTAAAAAAAGAGCAAAACAAGCCTTTGACTGATGGTTGGTTTCCACAGTTCGGTGGCAACAGCTTTGAAAATGACCTGTTTCAGGCAAGAGCTGGTGGCAGTTATTTGATAAAATGCAGCAGTCCTGATAACACATGGATTTTTTTAACATGGACTTTGTAAATGATAGTATTCAAGGACAAACTTGTCAGGTCAAATTTGACCCAGGTGCTGAATGTGTAAAAGCTGAGAAGTAGAGATTACTGCAGGAAAAATTGATGACACTATTAACATGAATATGTGCAGCTACGTAGCTGTGCACAGAGGAAGAGTTTTGTTTGGAGGCATAGTAAATGAAGTCTGGGTATGCTCTAGGGATATTTTTGTTCCTTTTGTGTACAGAGATATTTTATCTGTTATTCAAATATACTTGAGTTCCTATAAGCAAGCTTTAAAAATTAATATTTTTTTTGATTTTACCTGATGAATCAGTTAGAAGGTAGAATAAGCACAGGTTCACATCAAAATACACTCTATTTAACATTATCCAGCTACCCTGTACCGAAAAAAAATTCTCATAATATGTGCACAGCTGCTCACTGTAATGTTGGTTTTCATGCTGCAGCAATGCAATCAGTGTGTGATACTTTTAATTGTTATCATTCCAAATGTGTAAAATTGAGCTCTGATTCTCCTGAGCAAAAACATTTTATAGTTCATCAGGTGCGAAGTACTAATGTGTAAAGAACACAGTTCTTGTGTCAAATGATAAGAAGACTTTAAGCCATTGGTGACTGTGTTCTTACCTTGTGAAATCAGCCAAGTCTCTTCTAATATCATTACTTCACTCATTTACATCGACTGAAGAGATGGCTTCTGAGGGAGGCAGGGTCACTCAGAGAGAAGGGGTAGGAAGAGCAGTTGATCTTATTGCCCACTACATTGAGTAATTAGAAGGGTCTTCTACCTCATTCCAGTGGGACAGCTCTTAATAGACAGGGGACTGTAGTCTCTACTTGTACTCTTTTGAAGCTCTGGGCACCCCTCTCTGATGTTTAGCTTGCTGTCAGAGGTTTGGCCCAATATTCAAAATTGTTAAGTATCTGTAATCAAAGGCAGATGGTCTTTGCATTTATAGGCACTTGATACACAGTTGGTTAAATTCAGCTCTACAGCCAAATCTCAGTATCACTTGACCAAAGTTCTCACCTCCTCAGGGTACAGTAAACATCACCTCAGTGTCACTACAGGCCTCTGCAGTTTTGAAGTTTCACACTGAAACTGGCCTCTGCAAGGGCAAAAAAGTATTTCTTCCCCTGATTTCAATTCATCCTTCATTTGTGGCTGGTCTGGTCCCTGCCAATACTGTCAGGTGAAATTGTGAGATCCGCTAAGAGATTTTAGCTCATCTTCCTGTCATTCAGTAATTTCAGTTTCAGGGACGTTAGGCCCAAGGAGCAATTTTGGAGGAAACTGGATTGTGAGACCATGACCCAAATGTTCCTGAGTTCAATGAAATACTCTCCGAATTAATTCAGTCACATTATCGACTGAGCTCTTCTTCAGTCTCCCCTGAGTTTCCAGAGGTGGATAAATAATTCAGTCAAACATAAACATAATCAATTTTAAAATCTGCTGAATGAAGGAGCCAGTCTTTTCTCCTGATCACCCCCTGGGTCTCATTTTATTTAAGTGGAAATGCTTTGTGATTGAAACACTGCGTATTACCAGAGTGACATCCCATTCCCAGGCCAGCCCGTGAGGATTGCTCCTCGCTCCCAGGCTCTCAGTTTGCAAAGTTCCTGAATATTCCTGGGCCTTATTCTCTTCAGATTAGGCTGGACTTTTCCACTTACTCTGAAGACCAGGCTGTGAACTTGCTGTACTCAGATTTCTCATCTGCAAAATGGTGTTTACCTCACAGAGGTGTGAGAAGCATTTATTCAAATACTTCCCGGGTAGTCAGAGATTTTGAAGAAGGGGGTATGTAGGGGCTACCTGCACAAATTCACCAGGTGTGTGCAGGGGTTATTGTCCCTTTTGCCCCCACAGAAGGTCCCTTTCATGCGATGTGGCCATAATTGCATGTTGTCATTTCACTTTTGATTGGAGCTGCTTCTATTCCATAATATTCTAGGATGGTAAAGAGCCTGTTGGTGTTTATATTTCAGTGCTGCTTGGCCATTTATCTCTCAAGTACCTTGCAGAGCTCCTAACTGAAAGCTTGACATTCTCTACTAATTCATTAAAATACTTATTGTCTAATGATGAACTTCTGCATAACTTGGTCTTTTCTTAATCATACCCTTTCATTCCTTCTTTTTGCAATGAGCAACTGGAATTGCATCTTCTGGTTTTTCTGAACAATTCATTCATTCATACTGGCAACCAGGATATAATCTCTTCTTTCCACCTGGGAACTGCTTGCCGCAATCCCCTGTTCTACACAGCAGAAATTTAGCCGGGTGAATGAAGGCAGTGACACATATTAAGCAGTATGCCATGTTTTGTGCAGGTATGAAATTTCAGAATATCTGCTAAAATGCAGAATGGGTCTGTAACTCCATCTACCTCTCCTTTCCTCATAATTATTTACCTGGAACCACTGGGAGACAGCATGTCATAATATTCATTCATACTTGCAATCCACAAACAAGGAGAAAGCTGAGCCAGGGCTAATGCAAACAGACAGAGAAAGAAACAAGTACATTTGGCTATGAATAAACAGCCAGTTTTTTGCTTCCACTCCTGGAAACTTTCTTGGCTTGTGTTCTACCTCAGCTTATTCTTTCAGAGATGATCGGCCTGCTTTAGTATTTGCATAATATTTTAAAGCATCCTCAGATTCAGGCATCATAAAAGACTTCAAGTGTACAAGAGAACTAGTTTATAGAGCCCTCAACTCATCACTGTGTAGATGAGTATAGGCTGAAAAAAAAATCATAATCAAATAATCAGTTCTACATATACAAAACCAATACTAATAGGGGTGAGGAGTCAGACACTATGGGAGCTGAGTTAAATCCACACTATGAATGGCTGGGTGATCCTAAGCACAAGTTGCTCTGCACACCTGCAGCACTGGCAGCATTTTGAAAAGGAATGAGCAGCTAGCTTTCAGACAGGGCCAGAACTGTGCTTTCCCACAGAGAATAGGAACAATATCAAAAGAAAATGCAAGAAAGGCCGTTTCACAACACAAAAATGGCACTATGCACCAGCCAGCTGAAAGGAGTCTAACCAACATAAAAATTCATGATAGGAACTGTATCACAAAGCATGAGTCGGTGAAGCACTTTCCCTGATTTCGATGGATCTTGGATCAAGTCTACAGATTGCAATATATTAGCACCAGCTACAAACATCAAGATCTAGTCACTCTCCACCTCACAAATTTACAGAAATGCTTTCACCATGAGCGGATGGGATCCCTCATGCTTTTTACAATTTGTCATTGCTCCTCTAATGTTTGAAGCACCCTGCATCATAATGAAAGACTGTTTTGGGAAACATCCATAACAAATTGAATCAAAGTGGAAATGCCGTTTGCCTGTTGAAAAGACTTGGTAAATTGATATTAGAAACCTTTGCTTTATTTTTTCTGTCTCCATACCGTGGTACCTTGTTGCCTATTTATTTTTAAATACAATAAAAGTTTAGTTTACTCTTCTCTGAAGTTATTCAGAGTGTAGTCATTCATTCTTTTTTAACAAGATTTCAATAGAACATCACAAAAATGTTCACTGGGGAGTCTGAAGAATGGTAAGCAGAAATAGATGTAGGATTTAATAGTAATATTTTTCCTATTTGCCATAGACGAGTAGATACAATCAGTTATTTCTACTTACTCCTCTAATCCTAAATCTGTGTTCCAGACTGAGTTCTCAAAGAGATTTATTCCTAAAGGAATTAATTTTCTCAAAATTCTGTCACTTACGTTTAAAAAGTTCATGTAGAAAAAACTGTTACAGAAAGGTAAAACAAAATCAAATGTTATCTATTTTTTTAAAGAAAAAGTTCTCTGTTTGTGATTGTAATTGATTATTCTAAAATTAAATCATATACAGCAGAAACACGAGGGCTATTTACAACCTAAATGCTACCAGAGAGAGAAAATCTAATGATCACTTACAGCCTTCAGTGGTCTGTATGTGGTCTTCATTTATTTTGTTATTTACAATCATTTAACCTTTACTCATAGAACTTAATTTTGTAATTTTTCCTGTTATGTTTCTTAGCTATATATCTCATCTCTTTTCTAACTGAATGGACCGAGCTTTCTTAGAGAAAGGATTTCCATAGGTTGTTCACAAATCCTTCAGCAGCAGCTCTATGTCTGTTCAATTAATCTACTGTGTAAATCAAACAGCATTTCAAGAAAAGTTGAAAGTTTGCATTTGCAGATGTCCTCCCTGCACATCCATTCAAACTGGAATCCAGAGTTCTTTTAGCACACAAGGTTGCAAATAAAAAACTTGATGGCCAAAAGTTCACAAATAAGAGTGCTTTCTACAGCTGGACCTGTGTGCATAGGCACTCAGACATACATAATTCTCCCAAATTTGAAAGAGCTTCCAAATCTGTAAGATCAGGAGCCTTTTTTGTCAGGTGGCCTTGAATGAACTGGGCTTACCTGCAGAAAGGGACCAAAGATAGAAGTTAACCATACTGGGAGGTTTTACATTTTCCATATCGTTCAGCTACATTTACCCACCTCAGACAATGAGATCACCACAAACCTATCTGCCTTACTACTGGAGTAAATCAGAGATTATCTATATCCAGAGTTTTGAATATTTACTGCCTAGTAACACAGGACAAGACTAAGGAGGAAAAAAAGGAGAGAGCAGTTCATAGCTATCTGATAGTTGGTGCCTTTTCCCCGTCCTGGAAAGTTTTACAAACACCTGTTGCTTATTACTTCATGGTTTTGAGACCTCATTCTGAAATCAGTGGTTTGAAATTTGGTTTGAAGAAGTTTGCCAAATCTGGTACTTAAATTTTAATGGTGCAAAACTAATGAAAGAGTAGGATATGCATAAATTATTGTAAATAAATAGTATGATATATCAGGAAGAATGACGAAGGGAAGTAATGAAAGACAAGTATTCTACCAGGATTTATAGAGTCCCATCGCAGATTGGCCCAAGCACAGTGAAGTTCTCCTGTTACCAACTCCCGCAAAGCTGCAAGAAGCAAAGCTGTGAGCTTTTCTTTTGTGCTGAAAATGTTTTGAGAAGGTACTTTTCAGCAATTTATCATAATGAAGAAAAACTACATTTCCCTATTTGCACTCTGTCATTGTGGTTTTAATATTTTAAGGTAAAATGATTCAGATTAGATATTTTTCTTAAGAAAATTTTTCCGTTAGGGGAAAAGAGACAAATGCCCCAAAAAGGATTTAGCGCAGGCATTCAAGCTGTTCTGTTGGAAAGGGTTAGCAGTAAGCTAAACAGATCTTGAATGTCAACTCATTTTCTTTGTTATGTTTCATTGCAGTTAGGCTCGGGTAAACTTCAGGAAATTGAAGTGTGTGCATACACACATCCCTGTGTTTATGGAGAGTGTAATAACTCTGGAAGAGCTGACGTATTGTGACAGAGGATAAATACAAAACTGTATAAACAGATTTCATTGCAAATGGTAGTCCTTAGATAAAACTTTCACGTATCCACATAGTGCTGTCCTCAGTAAAGACAGGACTTAACAAAACTGAATGTAAAGTCCAAAACAAGGATCTAATTCCTTTTAAATTTATGTTATATAAACCCAGGATGCAAGTATTTCATTGCTAATCTGGGTGCAGAAAGCTTAAGACCTGGCCCCCTTACATGAGTGTAAATACAAGCATTGAGTTCAGTTTTCTGCAGATCAAAGAATGTGCTAAACGATATCGTTGTTATTTTTAAATGCTGTTAATTAATCTCAGAACAAGCT